>CAUYUJ010011126.1:96048-118548 GCA_963575745.1 Prorocentrum cordatum
AACCCGTAGCGTGTTGGCACGGAGCTCAACACGCAAAGACACCCATACCCTTACTTAGGAAGGGTGACAGGCAAAGGGCGGGGGGGCGACACGTCGCAGCCGAAAGCGGCTGCACAAGTGTAGAAGCGACGGCCGATTGAACGTTGCACGACGCTGCCTTCTCCGGCAGCCCACTGGTGCCGAGTGCACGTGCGTTCAGACCGGCGGAATGGACGACTCTGCGTTGATCACCGTCGAACTAAACAAGCTCGTTCGGAGGTGCGCCTACAGTGGCACTGATTCAAGCGTTGGGGGTCGACACAGTCTGGGACGAATGCGAAAACATCTGGCGCTAATGGCAGCGCGGGACAATCAGGAAGTCGTCATTGCTCGACGCAGAGGCAAAGCAGCTCCGAAGGCTGGCTGGGTGCGGTCATCAGAGGCGTCACCCGTGGAAAACCCTCCTGGAATCACCCAAGCTGAGTCCGGGTATGTGCTGGGGGGTACTGCGTCGACGCCGCGTCGACAGTACCCCTGGGAACATACCCGTACCTAAGCGAAGTGGTGTTTGGCCGAAATCGCTCTCCGGCGTATTTTTTTCCTCGTGGAGCCCCTCCCAACGCGGCCGCTGCGGCCCCCCCGGGAGCGCGAGATTGCAACGTCGCTCCTGTGGGCAAACTCAGACGTAGTGGTCGCCAGGATAAGGAGGGGATCTTCCTTTTTTTTTCGAACCCGGCAGACGCCGCCACTCCGATGCGGCTTTCAACCGCGCTCGCACCCCCGTGCCCCCAGATGCCCCTAACAAAAATCAGCGCGTGCTGCTGCAGCCAAACAGCCAGCCATTTAACGCGTCGGTGCACTTTGACGCCCTGGTACTGCTGAACCAGCGCGCGCGCGGCAAGCTGATCGGGAACAGCGGCGAGCGCCCAATCCCGCAGGCGGACCTTTTCACCCTGGTTGATCCCGGGTAAGGGTGTGTTTAGGACCTAGCTGAAAATGCAGGCCCCGGCGCGGTACGTTCGGCAACACGTGGGCCAGCACGTGCGTGAGGCGTGTTGCACATGGTACGTGTTGCGTGTCAACAGGTGCGTATCCTTGATCGCGACCGACGAGATCGGTTGCTACCGATGTTGCTTCAAATTGACATATCAGTCGCGACCGATTTGCTTCAAAATCGGTCGCAACCGATTCGGGAATCCTTCGCGATCGGTCGCGACCGATCTGGAGTGCCGATCGGTCGCTACCGATCGCGCAAGAAAATTTCTGGCTCCAACGATCTGGAATCAGGGCAGCCCCCTCCCCTCCCTGACTGCCGACCAAGCCACCCAACACACAACCCGACGTCACCGTTTGGCTCGTCAACTTCCAGCCGGGTGGGGGCACTCCAGAAGCTTCTGAACACACATTTGGAACCCGTACGCCCCCCAACCCGAGATCTTGGGGGATCTAGGGCCTTCGGGTTGGAAAGGCGTGGATTGGTATGTTGTGACTCCCCTCCCCAGAGATCCGACGCCTGGGCTCCACGCCCGCCCGCTCGGCACGCTGCGCGACGGCGCCGCTGCGCAGCCGCGCCCCCCGCGCCCCCTTCCCCCCGCGTTGGCCGGAGCGCCCCCGAGCGCCCGAGCGCTCCTCCGCGTCCCCGTGCGCCCGAGCGCCAGTGCGCCCGAGAGCGAGCCCGAGGCCGACTCCGAGCCCGCGCGCCTGGGCGCCCCCAGAATCCGAAAATAGAGGAACACTCCCGTTGTGACTTTTTCGTGGCCCGAGGGGGTCTCCTCCTTCTGTTCCTCCTCTTCCTCCTCCTCCTCCTCCTCCTCCTTCTCCTCCTCCTCCTCCTCCTCCTCTTCCTCCTCCTCCTCCTCCTCCTCCTCCTCCTCCTCCTCCGCCTGCTCCTCCTCCTCCGCCTCCTCCTCATCCGCCTCCTCCTCCTCCTCCTCCTCCGCCTGCTCCTCCTCCTCTCCGCCTCCTCCTCCCTCCTCCTCCTCCTCCTCCTCCTCCTCCTCCTCCTCCTCCTCCGCCTCCTCCCCCTCCCTCCTCCTCCTCCTCCTCCTCCTCCTCCTCCTCCTCCTCCTCCTCCTCCTCCTTCTTCCTCCTCCTCCTCCTCCTCCTTCCTCCTCCTCCTCCTCCTCCTCCTCCAACTCCTCCTCTCCCCTTCCTCTCCTCCTCCTCCTCCTCCTCCTCCTCCTCCTCCTCCTCCTCCTCTTATTATTCTTCGTCGTATGGTTATTATTCTTATTATGTTTATTCTTATTATGTTTATTAGTAGTATTATTAGTCTTCGTCTTCTTCTGTTGATTATTCTTATTATTCTTCTTAGTCTCATTATTATTCTTCTTATTCATATCATTATTGTTATTATTTCGTCTTCTTCTTCTTCTTCCTCCTCCTCCTCCTCCTCCTCCTCCTCCTCCTCGTCCACATCCTCGTCCTCCTCCTCCTCCTCCTCCTCCTCCTCCTCCTCATCTCCTCCTTCCTCCTCCTCCTCCGCCTCATCCTCCTCCTCCCCTCCCCCCTCCCCCCCCCCTCCCCCTCCCCCTCCCCTCCCCCCTCTCACCTCCCCTCCCCCTCCGCCTCCTCCTCCTCCCCTCCTCCTCCTCCTCCTCCTCCTCCTCCTCTCGTCTTTTCCTCTCCTTCTCATCCTCCTCCTCCTCCTCCTCCTCCTCCTCCTCCGCCTCCTCCTCCCTCTCCTCCTCATCCTCCCCTCCCCCCTCCCTCCCTCCTGCCTCCTCCTCCTCCTCCTCCTCCTCCTCCTCCTCCTCCTCCTCCTCCTCCTCCTCTCCTCCTCCTCCTCCTCCTCCTCATCCTCCTCGTCCCTCTCTCCTCCTCCTCCCTCCTCCTCCTCCTCCTGCTCCTGCTCCTGCTCCTGCTCCCTCCTCCTCCTCCTCCTCCTCCTCCTCCTCCTCCTCCTCCTCCTCCTCCTCCTCCTCCTCCTCCGCCTCCTCCCCTCCTCCTCCTCCTCCTCCTCCTCCTCCTCATCCTGATCCGATCCTGATCCTTCGCCTCCTCCGCCTCTTCCGCTCCGCTCCCCCCCCCCCCGCCCCCTCCACTCCTTCACTTTATACATCATTTCTCCCGGTCGCACCACGAGGCCAGTTTTTAGGGCGGGCCGGGCGTTTCGTCTGAGACTTCCTCACACCGTATGACTCTGAAGCTTTAAAAAGGGCAACAGCTTCACAGATGGAGGGCGGGTGGTTTTCAAAGTGTGGCTCTCGCCTTAGCGCCGCGCGCATTCGTTGTAAGAAATTACAAAAGCTTCACGGATTAAGGACCAGTCGTTTTCAAACTGTGCCTCTCGCCTTAGCGCCACGCACACTCGTTGTAAACAATTGTAAGAGCGTCGCGGATTGAGGGCGGGTCGTTTTCAAAATGTGGCTCTCGCCTTAGCGCCGCGCGCATTCGTTTTTCAAAAATTAGAAGTGTTGCACGGATTGAGGGCGGTTCCTTTTCAAAAAGCAGCGCTTGCCTTAGCGCCGAGCGCATTCGTTTATAAAATTTGGAAGGAGTTTCACGGAATCCCATGATCAGCGTTACAGACATGGTGTTTTGGACAGATTCAGGATTATGCGGGCGCAACAGTTATGTTGAATCGCGGTGTCGAAATCCCAACAATGGCGTTATGACACGATTCCGGGTCGCCAAGACATAGCAGTCAGGTTGATCCGTGGCCGTTGCAATCCCGGGAACAATGTTTTGGCATGCTTCAGGGTCTGCAAACGGTTGTCTTCCAACGAAGCAGTTCCTTTAATGAAAATGAAGCGTTGTAGGGGCTATGAAGATGGAGCTTGGAGGGAGGGTTACTTCCAACATCGTTGATGACTCTTGGGTTTACACTGGTCCTCCTCCTCCTCCTCCTCCTCCTCCTCCTCCTCCTCCTCCCCCTCGCCCTCCCCCTCTCCCTCCCTCCCCCTCCTGACCCTCCTCCTCCTCCTCCTCCTCCTCCTCCTCCTCCTCCTCCTCCTCCTCCCACTCCTCCTCCTCCTCTTCCTCCTCCTCGTTCTTCTCCTCCTCCTCCTCCTCCTCCTCCTCCTCCTCCTCCTCCTCCACCTCCTCTCTCCTCCCTCCTCCCTCATTCCTCTTCCCTCCACCGCCCGCTCCATGTCGCGAGCCTGCGGCAGGGTCATCAGCTCATCGTAGCCGTGGTCGTGGACGTCGTGGTCGTCGTCGTGGTCGTCTCCGTCGTCCTTCTGGGTCGGCGGCACCGGCCGGTAAAGCCTTCACGGTAGGGGATCTGTGCCTGGCCGAAATTATTTCTCCTGGCCGAGGTGCGGCTGCTGACCGAGAGGCCTCCCGGGCGGACACAGGGCGGGAGGCTCGGCCGGCTGAGCGCCGGACGCCAGGAGCGCCAGCCCACCTGGCGCGCGGGGGGGTCTAGCTCTGCACTTCTGCCGCCTCGGCCCAGGCAGCGGGGGATATGGCGACCCCGATCCCCAGCTTCGGGGGCTTCTTGACTGGAACACAAATTCGGGGCCCAGCCCTGGGATCTACGATTGGGGAGGCGTCCATCCTCGATTCGGGTGCGTCCGAGATGGACCCCTGGGGGTGTATCCCAGAGGCGCCCTTATTTTCTGAGCGGCCAATTTGTCAGGCGGAATTCGGGAATTGGGGAAGAAAGACCACTTTCGACCAGGCATCGCTCGTCGTGTGACGCGGGGCGCGACGTGCGAAGTTAGGTGAGGGCCCAGACACGCTCGCGTCGTGGAGGAACTCACGACGGGAGGTTTTTGCCAGTTTTCGGCCTCTGGCCATCGCCTGGCTCCAGGACCGTAACAAGACCAATCGTTGTTTGACGGGGACGAAAAGCCGGTCCTGGGGAAGGGTTCGGAACTGTTGGGGGGCCCTTATTGAAAAATTACGGATGCCGCATAACTGGGGGAGCTCTTCGCCAGAACGAGCAAGAGCTGTTCAGCCCGATTAAAGGGCCACTGGGTCGGACGAGGCCGGGTTCAGCCAGGGATCAAGCCCGATTAGTCAGGATTGAATTTGATTCTACGGGAGTGGCCAGATCCAGCCAGTGTTCGACCAGGGATATATACCAGCGCCGATTCTCAATTCAACCCTGCAGAAAATCTACGGAATTTGGGTTCACATACACTTTTCCGTCGCAGCGCGGCAGAGGCAGTCCGCAAGCGCGCTCTGGTGAGCTGGGCCAGGCAAGCACTATCCTTCAGGCCGTTACTTGCAGGCGGAACATCTCCCACACAGACAGCGGCGGCAGCGCCCAGGTGGGCTCGGAGGTGGCGTGAGACACCCTCTGCGCACCCAGAAACAGATTTCGGACAACGTCCGCCAGCGGAGTTCCTCCCCGTGCGGCGCTGTCCTTTGAGGCGGGACGCGGCCGCGGAGGGCGGAAAGAGGGAGGATGCCCATGGCACGAAGAACTTCGACTGGAGTGGCCGGGGCGGCAAGCCTGTGCTGACGCAGCCTGGCAGTGGACGCGGGACGGCATCGCGGCCACACCCAGGGGCTGGGGCGCAGGCTGCGGCACAGAAAGCGAGAACCAAATCGTACCAGCACTGGAATGAGAGCGGCGAGCAAGCCCACACGGGCGGGCGGCATCCAAGCGTTCGTCCGAAGGCCCGGGGCGCCGGGCTCTGCTGCGGGGGCGGCCCGGCAGATGCAGGAAGACCCACGCCCAAAGGGGGAGTGGGCCGCGATCAGCTCGCGGCAGCGAACATGCTGGGTTCCCAAACATCTCCCTGCACCGACCCTGCAGACGTGCTGTAGCGGATTTGTGCGTGGATGTCTGTCGGTGCAAAACCCCGAAACGGCGAGCGGAAAACGAAGTGAAATTCACGCGGATGTTTGTTTAGTCTTCATTCCTGGCCCAAGCGAATCCGCACGAAATTCCCTTCGAAGTCCGGAAGGCAAGTCTCCAGGCCAATCTGGGCCCATCCCCTTGTTTTCCCAACGCCATCCGCTCTGCGATCTGGGCGCCACGGAGAGGGGGGAGTGGGCCGCGATCAGCGCGCGGCAGCGAACGCGCTGGGCTCCCAAACATCGGACGTCGCGCTCTCGCTCGCAGCGTGGTTCCCCGAAGGCCGGGGCCCCCTCCCCACGTCCCGGGCGGCTGTGTGGCAGCCCCCGGGGCCGGCGAAGGGCAGCCGACGCGCTGCCATCGGGAGCGCCCAATACAGGAGGGGCCCGACCACGAGAAACCTTCGAACAGAAACCCAACCCTGAGACCCAGGGACGTCCACTGGATTTTGGCGTGGGAACGCCACGCTGTCCACAGCAAAACCATCGAAACCCAAGAAACCGAGGAGGAGGAGGAGGAGGAGGAGGAGGAGGAGGAGGAGCAGGAGGAGGAGGAGGAGGAGGAGGGAGGAGGAGGGGGAGGAGGAGGATTGGTGTTTCTTAGCATGGGTCTCCACTGTAAGGAACCAAGGGCCTCTCCAGACCACGGCGGACCTCGTCCACGAAGGGGCTCCCCGACCTGGATCTCAGGAACGGCCCCGAAAACCCGAGGAGGAGGAGGCGGAGGAGGCGGAGGAGGAGGAGGAGGAGGAGAAGGAGGAGGAGGAGGCGGAGGAGGAGGAGGACTGGTCCTCACTTCAGTGCCTCGACTGCAAGAACATCAGACCAGGACACATCCGGGATCTCTGGGATCCTGCGGTTCTGAATATTGGGCGCCGCGGCCGTCCTGGAGCGCTCCGAAACGCTCTGAGCGCGCGGGCGTTCCGAGCCCGCCTGATGAAGGCCCCCAGAGGGCGAAGATTGCCCAAAGCCTCTCTTCGTGATTCCTGCCGCGGTGCGAGGACGTCAGGTAAAGGCCACAGATGGCGATAGACTGGCCGCCTCGAGGCGCCCGATGTCTGGGCACGAGAGGCCACTGGCTCGCCCCGAGCTGAACAGGAGGAAGAGGACGAACAGGAGGAGGAGGAGGAGGAGGCGGAGGACGAGGAGGAGGAGGGGGGGGCAAGCAGCACTATCACCCACTACTTCTTTGAGCGATGCAAATTTGGGAGGTACGATCTGCACATGGGTGATACTAGCTACGACTTTGCTTGACCACACAACCGCGGCCCGCAACACATGCAGTAGTCAGTCTCCGACCCCTTCGGCGTCCTCCTTATAGATTATGGTCATGGTCATGGTCGTGTTCCGCCTCCTCATTTACCGACTCTTTGCTTTGTTACTCTACGCCCTTGCTGGCTCCTCATCTGTTCCATTTCTCTGTCCATCTTTCTGTCCTCACTTGCTTGCAACTTAATGTGTTGGTCACAGCGCCTTGGTTGGTTTCGTTGCACCATGCCGATTTTGCTGCTTTATCATCCGAACGCTGCGATTCCAGTCGATCAAATATTCCCGAACGTCCAAGGAGGAAGGAGGAGGAGGACCAGTGTAAATCCAAGAGTCATCAACGATGTTGGAAGAAACCCTCCCTCCAAGCTCCCTCTTCATAGGCCCTTACAACGGTTCATTTCCACTGAAGGAATTGCCTCGTTCGAAAACAACCGCTTGAAGACCCTGAGGCATACCAAGACATTGTTCTCGGGATTCCAGCGCCACGGATGAGCCTGACTGTTGCGTCTTGACGATCATGAACCGCTCCAGAACGCCATTCCTGGGACTTCAACGTAACTGTTGCACCCGCATGATCCTGAGTCCTTTCAAAACACCATGGTACGTTGGTGATGGGAATCCGTGAAACTCTTGCAACTTCTGTGAACGAATGTGCGCCGCGCCAAGGCGAGAACCCCATGTTGAAAAGAAACCGCCTTCGATCCGTGAAACTCTTGCCTGAACTCCGAGGAAGTCCCAAGCTGAAGCCCCATTTCGAATAGGAACCGCCCTCCATCCGTGCAGCCATGACAAGTGTTCAACTGCCGGGCCCTCTAGAGCGAAGGGTGTCCCAAGCGAGAGCCCACCTCCAGAAGGAGCCCTAACTGCTGCAAGCTTTTAACACGAGTGCGCGCGGCGCTGAGGCGAGGGCGGGAGCGAGCGGGGCGAGAGGGGCAGGGGCACTGTACGACTCTTCTCGCCCGCTCCCCCCCTTCCCTGCAGATCCGGCTGCTGGCCACACCAGAGCTGTGCACCCCGACCATACGCTTAGGTCGGGCATGTCCTCCCACAGGGGGATTTTGGGAGCCGAGTTCATGATCATCATCATCATCATCATAATCATCATCATCATCATCACCATCACCATCACCATCACCATCACCATCACCATCATCATCATCATCATCATCATCATCATGATCAAAAACATTATCAGTACCGGCACCATCATCATCATCATCATCATCATCATCATCATCATCATCATCATCATCAAGGCCGCCGCGAGCTCGAGCCATCGGAGGCGCAGCGGCCTCAGAGGACGCGCCCCCCCTTGCTTTTTTTTCGCAGTCTGCAAAGGGCCAAGCACCCCACCCGCGCAGGGCAATGTGCACCGGCGCGTGTGCTCTGCACGCCGCACCGTGTCGAGTCCGACGTGAAGAAGGGCAATCGGCCTTGTTCGACCGCAACATCACGAACAGCCGCGCCATGATGTGCACCGTGTTGATCCTCAGAATCGGGAACAACCAGGGGATGGGTGACGTCGGCTACGACAAGAGCTACGACATCTACGTCCCGCCGCAGCACCTGCGCCTGTTCGACGGGCCTGGCCTGGTGGTCGACACCATCATCAAACCGAACATCTCCCGCGAGACGCTGCAGCAGAACAAGATCTTGCGAGTGATCAAGAAGAATCTCGTCAAGAAGTGCCTCGAGATGTTTGCGGAGATCGCCGAGAAGAAGGACGACTACAAGAAGTTCCACGAGCAGTTCGGCAAGCGCCTCAAGCGTGGCGTGCACGAAGATTCCACCAACCGCACCAAGGTCGCGGAGCTTATGCGCTACCACACCTCGAAATCTGGAGATGAGATGATCAGCCTGAAGGAGTATGTGGACCGCATGAAGGAGGGGCAGAATGACATTAACTACAGTACGGGGGAGAGCATCGCAGCGGTGTCGTCCTCGCCTTTCCTGGAAACGCTGCGCAAGAAGGGTCTTGAGGTCCTCTACATGACCGATCCCATCGATGAGTACTCCGTGCAGCAGCTGAAGGAGTTCGACGGCAAGAAGCTCAAGTCGACGACCAAGGAAGGTTTGGACCTCGAGGACGAGGACGAGAAGAAGAAGTTGGAGGAGCTGAAGGCGGAGTTCGAGCCGCTGACGAAGCTGATGAAGGAGGTGCTGGGCGACAAGGTGGAGAAGGTGGTTGTCAGTTCGCGCATGGCGGACTCGCCCTGCGTGTTGACCACGCACGGCCTGCAGCCGAAGCCTTTCGTCGAGGCCTGCTATGGCTTCTGGCAGGACGGCGACTTCATAAAGAACGACGAGCCCCTGAGCAACGTTCTGCCAGATGAACATGAAAGCGCAGGCCCTCCGGCATTACTGCATGCACTCCTACATGGCGTCCAACAAGATTCTCGTCTTTGGCTTCCAGAGGGGGCGGGCAAGCTCATGGGCATGGCCTTCCGCGTGCCCACCATCGACGTGTCGGTCGTGGACCTCACCTGTGAGCTGGAGAAGGCGACGACCTACGAGGAGATCTGCGCCGAGATCAAGAGGCGCTCCGAGGGCGACATGAAGGGATACTTGGGCTACTGCGACGAAGCTCTCGTGTCCACCGACTTCGAGACGTGCCCCATCTCCAGCACCTTCGATTCCAAGGCGGGCATCACGCTGGACCCCACGTTCGTGAAGCTCGTGGCATGGTACGACAACGAGTGGGGCTATTCGTGCCGTGTCGTTGACCCGATCAAGCACATGGCCAAGGTCGACGGGGCGTAGGATGTAGGATGGTGCCCGCCGCATCCTCACTGTGCAGGCGCTGTCCCATCTTTTTTCTCCTATACGGGCCTACGCAGATCGCAGGGCGCATCCACCGCATGTCTACCCCCTCTTGAGGAGATCGTGGGCGCCGCCAACGAGGCATCGAAGATGCCACGGCCATATTTGCACCTTTTTTTACGTTAAGTGACTCGGGCACCCGCTCGCCTGCGTGTAATGGAGCTTTGAATTACTTGCGACTCGGATCGGCCACCGCCAGTCTTTCGTAAGCACCCGCTCGCATGCAAGCTAGATACACGGTCTCTGGCTGTGCGTCGAAGCACCCCGAGTGCACTCGCCCCACGCGGGTTTATCGGGACATGACTCTGTTATGCTCTCTGCGACGGACCACCAATTGCATAATTGGTCCTGATGTCGAGGAAAAAAATCATCATCATCATCATCATCATCATCCAACTCAACATAATTATCATCATCACCCTCACACTCATCCTCCCCATCCTCATCCTCCTTAAGCTCCTCCTCCTCATCAGCATCATCGTCAGCAGCAGCAGCAGCCAGCACCGCCACCACCATCGCCACCACCATCATCATCGTCATCAACAACATCACAGCATCAGTACCACCTTCATCCTCACCAGCACCATCAGCATCATCATCACCACTACCGTCATCATCATCATCATCATCATCATCATCATCATCATCATCATCATCATCATCATCATCATCATCATTAACATCCTTCATCATAAGCAGCACCTGCATCACCACCATCGCAATCACCATCACCAACGCCATCATGACCCCATCATCCATATCTTCATTCCCCAGCCATCCTTTTTCCAGCTCTGCCCTGACCACCGTACTTCTTCTCATCCGTTTCCTTGTACCCTCGTTCTCCTGCTTAGGTTTCCAGAACGCAGATGAGCCCGACGAACGACTTTTGGCGAATATCGCCAACCCACGGCCGCCTGAAAGAGCACCGGGACCACTCAAGCCTCCGTAGTCTCCCTTCTCCCTCCCCGTCACCTGTCCCATCCTGCTTCTGCACCTTCTGCTAACTCCTCATCATCATACACCACCTACATCGTCTTCATCCGTCATTCTCCTACTCTTTATCGATGCACACCTCCTCCTCCTGCATCATCCTCCTCCTCGTCCTCCCCATCCTCCTCCTCATCATGATCAGCATCATCATTAGCATCATCGTTATAATCATCATCATCATCATCATCATCATCATCATCATCATCATCATCATGATCATCATCATCATCATCATCATCATCATCATCATCATCATCATCATGATCATCATCATCATCAGCAACATCAGCATCATCACCAGCAGCATCTGCAGCATCATCATCATCAAAAACAGCATCAGCATCATCATCACCTTCACCACCATCAACACCAGTTTCACCACCATCGCCATCACCATCACAATCACTATCATCATCACCATCACAATCAACATCACCACCACCATCATGAACACCACCATCATCACCATACCCAGTGTAAACATCATCACCTTCAGCAGCAGCATCATCAGCATCATCAGCATCAGCATCATCATCAGCAACATCATCATCATCAACATCATCATCATCGCTGTCACCATCGTAGCCAGAATCACTGTCCCCATCACCATGGCATCAGTACCACCGTCATCCTCACCATAGCCATCACCATCAGCATCCCCATCATCATCACCACCGTCACCAACCAGCATCATCACCACCATCCTAACACTCTCCGTCATCCTCTCTCCTCATCCTCTCCCCAGGCCACCGTCGTCGATGTCGTTCTGCGCGACCTCGCGGGTTGGCGCGGAGAGAGGCTGGGGGCGGGTGGGGGGGGGTCGAGAGCGCAGCCGGGAAGACCTGGTGGAAGGATGGCCGCCGCGGGGAGAACGGCTCCAGAGGACGAGGAGAGAGGAGGAGAGGACGACGACGATGAGGAGGAGGACAGGAGAGGAGAGGAGAGGAGAGGAGAGGAGAGGAGAGGAGAGGAGAGGAGAGGAGAGGAGAGGAGAGGAGAGGAGAGGAGAGGAGGGAGGGAGAAGAAGGGAGGGGAGAGGAGAAGGGAGGGGAGAGGAGAGAGGAGGAGAGGAGAGGAGGGGAGAAGAAGGGAGAGGATAGCAGAGGAAAGGAGAGGAGAGGAGGAGAGGAGGACGAGGAAGAGGACCTGGAGGACGAGGAAGGAAGGAGGGTATAGGATGATATGCGGTGTGCTACGGCACGTGCACCAGGAACGCCATCTTGTTCGCGCGTCCAAAGGCCACTGTGCTCACGCTTGCTATCAACGCGCGCAGCATTGGGCCACAGAGGACGCGATGAGGAAGAGAAGAGGAGGGGGAGGACGAGGACGAGACGAGGAGGAGGAGAGGAGGAGGAGGAGGAGGAGAGGAGAGGAGGAGGAGGAGGAGGAGGAGGAGGAGGAGGAGGAGGAGGAAGAGGAGTAGCAGGAGGAGCCAATGTGTCGAGAGGAAGCACATGCCCTCGGCGCGCCCCACTGCGCAGGATCGCCACGGCATGGCCCCCAAGCGCGCAGCCCGAATCCCACAGGAGGCCGTCGAAAGACGGAGGGAGGCAGGGAAGGAGGGAGGAGACAGGAGCAGCAGGAGGAGAGAGGAGGCAACAGAAGGAGAGAGGATGGGAGAGGGCTGCAGTGGGACGATTTCTGCGAAGTGCTTCAGTAGTGCCTGCAGCACGCTCTCGAATGCCACAGGGCGCACCCATATCCAAACCTTGCTACGAGGATATGCCGTCGCCACGGTGTACCCCAACGGGCAGGAGCCACATGCCAGAGACGGGGAAGGAGGAGAAGTAGGTAGGCGGAGAGGCGGAGAGGGGAGGAGGAGAGAGACGAGAGGGGAGAGGAGGATGAGGAGGAGGAGGAGGAAGAGGAGGAGGAAGAGGAAGAGGAGGAGGAGGAGGAGAGAGGACAGAGGAGAGGAGGAGGGGAGGGGGAGGACGAGGAGGAGAAGAAGGAAGAGGAGCAGGAGGCAGGCGGAGAGGAGGAGGGAGGACGCGAGGAGTAGAGAAGAGAAGAGAGAAGCCGAGAGCAGAGAGGAAGAGAGAGGAGGAGAGAGGAGGAGAGAGGAGGAGAGAAAAGGAAAGAGGAGGAGGCGGAGGCAGAGGAGGATGATGATGAGGAGGAGGAGGAGGAGGAGGAGGAGGGGTAGGACGAGGACGAAGAGGAGTAGAGAAGAGAAAAGAGGAGCAGGGAGCAGAGAGGAAGAGAGAGGAGGAGAGAGGAGGAGAGAGGAGGAGAGAAGAGGAAAGAGGAGGAGGAGGAGGAGGAGGAGGGGGAGGGCGAGGACGGAGAGGAGGAGGAGGAAGAGGCGGAGAGAGGGGGCAGGAGGAGGAGGAAGGAGGTAGGCGGACAGAGGAGCAGAAGGCGGGGCAGGGCAGTGCAGGGCATGGTGCCAGAGGGCGGACCCGGGGGCATTTTGTATTTCTCGTCCAAAACCAGTCTGTAGGACGGCATGCCCGACCTAAGAGTACGGGAACGAAGAGTGACTCAAACATAAAAACGCGGAGGTCCGCGCGGCCTTCTCGGATCGGCGCTGCACTCCCTTGGCGGCGCCGCAGGCGCCGCCCCTGGCGCGCGGAGCGCGCCAGGGAGGGGGGTCCAGCGCCAATCCGAGAAATCCGCGCGGACCTCCGAGTTTTTAGTTATGTTTGTGTCATTATTTGTTCCCTTACTTAGCGGGCGAAGAACGACATAAATAAACTTTTCGCCGTCGGGGACACCTGGCCCCCAGGCGGCTGGTTGTTTAACCCATACGGTGCCACGTATGGGTATCGGGGATCTTCTGACCCAGGTCAATCCAGGCCTGGGTCAGTCAGACCTTGCAGAATGCTACAAAATCCTGCACCCAAACCCGGGTCAATGCAAAAGAACCTGCAAGATCCTGAAGGATCGTGCGCCCAAGCCCGGGTCAATGCGACCCTGGCACTGCAGAAACCTGCAAGGTCGGGCGCTCTGGCTGACCCCCGTTTGCATTGACCCCCGTCTCGAGGCTCCCGAGCGTATAAACTTTCCAGCCGCCCGGGGGGGCAGGCGTCCTCGACGGCGGAAAGTTTCTTTTGTACCGTTCTTCGCCTGCTGACCTAAGCAGGCCTGCACCCCTCTCGGCTAGACGTAAGAGCGACCCTGGGTAAGAGTGACCTTTGGTGCGCAGCTTTGGGGGGGCGCGAATGAGCCACACCCAAGGGCGCGGGCCGCAGTCGGCCTTGATTGGACAGGACACGCGAGAGGACACAAGCCACTTCCGAGGGCCACATCGCCATAGGAGTGTAAGAAGGCACATGACGCGAGGCACAGGACACAAGGGTACCCTTGAGCTGGCAGGGTCGACCTACTGATCCGGGCCGACTGTACTCCACTGAGCTGCTCCAAGGTGTGTCCTGGCCAGAATTTCGAAGCGGATCCAGCCGTGGCGACGAGGAGCCCCTGGGAGACTCAGAAGCTTGTGAAAATCCTCAGGAGCTCCCGTCGCGATTCTTTTTGGGACGCGAGGATGTCATGAGCCGACGACCACGACGACGACGATGAAGACGACGATGAAGACGACGACCAAGACATCCGACGACGCAGTTTTTGCACGCAACGGGGCTCCCATGCAGAGGTCTGGACCCCTTAACAGGGACCGGCTCTTTATCCCGACCCGGATTTCGAGAAGTCCCGGGGCCAAGCGACGGCCCTTGTGGGGGCGGGGCGGAATGAACTTTTTCGCTACTCGAGGACGTCAAGAATCGACGCCTGGACCTGGTCCAGGAAGCGTTCATGCCAGAATTTCGAGGCAGACCCAGCCGTGGCGCCGAAAAGCCCCAGGGAGGCCCAAAAGACCAAAATGGTCAAAAGTTTCCGTGGTGACCTTGCGACATGAGGATGTCAGAGGGCGACGACGACGACAACGTCTGACGACTGACGTCTGACGACTGACAACCTACGACCGACAACCGACGACCACAAGAAGGCGGAAGCGGAGGCGACAAAATGAATACGAAGAAGGGAGCGACGGCAAAGGTGGAGGCGGAGACGGAGGCGAAGGTGACATCGCCGTCGCTGTCATCATCCGCATCATCATCAGCACCATCAGCATCAGCATCAGCATCATCAGCATCACTTTTATCAGCATCATCAGCATCATAGCATCATCGTCATCAGACTTATCGCCATCTGGATCAGCATCATCAGCATCATCATGAGCTTATGCCTCATCAGTGTCATCGTCATGAGCATCATCATCATCAGCAGCATCATCACTACCAGTATCGCCGTCGTCGCCATCAGCACCAGCATTATCATCATCATCGTCAACATCTTCATCAGCGCCATCATCATCAGCGGCATCCGCAGCATCATCATCAGCAGCATCAGCATCATCACTGGCATCATCACCATCACCATCATAATCAGCAGCATCATCCTCGGCATCGTCACCATCGCCATCATCATCATAATCATCATCATAATCAGCTTCATCAACATCATCACCATCATCACCATCATCTGCAGCAGCGTAGCCGTCGTCGCGCAGACCGTTCGATCCTCGGCGACGACGACGGCGACGTCGACGACGTCCGGCGAAGACCACGAACGACCACGACCAACACGAAGACGAAGACGGCGCGCTCGGCCTCCAGCAGCTCGAATGGCCGCTGGTCCTCTGGCCAGCACTCCAGCAGCATCCCCAGGCCCTCCGAGCCGAGCTCGTTGCCGCGCAAGCAGAGCTCCCTTGCGGGCGGGCGCGGGGTGCGGGCGCGGGCCCCACCAAGGAAGGAAACTCGACTGTATACTTACGTGTACGTGCGAGAGGGACAGAGAGAGAGAGAGAACGAGTTACGTGAGAGAGAGAGAGAGGGAAAGGAACAAAACGATCGTAACGAGCGAGAGAAGAGAAAGAGAGAGAGAAAGAGAATGTATCGAGACAAAACAGAAACAAAAGAGCGAGAGAGAGAGAGAGAGCAGGGAAAAGGGGGATAAGGAGAGAGAAGAGGGAAAATAGTAAAGAGAGAAGAGCGTGAGAGAGAGAGAGATAGAGAGAGGAAGAGAGAAGAGAGAAAAGGAACGAAAGCGCGAGGTAAGAGAGAAGGGAGGAGAGAGACGAGAGAGAGAGAGAGGGTGAGGAACAAAAAGACAGGCAGATCGACGGATGGACAGACAGGAAGGCAGACAGAAAGGGACAGTCAGCCAGACAGACAGGCAGGCGGACAGACAGACAGAGACAAAGACAGAGACCGAGGCAGGGTCAGAGACGGAGGCACGGGCAGACGCTGGGACAGAGACGAAGACACAGGGATAGAGAAACAGGGAGAGAGAGAGAGAGAGAGAAAAAAAAAAAAAAAAAAAAAAAAAAAAAAAAAAAGCAACAACAACAACAACCACAACAACAATCATATTAAGACCGCTCGCTCTTATACGCTCGCGTGTCGTTCAATATGCATATCCCAAGCCCTGGACACCCGTCCTCTTCGTCTTCGATCGTACCCCCGGTAGGGGGGTATATCCGTTCCCTGCCACGCGTGGTTGGTGGCGCCCTTGAAAACGAAGGGCAACAGACAGAGGGGGAGAATGAGGACGAATGGATTGGAGGAAAGGAGGGAGGGGCAAGAAGGAGGGAGGACGACGACCTGCGCTGCGAGTGGCGACTCGGCTTGCGCCACGGCTTGCGCCAGCCACTCCAACACCGGCTAACAATAAGTTTCGCCACGGGTTGCGTCATAAACAGCGCCACGTACCACCCCTTTGAAAGAACGGATCGTGGATACCCCCACGGGGGGGCGTACAGCTGCGAACTGGTGTCAGAAACAAATGTCGTGGAACCCTGAAGAGAAGCGGGATGTTGGGAGAGCGGGGAGGAAGGAGAGTGAGAACTGCAACCGCGTCGAGAGGAGCGCGGGGATGTGGAGTGGATTGGGATGGAGTGGACAAGAGTAGGGTCTCAGGAGGAGGAGCGGCAAGGAGTGGAGAAGAGGAACTGGGAGGAGTGCGGAGGAGCGGGGGGCACACGGGGGAATCTGGAGAAGGGACTGGGAATAATTTTGGAGAAATGCGGAATGCGACCGGGAAGGGGTGGAGATTGCTTGGGTGGCATGGGGTGGCCTGGGGAGGAGTGGGCGAAATGCGAAGAACTGAGGAATAGCACAATGGAGTACGAACGAACTGAAAATGATAATAAAGGGAAAGGGTAGAGAAGACTGGGAGGAAAGAGCGTTGAAAAGTGGGGGCAGGTGAATACGAGCGGAGACTGGTGCGGAAACCAAGCGCGGGGGGATTGGAAGGCACCCGAAAGCCTCCTATGACCTCTGGGGGGCCTCGGAATGGCCCCGATGACCACGAAGGGCAATTAATCCGGGGCCACAGAGGCAGTGACGGGGCCGCTGAAGGCAGAGACGGGGCCACGAAGGGCAGAGAAGGGGCCACGAAGGGCGACAGCGGGGCCACGAAAGGCATGCATATGGGGCCACGACGGGCGCGAACGAGCGGGGGCCAAGAAGGGCATTCGTATATGCGGCCACAAAGGGCGACAACGGGGCCACTGAGGGCAGCAAAGGGGCCACGAAGGGCAGCGAGAGGGCCACGAAGGGCGACAGCGGGGCTACGAAAGGCATGCGTATCGGGCCACGACGGGCGCGAACGAGCGGGGGCCACGAAGGGCATATAGTGCGGGGCCAGCGACGGGGGAACTGAGGGCAGCAACGGAGCCACGAAGGGCAGCGAGCGAAGGCGGGCGAAAGGCAGCGAGCGGCGACTGCAGTCCCTAACGGGCTGGTCGGGCGGGCAAGCCCAGACGGGCGGGTCGAGCGGGCGGATCGTTGAAGCGTAAATTCTGCTTGAACCGCCAAGCAATATGCAGCGGGAGCGCGATTCCTGAGTGTCGAGGAGCGGCATCTGAATAAATTGCCAGGAAGTACCAGGCGGGAGCCGCGATTCGGTGGTAAGTCGCGAGGAAGTCCCAAGCGAGAGTGCGATTCTTCAATAAATTGTGAGGGCGCATCAAGCGGGAACCGCGATCCGGTGGTAAAAAGTAAGGAGGTCCCAAGCGAGAGCGCGATTTTTCAATAAATTGTGAGGAAGTACCAGGCGGGAACCGTTGTTGTTGTTGTTGTTGTAGTAAACCGGGCGCCACAACACAGTTTGACCCTCAAGACTTCCCTTTATAAAAAACAAGGTGCGGGCCCTGGGAACGGCACTTCAATCGAAAAAACCATGTGCACTGGACGGGGGGGATCAACACAATCATTCTCCATATATGAAAGTTCAACAACAACAACAACAACAACAATCATTTTAAGACTGTTCGCCCTTATCTGCTCGAGTGTCCAATAATGCGTATTTTCCAAACCCTCGATACCCGCCCTCTCCGTCTTCGATCGAACCCCTTTTGGGGGGTATACCTTTCTTCCCTGCAGGGCGGGCCCCGGCAAGCGGCGGGGCGGCCGCGGACCGTCGGCCTGGCCAGCGGCAGCGTTGATCGGCGGGGCGGCCGCGGACCGTCGACCCGACCCCCAAAGGGACGGACAGGGGACCGACCACGACGAGGACGACGACGACGACGTCGACGGCGACGGCGACAACGACGACAACGACGACGACGAGCGAAAGCGAGAGCGAGAGAGAACGACAGCAGGGCCACGAAGGACACGAAGTAGGCCACGAAGGGCGACAGCGGGGACACGAAGGGAATGCGTCTGGGGCCACGAAGAGCGCGAACGAGCGGGGGCCACGAAAGGCAGATAATGCGAGGCCACAGAAGGCAACGATGGGGCCACTGAAGGTAGCAATTGGGCCACGTAGGACAGTGAGGGGGCCACGCACGGCGACAGCGGGGCCACGAAGGGCAGGCGCATGGGGCCAAAACTGGAGCGAACGAGCGGGGGCCACGAAGGGCATACGTATATTGGGCCGCGGAAGGCAAGAACGGGGCCACTGAGGGCAGCAACGGGGCCACGAAGGGTAGCGAGGGGGCCACGAAGGGCATGCATATGGGGCAACCACGGGCGCGAAAGAGCGGAGGCCACGAAGGGCATACATGGGGCCACGAAGGGCAGCGAGGGGGCCACGAAGTGCCGCAACGGGGCCACGAAGGGCAGCGAGGGGGCCACGAAGGGCTGCAACGGGGCCACGAAGGGCTGCGACGGGGCCACGAAGGGCAGCGAGGGGGCCACGAAGGGCTGCAACGGGGCCACGAAACAAAGCGAGGGGGCCACGAAGGGCAGCGAGGGGGCCACGAGGGGCTGCAACGGGGCCACGAAGGGCAGCGAGGAGGCCACGAAGGGCTGCAGCGGGGCCACGAAACACAGCGAGGGGGTCACGAAGGGTTGCAACGGGGTCACGAAGGGCAGCGAGATCCGAGGTAATCTGTAGGGGAATCCTCAGCGTAAGCGCGACTCCTGGGTGCCTGGGTGCGGGGGGCGCGGCGCTTGAGTAAATTGCAAGAAAGTCCAACGCAAGGGCGATATTCTATGGTAAATTGCAAGCGCGTCTCCAGCGAAAGCGCGACTCCAGAGCGCCAGGAGAACGATTCGTGAATGAATTGTAAGGAAGTCCCAAGCGAGAGCGCGATTCCTGAATAAAAATGCGAGGAAGTCTCGGGCGGAAGCGGGGGTCCTGGCTAAATTGTTAGGAAGTCTCAAGCGGGAGCCGTTGCTCTTGCAGTCCGGGGGGCAGGGGGCTAGTTTGAGCAGGAAGACTTTCTTTAACAAAAAAAATGCGAGCCCGGGGGGGCACTTCAATTGAACAAATCAATGTGCACCGGTGTGGGGTGATCAGCAATAATTATGCGTTTAAGCCGTGTCTCTATTTTCCGATGCCAGCAGACTCAGTGACAAGGCAACGGACGATAAAGCATGCTATCGATCATGACCGGCGCTGCTCAAGCAGCCGCCTCCAAGCCCCTGTGAGCTAGGGGCCCGCTTGCCAGCAGGAGGTTGGACAATGGGGGGGCAGGGAGGGACAGCCGTCTGAAAGTTTTGGGGTTCGGCCCAAAAACGGCAGCGGAACGGAGACACTCAAGAACACATTATCCAGCACGCAGGGCCATGTGTTTAAAGCGTGTCTCCATTTTCCGATGCCAGCAGACTCAGTAACAAGGCAACGAACGATAAAGCATGCTATCAATCATGACCGGCGCTGCTCAAGCAGCCGCCTCCAAGCCCCAAGCCCATATCTATATATGAACCAGAAGGGAGGGTGGGTGTACAAAAAAACACAAGATATATAGCCACTCCTGAGGCGGCAGTCTTACAACATGAATTTACGGGAGACAAAGAAGATGCGCCATTTTCTCACAGAACCTGACGGGATAGGCGGGAGCCTTTTCTGAATGAAACGTGCCGCTGTCATCTTTGCCTGCAATTTCCGCATGGGGCTGGCCAGTGAACGAGCACGCACCACGACCGCGGCACTTGTCAGAGCTGAGGGGATCAAGCACACAGTTAGCATACAGCAAACGAGTTCGTTTACGGCAACAAGATTTGAATGCACAGTGGTCCCAATCCACAACATTATATTGGGCAATGAGCTTCTGAAAACGAGGATGGAGCCACAACATGGAGCCCTGAGGGTTCTCCATGATAACGGGGGCCCCAGCGGTAGCCAACAGGATGAAAAGACTAGCAGCCCAGTCGGCCTGGTGGTTGTCCAGCTGCACCTTACGTTGATCATTATCCGACAGGTCGGGTAATCCCAAGATACAACCACCAGAACGAATTGGGCCAGGCCAACCACCAGGGCGAGGGTTTCGTCTGGCCAGAGACCACGACGTACATACCAGGCCAATCCAGACAAACTTCAGCTCTCGCCTGGCAAGCCCAAGCAGGAGCCGAGAGACTTCTGGATGCATAGCGCCCTCTAGCTCAGAGTCGACATACTCGAGAGAGCGCATGGCCAGGCCAGCGCGAACACGGGCGGCAGAGAGTCGACGACTGCCCGCCGTCAGCTCGACTCCGATCTGATTGGCCCAATGTGCGACTCGAGGCTTCTGCAGCAGCCCGCCACGCGGGCCCCAGTCGTCCAGCGGTCCGAGCCTGGCTAACGCGCTGGCGAGGAGGCGCGGGCGCGCCGGCCGAGAAGGTCCTGGAGCCACGTCCACTGGACCTCGTTGTGGGCCCTGGCGGCGGGCGACAACGCCGACAGCAGCTGCTGGGCCATGCCCGGCTTGGCAAACAGCCTCGCACTGCTGTCCTGGCTCCAGTGCCCTCTCGTTTTCACATCGGCGAGCGTCCGACGCACCGACAGCGCGTCCTCGCTCGCCTTGCCGCGCCGCAGTTGGTACAAGCACACGTCCTGCATGCCCGGCGCCACGGTGGCCCTCCGGACCAGGACGGCCTTCTCGACCCCCGTCGTGGTGAACGCTGTGAGCACCAGGAGCACGGCGTCGCGCTCGCCCAGCGAGAGGAGCCTGGAGATCGCCGTGGCCACGACCTTCGGCAGCGCGCCCTTCATGGAGGCGACGAGGTAGCCGGCGCCCCCCTGCGCGCAGCCCGCGCGCAGGAGCCTGTCCAGCGCCGACGGCACTGGCACTTCGAGCACGTCGAGCGTCTCCGCCGCCAGGCCCACGAGCTCCGCGAAGACCTCGAAGTACTTCTGGTAGGAGGGACTGGCCGAAGCACCGACGGCGACCTGCTCGCACGCGCACGGGCTCGGGTAGGGTTGTGAATTTGAAGGGTTGCGCTGACCCAAGACGGTCGGTCTCCACGCCCCCTGTCCTTTGATTCCTATATAAAGGAAGCCACGCAGAGGAGGTGAGGAAAGGAGCGGAGCAAGAGGAGGAGGAGCGGAGGAAAAGGAGGGGGGAGGAGGAGGAGCGGAGGAAAAGGAGGGAGCGGAGGAAAAGGAGGGAGAAGAACGAGGTGAGGGAGCGAGGTAAGAAGGCGAGACAGAGGAGACGAGGAGCTTGGAGGATCTCCCCTTCGCCGTCCGAACAGCTCTGGCTCTGGCCCACGTCCACGCGCGCGCGGCCGCGGCGGCCGCGGCGGCCGCGGCGCGCAGCGGCGCGCAAGGCCGCCACCCGGGGCCCACAGGCCCGCGCGCCGCAGCGCTGCAGTGCACTGCAGCGCTGCAGCGCTGCAGCGCTGCAGCATCCTCCTTCCGTTTCTTTCCTCCTACTCGGACTCTTTCAGAACTCCCTCTGCCTTGTCTCTCTCATCCCTCCTTATTCCTGCCTCCCTCCTCGTCGTCCTCCCTCCTGCCAACCCCCTCATCCTTCCTTCATGTCCTCATGTTCCTCCTCATCCTCCTCTTTCTCCTCTTCTTCTCACCCTCCTCCTCTTCCTCCTCCTGCTCCTCCTCCTCCTGGTCATCCTCTCCCTCCTCCTCCTTCTCCCCTCCCTCCTCCTTCTCTCCTTCTCCGCCTCTTCCTCATCCACTTCTCCTGACCCTCTCTCTCCCTCCTCCCCCTCGTCATCATCATCATCATCATCATCATCATCCGCATCATCATCATCATCATCATCATCATCATCATTATCATCATCAGCATCATCATCATCAACATCATCATCATCATCCTCCTCATCCTCGATCTCCTCCCCCTCCTCCTTCCTCCTCCGCATCCCCAGGTTGGCCCAGTTGGCCCTGGGGCCCAGGAGTCCTCCCTCCTCCGCCACTTCCTCCTTGTCCTACTTCTCCTCTTCCTCCTCCTCCTCCCTCCTTCGCCTCCTCCTCCTCATCCCTCCCCCATCCTAGGACCCCTCCTCTCCTCCTCTCCTCCCCCCC
>CAUYUJ010011126.1:123548-148548 GCA_963575745.1 Prorocentrum cordatum
GCCCCCTGGCTGAGCATCTGGAGTGGCCTTCGCTTTTGGCGGCTTTGACTTCGCACCTTGCTCGCCTTTCGGCGCCTTCGACTTAGTGTTGCCCTTCCCCTTGCCGCGACCTTTCCCGCGACCCATGCCCTTCTTCTTGCCCTTGATGTTGGAGTCGTCGCCGTCGCCGCCCTGTGACTCCTCCTCCTCCTGCTTCACCTCCGCCTGCTCCTGCGGCTGCTCCACCTGCGGCTGCGTGCCTGCGGAGTCGCTGCTGACCACCACCACCGCGGCAGCCTGCGTGGCATCCTCGGACCCAGCAACGCTGCCGAGTGAAGCGTTTGACGGATGTCCTTCGAGCTTCCTCTTCTTCCTCTCAATCTGCACCTCAAGCATCGCCTTCCTGCGCCTGTTCGTCGAAGCAGCAGCATCACTGGGCTGAGTTGTCGCGGGCGGCGTCCTCGGCGCCGGCGCCGCGCCCGGGACGGCGATGGCGGTGGGCCCCGCCTCCGCCGCTGAAGCAGCCTTAGCCTTGGCGGATGCCTTGGCCTTGGCCTTGGCCGCCGCGGCCGCCGCCTTGTCCTTCGATTGCTGGACCTGCTCTGGGGAGTAGATCTTCGCCCCTTCCATGTTGTCCGCGAGACCGCCGATCAAGTCAGGCACGGCCGCGGCATCGAACAGGAGCATCTCTCGGGGCACCTCGACGCCCTCGGGATTGATCATGGGCATGACCATGGCAAGCAGCTCGAGCAGGATCATCTTGAAACAGTCCTTGTCAACAGTGAGCCCGAAGTTCTTGACCATGAACGACGCTATCTTGTGGTTCGCTGCGATCACGGCCATTACATCGTAGCGAGAGTCTAAGTAATCGGCGTCACTGGTCATCATGAGCTCGTAATCATCATAGACGCCAATCTTGTCCATTGTGTGCTTGAACGAAGATAGCCTTGTCCAGTCAGGCCACGTATCGCAGATGCCAGGGTTGTTCTCCTGACTGAGGAAGCAAACAGTTATCTGACCCAGAAAACATTGGCTGGGAATGGTTTCAACAAAAAAGGAGATGGAGAAGGGGGGGAAGGAGGGCTCGGCGTGGACCTGATGAGACAGGAAGGGAAGGGAAGACTAAGGTGGAGGAGGAGAGGAGGAGAGGGAGGAGAAGGATGCGAGAGCAGGAGGCAAAGGAGAAGAAGGCGGCGGAAGATGCTGGAGGCAGAGCGAGAGATGTGAAACGAAGGACGGAAGGGCAGGGAAGGGGCCGTGGGCAGATATTCTAGCCAGTCCTGGATCCATTTGAGGTACTCCTTCTGGTAAGTGTGCTCACCAGTCGTGGGGAATGACCTCGCCGTCCTCTTGAGGACGTCTTTCAGATGCGCAGCCCAACCTTTTTCGATGCGACTCACGCTGTCGTAGAACTCGAAATGGTTTTTGCCAGCAGCCCCGAGGTCCTCATCATGACAGTCTTTCAGGAAGAAACATGCATCGGGCGGCGTCTGGTTGAAAAACACAGTGACCTTTTGGAGCCCGCGGGAAACAGCGTTCATCACGTGCTTGTTATTCGGCTCGCGCTTCTGGGCCTCCACGATCGACTCTGTCAGCGTAGCCCACGACAAGAGCAGGTATGGCTCGCCATCCTTTGCAGGTTCAATGGCCCATGGGTCCCCGCGAATCCCTTTCCACACACCTTTGAGCAATACGTTTTGGACATACCGCTCTTTCACACGATCGTGGTTGCGTCTGTTGCACTCCGGATGCCGAAGAACAACTTGTTTCCCACTGGAGTCGAAGATCGGGAGGTTCTCATTCTCGCGGTGAACGAAGGCGTGCAGGACCCAATCCAGAATCTGAGAGCCTGGCAAGCGCAAGGCGGGAGGAGGAGGGGGAGAAAGTGGGGGGAGGGAGGAAGGGCATGAGGAGTGAAAGCATGGAAGAGCGTCGAGGAGTAGAGGGCAGCGTCGCCAAGGACGAGGTCGAGCCTAGTCCTCGGGAAGGGCGGCAAACAGCCGCCCGCCCCGACCTTGCCCGGGCCCCTCGGCCCTCGGCGTCGCTTCCAACCCTATCCTCGTCGACGCATTTCCATTGGGTCCATTTGGGGCTTGGGTCAGGGGGCGGGGCAGAGGCCTTCAAACTCAGATTCAAACCCATGCTGGGCAGTTCAGTTCAGGGAGGGCCCCCCTGAGGCCAGGCCCCTGCCCCTGCCTCCTGACCTAAGCCCTGCCCCCAGCTTGATATGTTCAGAGACGTTGGGCCCTCGCGCCTTCCAGCCCAGGGCAGCGCGCGTGGATGGAGGGGCAGTTCTTGTCGAAGCGGTCATAGGGCGACTTGTAATCCTCCGCTCTGCCAGTGCACGGTTCTGATTTTGAAGCACAGCCAGCCATCCCGCCCGCATCGACGCGGCGCACTGACTGGCCAGGAGAGGTAGTCGCAAGCAATATGCGCGAGCGAGTGCTGCCCGCTCGAGGCAACGAGGCGTGATGGTGGGGGGGGGAGGGGCGGGGCGATCACCTCTCGTCGATATTGTTATTTGTTTGCCAGGGGGGGGCTCCCAGGATAAGCTTTCTCTTCCACTGGCAACAACAACTACCTGAGTTCCTGAGTTGGCCCGCCCTAAT
This sequence comes from Prorocentrum cordatum, assembly GCA_963575745.1. Lineage (NCBI taxonomy): Eukaryota > Dinophyceae > Prorocentrales > Prorocentraceae > Prorocentrum > Prorocentrum cordatum. The sequence goes on from CAUYUJ010011126.1 coordinate 126,137, forward strand.
TAATTCGACCCAGGTGTGGCAAGACATCTAAGCAACCGAGCCCCTGCCACGTGAATCAACAGCGCCAGGTGGAATGTTGTCCTTGCCTGGGTCGGAAAAGCACGCGCCACCCTCTGATCGACTCCTTCACTCCTGGGCCCCTCGACTCCTCGACTCGGACTCGACTCGAGATTGTCCCCCTTGCCCCATTGCATTGCTTGCATTGCTTGACCATTGCTTGCGTTGCTTGACTGCTTGACCACTGCCCTTAACTTAATGATCGTAGTTCGGGTCCGGGTAGCGTGGGTGCGCATGCGATACGTGCATGGGTGCATTGCATGCCCCTCCCTCTATTCTTACCTAGCAGCTGGAGAGAGCAGGGGATGGCCGCAGCCGCCCCCCACCAGCGGCGCCATCTTGCCGCGCGGCGACGCCGCCGCACAGAACGGCGAGGCGCCAGCCCGAGCGCCCGAGCGGGGGGGGGAGGGAGGACGACGCATTCTGATTGATTGCGTAGGAGCATCATTAATGTAAAGGTCACAGTTTCACTGAATGCGAAAACGAACTGCCAGGACCAGGTCAAAATGGTGGCCTCACAGACGCGACAATCTGGAACTATCGAGTCGGTGCCGTTCTGCTCTGGAAGGAAATCCTAATACCCCTGCAAGGAGCTTCGTCCACCTCCCCCCCCCCTCCCCGCCCCTTCCCCATCTCCCCCCTCCCCCTCCTCCTGAGGGCCCCTGAGCCCCCTGCAGGCCCAGGCCACTCAACGGGCCCACAATGGTTTCACAGCTCTGCGTTGGGTCGGTCAATTTTGAGCGCCTTCCAAGTGGTCTCACGCGAGGGGTGAAAAACGCGACCCCCCTCGAAGTGCTCAAAGAGGTCGAAGGAGGAAGGAGGGCGACGAGGAAGAGGAGGTAAACGTGGGCAAGGATGGCAATTAAAGGTTGAGGATAGTGGTTAGCCAAAGTGCAAGGCCAAGGGTTTGCATGTCAGGACAGACGCGAAAAAGTAAATTGCTGACTTGCACCAGTACTCGTACTGCGCAGCGTGCACAGACCGCAGTGCACAGAAGGATGTCAGATTTGGCGCATCTTACACGCGCGCGATCTGACGCTGTGTCAGCTCGTCGCCCAGTGCCAGTGCAGTAGTGTAGTCTAGCCTAGTTACGACGATGTGCGGCGCCTAAGACGCCGACCAACTGACGCAATCGAGTCCACGCTCCCCGAGCCATCTGGGCATTGCCCGCCAAGGCCCTCGGGAGCGCCAGTGTCGAAGTCGCGCCCGATCTCGTGGAACATCATGGCCCACATGATTGCCAGACCGATGACGTGGCAATGCATGGCGTTTCCAGCCTGACTGATGACAGAGCTCCGGGTGCGAAAGCAATGGTCCAGGTCCAACACGTCGAAGCAGGAGCGTTCACCATACGGCTTTGCATGCCCAACTGGGAACCCTTGGAACCACAGTGTCTCTGATGGTGTAAGGGACCTGCCGTGGTCAGGACTGTAGATGATCGTGGAATTCGATATGATCGTGCACATGTTGTCATGAGAGCTGGCGTGAGCGTGTCTATCCGCGCTCTGCTGCAGCATGAATGCCATCCTGGACCCCGGGCGCCCTGGAAACTTGCGAAGGTAAGCGTTCAGATTCTTGATCTCCCACGCAGAAAGCGCCTCGGCATATGGGGATGCACGTCGCAGCTGGTCGCGCTCGTCTGCTAGCTGATGGTTACAATCGAACTCTGCATCACCGATGTCACGGAGACTGCCTTTGTAGCCATGCATGCTGCTGGGGCGACCGCGAGCCCACCTCAAGTCATCCGAGACGTCTCCTGCCGGGGCAAGCAACCAATCGCGCCACGTGACGAGACAGGTCCTGAAGCACGCGGTGTAGAAGTCTGGCCAACTGCAAAATCCAGGAGCTGGCTCGTGAGCAGCGGTAAGATAACGCCTATGCACCATGACAATAATCTTCCTCTTGCGACGCACAGGCCAGCCGAGATCCACTGGGTCCGAGACAACCTGGAATATCAGATAGAACTTGCCAAGAAAGAACTCAGCGATCTCAGTCGGGTAGTGCACCACCTGCTCCAAAACGATCACGGGCTCCTGGGTGGCAACCCTCTGCGCGTACCATGCCGAACACGCTAGTGCTGTCTTCCCAGATTCGCCTGCGCGAGCACCTTGCGACGAGAAATCCCAGCAAGGCAGCCCAGCCAAGTGCATCGTTGCAGGCCTGCGTGGGATTGGACAGCAGCACAAGGACTCAGAGCTATGCTTGGCGCACTCCGCCTCCCAGACGATGGCATTCCCCGTGTCGATGATAGCCTTCATGCTGACACGATCCAGTTTACTCATCCGCAAAGTCCGGGCTACGCGTGGGTTCCAGATCGAATTGATGTCTTTGAAGAGGCATGTAGGGGGCTCCCTCAATAACAAGAGCTCGCCCAGGCAGCTCTCGTCGTGCTCGAATCCAAACAGATGCTCAACTGAATGGCTCTGTCCTGGGAACGACATGCTCAAGTAGCGCAGAATTGATTCCAACGCGTGGTCTGGCCCAGACACTCCTGTAAAGCAAGTGCTGATTGCGAAGTTGCGTCTGACCCCTCTGGAATGCTTGCCATTGACTTCATCAGTACCAGTGCCGAGAAATGTTGCCACCGAACTCACGGCATGCTCTACCCACTTGAATGCGTCGGAGAATGATGTTACAACTGGCATTGCGTGGCAGGTGAAACTGTTTGAGCCAAAACAGGTAAGGAGACTGACAAAAACACTGCATGCTGAGATTACGCATTGCGACTCAGCACTCTCATCGACGCCAGTCGATCGTTCAACCCATCGAAAACAACTGGCAGAGCAACGGGAGCGGTGTTCCCACGCACCGCACAGCCCCCGCAAGACAAGATCTTGGAGGTGCACATGGCTTCTGACAGCAACTCCTGGGACGGAACATGATGCCTGGTCGCCTATGCTGTCGGACGAGACAACGATGCCTAAAGTCTGGTGACCTCATCAATTTGATATATTTAGAAGCAGATCGCGGCATCCAGCTCTGCCCTGCAATTACCGACAACGGATAACAAACGGCCACAAAGCTCCTGCCTGCGACGTTGCAAAGCACCTTCGGAATGTTGGCCCAAGCTCTGTTCTACCAAAGAAACTGGAGAGGGTGTTAGGTAGGAGGTGAAGGCGAGGAACTAACATGTTGTTTTGTGTAGATTCCAAGCCCTGAGAATTCGTCGCGCCCTCAACATGGCGGCTGCCATTCCAACGCTAAATTGTACTAAGGATGTAGTTTAGTAGTTTCTCGTGTCACAACCGCTCTTCCAGATCACTAGCCTCTCCTAACCGCTACCGACAGATACGCATATACTCATATCTATTTCCAGCTTTAACTTGGTGGGTGGTACTATGGGAAAATGATTATGAATGAAGGTTGAAGGTAACATATATCATGGCCGCGCGCCGCCCTGTGGAGAGCAGCGCTCTACATACGACACCGTGGAGAGCAAGTCTGAACGCCTTACTTTATGGAGAGCATGTATCCACACCTGCCCCTGTGAAGAGCAGGGTTACACACCTGATCACGTGGAGAGCAGAGCTCCACACCTGGCTCTGTGGAGAGCAGGGCCCCACACATGTACCTGTGGAGATCAGGGCTTCACACATGGTCCTGTGGAGAGCAGGGCTCCACACCTGAGCCTGTGGAGAGCAGAGCTCCACACCTGACCCTGTGGAGAGCAGGGCTCCACACCTGGCCCTGTGGAGAGCAGGGCTCCACACCTGGCCCTGTGGAGAGCAGGGCTCCACACCTGGCACTGTGGAGAGCAGGGCTCCAAACCTGGCCCTGTGGAGAGCAGGGCTCCACACCTGGCCACGTGGAGAGCAGGGCTCCACACCTGGCCATGTGGAGAGCAGGGCTCCACACCTGGCCCTGTGGAGACCAGGGCTCCACACCTGGCCCTGTGGAGACCAGGGCCCCACACCTGGCCCTGTGGAGACCTGGGCCCCACACCTGGCCCTGTGGAGAGCAGGGCTCCACACCTGGCCCTGTGGAGACCAGGGCTCCACACCTGGCCCTGTGGAGAGCAGGGCTCCACACCTGGCCCTGTGGAGAGCAGGGCTCCACACCTGGCCCTGTGGAGAGCAGGGCTCCACACCTGGCCCTGTGGAGACCAGGGCTCCACACCTGGCCATGTGGAGAGCAGGGCTCCGCACCTGGCCATGTGGAGAGCAGGGCTCCACACCTGGCAATGTGGAGATCAGGGCTCCACACCTGGCCCTGTGGAGAGCAAATCTCCACACCTGGCCCTGTGGAGAGCAGGGCCCCACGCCTGGCCCTGTGGAGAACAGGGATCCACACATGGTCATGTGGAGACCAGGGCTCCACACCTGGTCATTCGGAGAGTATGGTTCCACACCTACCCACGTGGAGAGCAGGGCTCCACGCGCGGCCATGTGGAGAGCAGTGCTCATCACAAGGCTATGTGGAGAGCAGGGCTCCACACCTGGCAATGTGGGTAGCACAGCCCCACGCCTGATCATGTGGAGACCAGGGTTCTACACCTGGTCATATGGAGAGCAGTGCTCCAGACCCGGCTGCGTGGAGAGCAGGGCGCCATACCTGGTCCTGCGGAGAGCAGTTCTCCACGAATGACTCCGTGGAGAGCAGGGCTGCGTGCTTGGCCCTGTGGATGAGTATGAGTGGGAGGTGCGCGAGGAGGAGGAGGATGATGTTTGGGATAAGGAGGAGGATAAACACTAGGAGGATAACTAGGATGGTACCCCGCTCTATGCGCCCACGACCTTCGAATCAGAGCTCCTACGATATCACGCCATTGCTCCAGGTCGCACATGAGCTACACTGAAACGGTTTTTGTGTTCGGCTTAAGTTATCATGACACAAACAAAACAAGACTAGTATCCTGTGGCAAATCAAGTGAAACCATGGTTTGCCATTTACAAGGCCCCTGACGGGCCGCGCTACCCGCCGTCGTTTACTCAAGCGCTGCTTCCAAAAAAAGCTGCTAACATATGCGTTGAGGTAAGATGAGCAGAGAACGGTTCAGAACAACGACGGCGACAACGACGACGAAGGATGGGACAGAGCCGACCTGTCATGCTTTCAAAGTTGGAGCGAATGTGATATGACATATGAAATGTATGTAGGTTCCCTTCGCAAAACCCTAGATGACATCCAAATCGGCACGTTTGCAAATACATGGGCGGCCAGCCTTCGCTATTATCAGTCTTGAATACGATGCTGCATTTTCATTATGCACTGACCCCTGTTCTCGCAGGCCGCTCTGGTGTGTGATCAAGCAGTCCTCTGTCAAGGCGCACCCCGCGCGCCCCGCGCTCCTGCCTGCGCACAGGATGCCAGGAGCAGTAGCAGAGGCCAGCCGTGCACGAGAGATTGGCTAAGAATGCGAGCGTACGCCATGATGTAAAAGGATGTAATGATACGTTGGTGCTCACACTTTGTTCACGCTGGTTTAGCATTCGCCATGATCAACATCAAGGCCAATATCATAATGTTGATACGTGTGCGCATGTAAACACTATCGTGCGTTGGCACGCAATGGACGTTGACGTTTCGCGTCGCATGCTCACGCTCACCACTTGCGCCGTGTGTTATTATGCTCGTGCCATGGTGTAGGCATGCAGCGTATGGTGCTTCACATATATACATATATACACATTGTAAAACACGCAGTCGCTCGCTTAGAACACAATGGACGCAGAGCACATGTTGCACAGCGCATGCTTCGCAAAAACGCCAGGCCGGTCACAATCAACTCTGATTGGATCCCTCTGCGCTTCCGCGCACGCACAGCTGCAATCTCGGTGCCACGTAAGCATGCACAGAGGGCATTTCCTAGGCGGGCCCGTAGGCCCAGCACGAGCGTCGTTGCACGCTGCGCAAGCATCACTGGATGGCACGTCCGAATCGAAGCCCCCAGCGAGCGCCAGCTCCCACATGGATTTCAAGCGGGGTATCTCAGGGGACACTGGAATGCGCATGTCTCGGCGGAATTCTGCTGAAACGCCGACTGCCGGGTGGATGGCCTCGGCATTGGCGATGATGTGAAAAGGAAACATTGAGGCGGGGGACCACTTAAATTTCCTTGCGTTGTCGAGGAATACAACCTGACCGTTCAGGGTACCCGGGCCCCGCCAGTTGATGAACGCTACGGTCTGAGTCTTCTGCCCAGACACGTCTTCAGCCAGATGCATCAGCGACGCCTCTTTCCTAGCCCCGACCTCATCACTCTCGAGCGCCTTCTTCCTAGCCTCAAGGATCTCCTTCGCTCTCAATGCTGACTCCAACCATTTTGCTGCCGCTGCTGCCACTTGTTCCGGGGACACGACTGCCGGGGGGGCAGGGCCGCCGCTGCTGCCAGCGGCGCCGCCGCCACTGCAGCCGCCGCCGACCGGGAAGAGCGCTGCTTCGAGGACCGAATCCGCGGCGACAACAGCGTCGTCGCACTCCTCCGCTGCCTTGGCAGCCACTCGATCCTCGACAGCCTTCTCTAGAGACTCGCCATCGCCATCATCAGCCAGCGCGGCGGCAACTTTCTCAGCATTCGAGAGGTCCCTCGCCCGCAAGGCGTCATCCAACTCCCGATCTTCCTGATCCAAGAAGTCTGGGATGTCGGGACTGACTAGACAGCTCTCCTCCTCCTGGGGACGAATGGCAAGTCTTCTCTCTTCGTCCTCGTCGTCGCTGTCGTCGTCGCCCGCGTCGTTGCCGACGCCCTCCTCCGCCGCGGCCGCCGCTTCCGCCGCTGCGATGGCTGCTGGCAGCGCAGGCCCGGGCGGAAGCGGCTCTGGCACCAGCACCTCTGCCGCTGCACCAGCGCGAGGCAATAGCGGCGCCAGCTTCCTCTTCTTGTGCTTCGGCAACTTAACCTGTCTCTCCCTTCCCGTCGCTCTCTCTCTCTCTCTCTCTCTCTCTCTCTCTTTCTCTCGCTCTCTTCTCTCTCTCTCTCTCTCTCTCTCTCTCTCTCTCTCTCGCTCTCTCTCTCTCTCTCTTCTCTCTCTATCTCTCTCTCTCTCTCTCTCTCTCTCTCTCTCTCTCTCTCTCTCTCTCTCTCTCTCTCTCTCTTTCTGTCTCTCTCTCTCTCTGCGCGCGCGTGCCTGCTCCACGCGCGCACATTCCCCCTGCTAGATGAAGGCGGATCTCAGGGTCGACCCAACGAAGTGTCAGGCAGGGCTGATATGATACAATCGATCTATACATAGGTTGAACAAACAGACGCGCGCGTCAGGTTTGGACCTATGGACGCTTTGATAGCATGTCAGAAAAAGGGCCTGTCGGGAAGAACAGACAAACATGCGGTGAAGCAACGCGCAGGAAGGAAGTGGGCCAGAGAGAAGGAGAGACAGATATGGAAAATTATCGATAAAGAAAGATCAGACATACAGAAAGAGCGAAACATAAGGACAAATTGTCGCATGCTAGCTCCCGACACCCCCCCTGGGAGCCGGAAGGGCAATGGCGTCGCTCCCCCAGTCCGGCAGCGGCGGCGCCTGCGCGAACTCGAAGCCAAGGGGGACCCTCCGATAGCTGAACTGCAGCTCGCCAGACCAATCGTCATCGCCAGCCAGAGACCCCAGAACACTCCGTAGCACGCTGCTCAACAGACTCACCTGACGAGAACAAGCAGGAATGCGGAGTTGGACCTGCTCGTCGTCTACGTGACTGAAAAGCTCTGCCCGCATCATCATAGCAGCATTCCCACTCAACTCACACGCCACCAACACGTCAGGACACGACTTGAAATTCACGCACGTGAACTCAGCCCACAAACGCGGTAAGTCGGCACCACCAAGTTTTCTCAGACATGCAACGAGCCTGAAATTCAAACTGGCGACTTGTTGATCACGAACGGTTAGAACAACAGGTTCCACAGGGAGAGACGCATGCGCTGCGGCCAGACGCGCAGTGGCTGCTGCGCTCCATCGATCTAGCTTTGCAAGGACGTGGTCGGCGCCCACGCAATAGCTGACAGCACACTCCTTCACGCGGCCAACCTCCGACGATATCAGACTCCACTTCTTGTGTTTGGATGACGAGGTGCCGAGACCACACGCTTTCGACAGGTCCACGCGAGAACTTAACAGAGGCAACTGGATCCGATGGGGCTTTCTTGACTACCATTTTGATTTGTGAACTCACTGATTCTAGCTCTTCTGAGTCGCACTGAAATGACCTAGAAAGCATCCGGATGATCTCCCAGAAAAACACGTCACAATATCCAGTCTCAGCGCACTGGCGTATGCGGTCGCGGAACAGCTCTCTGACCTGTGAACCAACATTAGACATTAAACTAAAGGTCCTTCCCGTCCCCTCCCATTCTTCCTAGTGCCCTCGGCCCTCCGCGACCTCCTCCGCCTTCTACCTTGCCCCTGGTACCCCCTCCCCCCTCCTTGCCACGGCCCGCCCTACCCGCCCCTAGAAGCCCCTCTCCCTCCTGGAGGGGCTGGCTGGAGTCCTGGAGTCCGGGCTGGAAGGGCCCACTGGAAGGGCCAAGGGGGCCCCCTCCGAGGCCCCCTCCTCCTCTCCTCTCCTTTTCCACTCCTCATCCTCGTCCTTCCTCATCCTCCTCCCTCCCACTCTCTGCGCGCCCATGGCCCGGCGACCTTCTCGGCGCCGGCCCCGCCCCCCAGGTCGCCGTCGGCGGCCTCGAGCAGCTCTCTGGCGAACCTCTCGCGGTAGCTGCAGAAGACGCCAGGGCCCTGGCCGGGGACAGGACAGCGCGCGGGCGCTGCTGCGGGAAAGGGGCTGGAGCAGCTGGAGTAGAAGGGGGAGGGGACTGAGGAGGAGGAGCATGGAGGAGAGGACGGAGGAGAGGAAGGATGACAGGCGGAGAGGAGGGGAGGGATGAGATGAGTCGGGCGAGGGCAAGGGCAGGGCGGGGAAGGGAAAGAGGGCAGAGCGAAGGGGCAGAGAGAGGGGACAGGGCGGGGAGGGGGACGGACGGGGAGGCGGAGGAGAAGGGGAATTCAAGCGGGGGGGAAAGCCCATGACCAAGCGCATTTCAAACGCCCAGGACGTTCCTGGTAGACCAGCCAGAACAGCTTCCACGGCCAAGCATTCACTCGCTCTGTAACGCGTCGCCGAAAATCAGCGGCCGCTGGAAGGGCAACGTGGAGCACGATCTGGGGTAACATGCCAACTAGGTCAAGCGATGTCCTCTCCCGAACATCGTGCCGAGATTCCATATGGGCCAGGGCGTCGAGCTCAGATTGGATATCGAGCGCCTTCCCCCAGACAAGGTGAGCCAACGAGCCAGCCCCAGTCGTTCGAATATATTCTTGATGCTTTTGTAATATGGACCGGAAGTGACGCAATGGTTCCCCGCGCTTGTGGCGCACCTGCATGACCAACCAGAAAGCCTGTGAATGAAGTGCTTCTAGCGAGGACGAACACCACTTATTCATCTTAGCAGTGAAGGCCTCTTTCGACTCGTGGCCGACGTCGTCCATGACGTACTCCAGAGCACCCGCAAGCTTGTCAGGATTATCAAAGGCCTTCGCCGCCGCATCGCGCTTGCTCTTCTGGAAAGCATCTGAGAGGACGGCGACTAGGTGCTCGCGCGGGGGCCTCAACAATTGGCCCTTGGGCTTAGGGCATGGGGGACTCGGGTCCCGGGGACTCTCGATCTCTCGATCTGGACGCAACCCCCAGGCCAATGAGGGAAATCTGCTAACTATCGATTCGATGCGAGGCGATGCGACGTTTGGCTCCCGAGTTCCTCACACGCTGAGACACTCCCCCATCGCGAAGCGTTGCAGGCTATGGGCATCTTGAACGCGTGCGACACCGCCTCAATTGTGCCAGCTCTGGAGCCAGACTCTGGGTCATCATATTTCAACTGCCATATCTTGAAGATAGAAACCGCCCACTCCCTCCAGCAATTCATGATCTTAGCGACCGAACTATAATATTTGATCCCGCAGACATCCAATAGTATTTGGTCTGCACGTTTGAGCATCTCGCCTAAAAGGTCGCACAATGAGAATGGGGCTGGGCAGGGGGCGCTGAGGATGAATATACCCTATGCCTGCGGCGCTCAACCAGCAGTCAGCCCTTAGGGGTGTCGGTGACACAAATGCGTAGTATATGTGCGTGCACCAGAAATGCTTCTCTATATATATATATGTGTATATATATGTATATATATCGCTCTCTCTCTCTCTCTCTCTCTCTCTCTCTCTCTCTCTCTCTCTCTCTCTCTCTCTCTCTCTCTCTCCCCTTGCTCTGTGCGTGTAGTTATGCGCGAATGCTCCCACGCTGTGCAATGCCCCCCCCTTCTTCTCCGTTCAATTGCATCTGCGTTTCCTTCATCGCTCCATGAATTTTATGCCCCCCCCTCCTCTGGAATCTGATGGTTTCGATTTGAAGATGCATGCTGCGAGTGCTCATCTCGCTCAGGCACGCACGCGCGCGCATGGCCCATGCGGGGGGATGGGGTGGGATACTTAGGATAGGGGGGGCCACAGCCCACGGCAGCGCCAATGACAGCACTTGGGCCCCGCGGTCTGAGTTGGCACTGGATGCGCGCGCGATGTCACGATATCAAGGAGCATTCGCGCATGCGCGCAAATTTCTGCGCGCACTGTGCACCCCCCCTCCCACTTTGACCACCAGCGCCGCCTTCTATCAAATGCGACTGGTGGTGCATGCAGTCGCAATCCAGCCAGACGAGCTCTGGGACATGTTGCACTTGCGAGGCGATGACTCTCCGAGCTTTGGAAACGTCCCCCCCAGCATCTGTGCACGAACAATATATAATGCAGCGAGGGCGTCCAGGCGTTGGAGCGTGTCCTGACCACAGCGGCATTCCTAAACTCTGAAGCTGCTTACAAATGAGAGCGAAGCAGCCTGCGCCCGAGGAGTCGTGGACAACCTGCAGGTCAGCCATCCTCCTGTGGACGTCGACGCTGTCGATCCACGTCGGGCTGACCTCGCGGGCTCGCGGCGCCCGCTGCCCCAGGGGGAAGGGCGACGGCGGCGACGGCGACGGCAGGGCGGCGGGCAGAAGCCGCCTCTGGCCATTCGGGCCATTCTCTTCCCCGCTTCTGCCAGAAGCGGGGAAGAGAATGGCCCCGACAGCCCGAGGGGAAGGGGGGCAGGAGAGGAGGGGCAGGGCAGGGCAGAGGAAGGATGGAGGGAATGGGCGATGGGTGAGGTTTCATTTGCAATAGTGCAATAGCCGTTCGGACCTCCCCCACATCGTGCATGTAGACGGAGGCTGCAAACAGGGCCTGGAGCTTGCACCGTTGCCACACAGCGCTGTTGGTGGCGTCGCAACGGAAGAAATGGATGCTGCAGTCCCCCACTTCTCCGCCGGCGGCGGCGACCACGTCGCGGCTGGCCTCGTCGGCCGCGAAATCCCCAAAAACGTCCAGAGCGAAGGGGTCATCATTCATGAATCTGTTTTCCCCCTCGAAATAGAACAGCTTCGACGCAACCTGAAGGGGCGCCTCCGTGCGCAACTCCCACCTGTTCACTGTCGCGCGATGAACGTCAAGCTCAAGGACTCTCCCGAGCCTGCACGACGCCACGCAACCAGATGTAACTTTGAGCGCCAAGCTGACCCCGCCAACGTCAGAGAAATGGCCAGTGTTATTTTTGCGCAGCTCAGCGCTGTTCTTATAGTCCACAAGTTCAGTTCTAGCTTTTTTGCATCTGTCTTCCCAGCGGCTAGCTTTCCTTCTGGCTATCTTCAACTCGGACTCCAGGTTAGCAATCTGAATGTCTTTGACTCTCACCTTGGGCGGTCGATTTTTCGAAGGCAGGAGCTAACAGGCTAACAGGGCAGCCCGCGCCCAAGACAAATCGATCGCCCGTCGACTGAAGGAAAGAGTCGAGACAACTGGAAACCACGGAAACCATTGCATCTGTTTAACGGTTTAAGGAGGAGGGGCGGCGGGCGGGGGCGGGGGAGAGCAGGGGCGGAGGCAAGGGATGGATGGAGCCGCAGGGCGGCATCAGGCATCAGGGGGCAGAGGGGGAAATAGAATATGAAAGCAACTTCAGGGCTCCAGGATCAGACCCCAGGGCCCCAGGATCAGACAGAAACAACCCCGTGGACTCAGTGGGCCCAGACCCAGGGCCCCAGGGCCCCAGGAATGCCAGAGCATGGCCGAGAGGAAGGATGCGGCAGCGCCTCATCTTGGAGCGCCACCACGACAGCCTGCTGCTCCGGCGCCTCCGGCGCCACGATCTGGGCCGCGAGGTGGTCGAGAAGTGGTCCTGGCAGGAAGGGGTGGTGAGAGCAACTGACAGACTGAGAGAAGGGGGTCACTGTCCTGCGCGAACGGCCTCCCACTCGCGGAGGTCGACGCCGATGTCCCTGAGCACGGCCTCCACGGCTGAGACGCTGTAGCCGCCCGCCCCCGCGGGCGCCCCGGGCGGAAGGGGTCTGGGAGGAGGGAGAGGAGGGACGAGGAAGAGGAGGAGGAGGAGGAGGAGGAGGAGGACGACGACGACGACGACGACGACGACGACGAGGCGAGGGGCAAGGAGAAGGGGGAGGAGGAGGAGGAGGGAGGAGGAGGGGGAGGAAAATGGGAGGGAAGGGCGGCGAAGCCCCAGGGGCGGGATCCCCCCCCCCCCCCCCCGCCTTTCTCGACGTCGACCCCCTCCCCCTCATCCCGCATCCCTTCATGATGTAATTTCTTTCTTCTCCCCCCCTCATCCTTCGGTACTTCCTCCTCTCCGCTGCCTCCTCTTCCTCCCCCCCTCTGCATTGTCTTCCTCATATTTCCTCCTCTACCATATCTTCTTAGACCGCCCCCTCCTCCTCAGTCCTTCCCTCCTCCTCAGACCCCTCAGATTCCACAATTACTCAATGTGAATACTACTCTCCCTCTTCCCCTGATGGCGGCCTGAAAGTAGTTGACCCCCCCCCGCGTATTGTTTTTTTTTTTTTATACGCAGGATTCCTGGGAGTTGGGTTTTCGCCTGCGTTTTTTTCAAAATGCTGCTCTCGCTGAGGCGCCGGCCTCATTTCTGCTCCCGAATCGTTCCGAATCGTGCTCCCGCTGCAGCGTGGGCCTCATTTTCAGATCGGTGTTTGACCTCCGTCGTTCAGGATGGCGCTCTCGTCCCAGCGCGGGCCTCTTTCTCGCGCGCCCATCCGCCCGCCACCACCGCGCCGCACCACCACCACCACCACCACCACCGCCACCACCACCACCACCACCACCACCCACCACCACCACCACCACCACCACCAGCACCACCACCACCATCACCACCACTCACCACCACCACCAGCACCACCACCACCACCACCACCACCACAACCACGCACACACGCACGCACGCGCGCGCGCGCACCACCACCCACTACGCACGCGCGCGCGGAGCCATAGGTCCGCTACGGCACGCGTCAGCGGATATAGAAAATCAGCGCCATGGTGAGTGAGGGATGGGAGGGACATGGGAGGGAGGGGTAGGACGTCAAATATGACGCGAGCGCACCTAGCTTGTCCAACCTCCTCCTCCTCACTCCTCCTCCTCGTTCTTCTCTCCCCCTCCTCCTCTTCCTCCTCCTCTCCTTCTCTCTCCTCCAGCCTCCGTCAGTCCTCCCTCCTCCCGGACTCCCCGACTCACCTCTTCCTCCTCACCTCCTCACCTCCTCCTCCTCCTCCTCCTCTCCTCCTCCTCCTCCTCCTCCTCCTCCTCCTCATCATCATCCTCCTCCTCCTCCGAGCGGCCTCTGCCACCCAGTGGCTGCTCCACCGCGCCAGCCAGCGCGTCGCCGCCGGCCCAGGCGGCCCGACCTGGGCACAGAAAGGCAGCGCGCTGCGACGCGCGCGGGAGAGGGGGGGGAAAGGGTATGGCGGGGGCGAGCAGGATGGAGAAAACAACAAAAAAGATGAGGAAATGAAGAGGAGGAATGAGGAGGGAGAGCAGGAGGTGGAGGGGGGAGGGAGATGGTGGAGGAGGAGGAGGAATAAATGCAGGTGGTAAATTTGGTGAAGAACGAGAAGGGATACCAGGGACAAGAGACAGAAACGCAGTTGCCACGGTGGGGGGACGATAAGAAAGACAAGGGGGAGAAAGAAGGAGAAGGAGCGGAAAGGCTGAAGCGGAGTTAAATGGCGAGGAGGAGAGAGGGGATAGAGATAACAACCCGAAGCGTATCGGCCCCACCGTATCCCCCCATTGTCGTCAGCCCAGGGCACCACGTCGGCGCCGACGACGTCGTCCCAAGCGCGGCCGAACCCACCCAGGCCCGCCGCCGTCACATACGGCGACCCCGCTGGAGTCGAACGCACATACTTCCTCACCAAGAATTCCAGCTTTGCCCTGGTGGCGGACATGCACTCGATCAATTAAAATGGCCGCGGGGGGGCGCCACGAAACGCAACGAGCGCAAACTGGGACACGGCGAATCTGAGAAACCAGGGCGTCACCAGCCCACGGAACAACAACATTGTAGCATCCTCGCAAAACTGAACTCCATGATTCAAAGGGAAAGGGTGGTTGGAACCTACAAATTGACTCAGAATCCAGATCCCGATCTACAAATTTAACATACCAGAAGTCTGTAGGGGCCAACCTTCACTGATGAACACAATCCCGCGGCTCCGAATTCCGAGTTTCGTGCAAATCGTTCGGGCCACAATCCATTGGATAATATAGAATCCCGACCCTTTACAATCAAACTCGAAGTGATTTCGGTGGAGACGAGTTGCCCAAAATTCGTAATGCATAAGTCAGCAACACCCAAAAACGAACGCAGAGGTCAGCAGGAAAAAAACTTCAGAATACATAGGCCCGAAGGAATAACGAGCCCATATTGTATAGGTCAGCAAACCAAACAAATCCATAATGCATAGGCCAGCAGGAAGAAAAAAAACAGAATGTATATACCAGCAAGAGAGGAATACAACATGCATAAAACACCATCAAGAAAAATCTACAATTTCTGTATATGTCAGCTGGAACAAAAAACATAATGTATATATCAGCAAGAACGGTGAACCAACATAGCCAGGAGTCAATAATGCATAGGTCTACACGAAAAACTACAATAAGACATACGCCAGCAGAAAAAAACTATTAATCATTATGTCGGCATGCTGAAAAAAACTTAAAAAGGCATGAGTCAACATAGCAAAAAAACTTTATATATATATATATATATATATATATATATATTGCCACAAAGAAAAATATTTGTATATTATATATACCAGCAGCAAAAAGCAATTTTATATGCATATCAGCAACAGAGAAAATCAACACATATGTGTATACCAGCAACACAAAAAAAACATAAATATGTATAATTCAAAAGGAAGAAAAGTACATAATCACATATACTTCAACGCTGCTCTTCCTCTGCAAATTCCTAAGGAATCAAGGGACAGGGGGTGTGGAGACCGACCGTCTTGGGTCAGCGCAGCAGGGCAAATTCACAACCCTAGGGCTCGGGGCCGTCGCCGGGGAAGTCCGCGGGGCCGCCAGCGCCGCCAGCAGCCGTGGGCGGAGCGCTCCCCTGCCGGCAGCGGCGGCTGGGCGCCGCGGCGGCGCCGCCGCGGCAGGCCTCCGCCGAGGCGCTGCAGCTGGGGCTGGGCGCGCGGCCGGAGCCTTCGCCACTGCCCGCCGAGCCGCTCGGACTGGCAAGGCGCGAACGGGCCCCTCCGCCCGGCAGGGCGTAGTCCCTCCAGCCACGCTGAGGGGGCCCAGCGAAGGGCCCGCACGGTGGCTGCGCCCCGCGGCGGCCCCAGATTCGACTGGGGGCGTCTGCGGGCTTCAACTCGGAAGCAATCCAACGAAAACGAGCCGAAATTCTACAGGCTATGGACAAGGCGGCCACTCGTCGACAAATCTGCAGAAGGCCACGCGATGTGGCCCTGCCTCTCTCCAGAGCCAGCACGACCCCAAAGTTGTCAACAAGATACAACCTCCTGGAGCCGCGTCGCCGGGGACCCCTGGCATCACGACTCAAAGCCCAGACTTTGGCGCGACCCTCCTTGGCACCAGTGCGCTCGGAATACTTGAGAGGCGCAGCATAAACAACACGAAAACGGGCATTAAGGATCTCGCGGGACACCTCGGGGAAACCCACAGCGTGCTTCCACCCTCGCTCCGAAGGGTTCTCCCAAGCCGCGCGAGGCAACGTGATCTTGTCCAGGCTGTCGAGGGCACGGGCCCGATGGGGCCCGCTCGGACGGCCCCAACCTGCGGCGCCCCCACCTCTCCCTCCACCTCCCAGCCCGGGCAACCACATCCCGCGGTACCAAGGCCTCGGTGACCCCCATCCCGGACGTGGACGCATCCGCGGCAACCACCTCGCTGGCCCACGGCAACGACAGGGGAGACTGGAGATGGATACAGAGGACCGCCATCACCCAGCACTCGCATCGGCAGCTTCTCCACAAGACCCTGGGCCCGTCGCATGAAGACCTCGCAAAATCATATACTGCACGCATGACCGCGAGACCGGGGCGAAAGAAAAGACAGGCAGCAACGCAGTGACCCAAGATCACCTCCAGCTGACGACCACTGACATAGGGTCCCGACGCGAGCCAGAAGAGGGCCTTTCTCACGACCAGTAGCTTCTTGAGGGAACGACGGGTACTAGGATCCAGGCCTCCGACATCAGCTCCCAGCACGACGCCTTCCGGCGACACCTCTGAGATATCGTGCATGGCGAAGCCCTCGGCCTCGAACTGGGCGACGATACGGCCCCGGGTCTCCTGGACAGGTCCAGGTTCCAAACCAAACACGTTGACATTGTCCGAGTAGGGGACCTCGATCGGGCCCTCGACGACCGACGGGAGGGGCCAAGACCCAATGGCAACCATAGCCGATGGAACACAAGACCTGCGGACGACCTCGAGGTGTAGGCGTTGAACGAACCAAAAAGCCCAAGACCAGCCCATCGGCGACACCTGCATCGCCGGGTAGACGAATTCGCTCGAGTCATTCGGATCCTTCACCGGGATGCCTGCGCGGAGAGCCTCGGCACGGCTGACCCTTGGGAGGCAGAAGTGCCGACGCAGATCACCGATGTCACCACGCTGATAGAAAGCACACTGGTTATCTGCACATGCAATTGTACAACTGCCTGCCCTCAGGTACATCCAACGCGCTGCGGCTCTCTGCCGCAGCAATCTCTGTGAAATGAGGGCGTTTAAAATGCTGGTTTGCCTCGCGACAATCAAGCGCGAGTCGGATCTTACCGGTTTGTCCCTACCTAGGCTCTGCCTAGAAGGGTTCTTACTCTCTTAGCTTAAAGGGGCCGGGCAGTGCACACCGCCCCGGCGGTTCCCCCAGTCCCCTGGGAGCGGTTCCCCCCAGTCCCCTGGGAGCTTTAGCTTTAGCTTTAGCTGTAGCTTTAGCTTTAGCTTAGCTTTAGCTTAGCTTTAGCTGAGCTTTAGCTTAGCTGTAGCTTAGCTTTAGCTTAGCGTTTCGCTTAGCTTTTCGCTTAGCTGTTAGCTTATAGCTTAGTTTGAGCTTAGCTTTAGCTTAGCTTTAGCTTAGCTTTAGCTTAGCTTTAGCTTAGCTGCAGCTTAGCTGCAACTTAGCTTTAGCTTAGCTTTAGCTTAGCTTTAGCTTGGCTTTAGCTTAGCTTTAGCCTAGCTTTAGCTTGGCTTTAGCTCGCTTAGCTTCAGCTTAGATTTAGCTTAGCTTTAGCTTAGCTTTAGCTTAGCTGTAGCTTAGCTTTAGCTTAGCTTTAGCTTAGCTGCTGCGCAGCTTTAGCTTAGCTGCAACTTAGCTTTCGCTTAGCTTTAGCTTAGCTTTAGCTTAGCTTTAGCTTAGCTTTAGCTTAGCTTTAGCTTAGCTTTAGCTTAGCTTTAGCTTAGCTTTAGCCTAGCTTTAGCTTAGCTTTAGCTTAGCTGTGGTTTAGCTTTAGTTTAGCTTTAGCCTAGCTTTAGCTTAGCTTTAGCTTAGCTTTAGCTTAGCTTTAGCTTAGCTTTAGCTTAGCTTTAGTTTAGCGTTACTGTTACGACTAATGCTGCTTTCCTAGGGGTTCCAACTCCTAGGTAGGGTCGCACTGGGACAATCTTGGCAACAAAAAACGGGGCGACAGACGCCTTCTTAGTCGAGGTCGCGGCGAGCACATTACAGCTCGCGAGCTGCCCCAAAATAGGCACATACTGGGATCGGTCATTTTTCAGCACCTCCTCCATGTAGGGTCTGGCCGGACCCCCCTCCCGGCGAGCCTGTCTGACCTCGGGCTCGGCCAGGAGTTCTTGAAAGTGTGACAACGTGCGCGCGGCATCCGAGTCAAGGACGCCTCGAAGACTGACGGGCTGACGTCCTGCAGGGGGCAACGAGAGGGCGTCGGCGCAATACGGGACAACCGAAGTCACCGAGCCCTGGTAGTCTAAGCGCGATCCCAGAAGCTCACTTGCAGCTTCACGGGGACTCATATTAAATATGTCAGGAAGAGCTTGCCGGGCAGCGCGAGCACTACGGAGCAACCTCCGCTGTGTCAGTCTCTGCGCCTCGGTGGGCACGCTGACCGAGGAGCGCTCGCAGCCGTGCAAAGCATTGAGGCCCCTCAGCGAGTCATTCACATCACTCAACACGTCCCGGCGGATGCATCTCCGGCGCTGCCAAGAGCGGGCACGTCCAGCGCCGCTAAAATCGGCCTCCAGCCTGTCAAGCAGCGGGAGGGGGAAGAGGTCGCTCAAGCAGCCTGGCGGTCTCACGAGCCCCGGCGGCGGCTCGATGCCGGGCGGCAGGGCGTCCGGCCAGGCCCACGGTGGAGCCGCTCCCTCTGAAAAAACTTGCTGGTCTTCGCGAGCCGCAGCGGCGCCGCCAGCTGAGGCGCCGCTGAAGTTCAAGT
This sequence comes from Prorocentrum cordatum, assembly GCA_963575745.1. Lineage (NCBI taxonomy): Eukaryota > Dinophyceae > Prorocentrales > Prorocentraceae > Prorocentrum > Prorocentrum cordatum. Next base: position 144,948 of record CAUYUJ010011126.1, read on the forward strand.
CGGTCATTCTTCAGTACCACCCTTCGGGGGTGGCTTCCGTGCTTCTCGTGCCATCCGTCTTTCCTTCTCGATAGCAGCATCCTTTGCGAACTCGCCCGCGACATGCGAGCGCAAGCTCGGGGCGACCAGCGTGACTGACCCTGTGTCATCCTCTCCCAGGAAGTAGTGGGCCCCCTCGAAGTTCGGCTTATCTGGGTCGGACTTGTGCGCCTCCTCAAGGAGCTGGCGCCGCCGGTTGAGGTACCCCATACTGGTCAGATTCGCCAAATTGACCCCGTCCACAGCGCGCGCCAGCTCCAGCGCCTTCGAGACCATTCTGTGCTCGTGAGCCGATCGACTGGACGCAGGCACGCGGCTCTCCACCAGCCAGCGCTCGTGCGAGGCCATGAAGCCGCCAGGGCTCCGCGCCTGCAGCGCCGACACCGTGTCGCCCATGCTGGGCGGCCCCTTCAGGCGGATCTCGGTGCGAGCATCCTTGCGCAGCAGCAGGGCGTCCGTGGTGAAGGGGACAGGCTCAGCAGGCTGGCGGCGCGGCAGGATGCGGGGCTCGCCCCGCATCAGGAAGAGCAGGCGCTCCGCAGCCCACACGTCCAAGTCCGTGTCGGCGGCGACGAAGGAGCCAGTTGTGATGTCACTCCCGACGGTCACGGACACCCGGCCCCCAAAGTCCAGCGCCCCAGCGGGATACATGAACTCCTGCCCGACTGCGTGCATGGCCCCAGGTACATCAAAGACCCAGCACCCGCCCGCTGGCGCCAGCCTCGGGCCGGGCGACGGCGGCGACGGGGCCCCTGGCGCGGTCGGTGGCGGCGCCACCGGCAGGGGCACAGGGACCACGACTGGGGCGACGCCCCCAGGGCCGCCCGCCGCGCCCGCGCCAGGCGGCTGAGCCAGGCCCCTCGCCTGGCGCTCCACGCGAGCGTGAGAGGCGCCCTCGGCAAGCAGGGCTGCCAGGTCGGCGCCGACGGGCTGGGCCGCGAACCTGTAGAGCCTCGCGCCTGCAAGCCCGGCAGGGAGGCCTCCTGTCGCTGGCGAGAACCGCACTCCCGAGAGGTCGCGGTTGGCGGAGTCGAGCTGCTCTATGAAGACGTCCCCGTCCAGCGTCATCACAACGTACTCTGCCCCAGCGATCCAGCCCATGATCAAGCGTTCGTGCCAGAGTCCATTGTCGGCCGGATCGTCATACTGCACGAAGGCGAACGCGCCTGGCGGGAGCGTCGCCATGGCGCTGCCCTACCGGGCGAGAGCCTCAGCCCAACGTCAGCACGCCCGCGCCGCGCGCCGCGCGCCCGCGGAGCCCGCCCGGCGCGAGGGCGGCTCCGGGCGACGGCGGGGCCGGGGCCTGCGGGGCCGCGCCTGCGGCTGGCAGGGCGTGGGGCGCGTCCCCAAGCTCGAGCGCCGAGCCTTGCGAGGGGGCCCGCGCCGCCCGGGTCGCCGCGCCCGCCCTGCAGCCGCAGCGCCTGACGCAGAGGCCGAACACCACGGTCGAGGCCACCCCCGCGACGAAGCCGCCCAGCCCTGTCGGCCAGTGCGGCGGGCAAGGAGTCGGCGCCGGCCACGATGGGCAGCTCGGGCACTTCGGGCACAGGTGCTCTGGACCGCAGCGGTCCAGCTGCCTCTCGAGCAGCTTCGAGGCCCCCTCGTCCGAGTTGACCTGACAGGAGCAGCTGCACTCGCACAAGCACGGTCGAACCACACCGCCCAGCCAGCTCCCTGCAATTGAAGCGGAGGTGACTTGGGCGAGCGGGCCGAACATTACACAGCCGTCTGAAAGTTTTGGGGTTCGGCCCAAAAACGGCGACACTCAAGAACACATTATCCATCACCCAGGGCCATTCTTCAATAATGAGAGTTCAACAACAACAACAACAACAGCAGCAACAACAACAACAACAACAACAACAACAACAACAACAACAACAACAACAACAACAACAACAACAACAACAACAGCAACACTAACAACAACAACAACAACAACAACAACAACAGCAGCAGCAACAACAACAACAACAACAACAACAACAACAACAACAACAACAACAACAACAACAACAACAACAACAAGAGAAACAGGAGGTGATTCGAGGTGTGCGGAGAGAGGGTATCCTCTTCGAGGAAGCATCGAGAAGGGGGGACCGGGGAGGAGGATCGCGGGAGGGGAGGGGACGCAGGGTCTCCTCCACGGGAAGGGGGGATCGAAAAAGAATATCGGAATAGTTTGGCGTGCTCGGGCTGGGAGATCGCGGAGGGGATCCTCCTCCGCCTCCCTTTCCTCCTTCTCGTGATCTTTATCGTTCTCGTCCTCGCCCTCCTCCTCATCCCCCCTCGTCCTCCTCACTCCTCCTCACTCCTCCTCCTCCTCCTCCTCCTCCTCCTCCTCCTCCTCCTCCTCTTCCTCCTCCTCTTCCTCCTCCTCCTCCTCCTCCTCCTCCTCCCCTTCCTTCTCCTCCTCCTCAGTTTCCTCCTCCTCCTCCTCCTCCTCCTCATTCTCTTCCTCCTCCTCCTCCTCCTCCTCCTCCCTTTCCTCCTTCTCTTGCTCCTCCCACCTCGTCCTCCTCCTCCTCCTCCTCCTCCTCCTCCTCCTCCAGCTCCTCCTCCTCCTCCTCCTCCTCCTCCTCCTGAGCATTTTCTCAGGGTGGAGGGCTCAGGGTGAAATCCATGTGGGCTTTTTTTGCACCTCGAAAATCAATCCGTCTTGTGATTCACCTTTTGCAGATCCAAGCCTCGAAAATCAATCGAGCGGCGTTTCAGATTTCACCCTTTGCCCTCCACCCGAAGAAAATGCTCGGCAAGAGCTTACAGCGAGGGCCCCGCTTCGAATTGGGAGCCGCCCTCCATCCGCGCAGATGCTGCTCAAACTGAACTTGTTCTGACAGAAAAAAACGTTGGAGGCGTCTCAAAAGGGACCCCCAACTTGAACAGGAACCGCCCTCCACGAGCTGAACCGTTACATGTGTCATGAAATCCTGCGCAAGTTCAGCTTCTGGTCATGGAACCCTCCACCCATAAAACTTGCAGAACCTTGTGATACGAAAGCACGAGGCGATGAGGCGAGAACCACATGCTGAAAACGACCTGCAGTCGATCCTTGCAACTGTTCGGAAAGTGAGAGGCCACTGTGCGCAGCGCTAGGGCGCGGGCAAGCCAAATTTTGAAAACGGCACGCGATCCATCGATGTGACTGCTGGAAACTTCTACAACATGCGCTCGACGGTAGGTCAAAGGAGAGATCCCGGTTCCAGAACGGCACGCCGTCCACATGTGCGTCTGCAGGAAATCCCAAGCATCGGGACTATGACTGATGCTGAAGCTTCAGGTGACACGCCTGGCCCGACGCCTGGTAACGCGACGAGGAGGAAGCACATACAAGTGAAACAGGACGGCGGAGGAGGGGGAACGAGGAGAAGGAGGCACAGCGCGCGGAAGGTGAAGGTGGCAAATGAGAGACAGAGAGAGGCGCAAGGATAGTAACACTAATGATGGGAAGAGGGGTAGGAGGGCGAGGAATATCAGAGAACAGAGGAGGAGGAGGACACGGAGGGCGACGAGGACGACGACGAGGACGAGCAGCTGGAGAGGGGGGCAGGAGAAGAGGAAT
>CAUYUJ010011126.1:153548-163548 GCA_963575745.1 Prorocentrum cordatum
CCTCCTCCTCCTCCACTTCCTTCCCCTCCTCCTCCTCCGCCTCCTCCTCCTCCGAGGCACGACGACGGACTCACGACTCACGGCTGAAGACTGACGACTGACGACTGGCGACTGACGGCGGACGACTGATGACTGGCGACTGAAGGCGGGCAACGATGACGACGACGACGACGACGACGACGACGACGACGACGACGACGACGACGACGGCGACGACGACGGCGACGACGACGGCGACGACGACGGCGACGACGACGACGACGCCAACGCCGCCGCCAACGCCGCCGTCGCCGCCGCCGACGACGACGACGACGACGTCGACGACGCCGACGACGACGACGATGACGAACCGCCCCCCCCCCCCTTTGGAGCCTGCGCGCCGTCCGGGGTGAGGCGGTTGCCCCTCAGCAGCAGGCGCCGCAGCCGCGGGGCCTCGCCCACGGGCGGGGGGGGCGGCGTCCGCGGAGAGCGCGGCGAAGGAGGATCGTTACTTGGCGGCGCGCCCGGGGGGGGGGATAGGGTACGGTGGGAGGGGGTGGGAGGCTTCTTGGAGGGGGAGGGTATAGGGTATGGGGTATGGGGTATGGTGTATGGTGTATGGTGTATGGTGTATGGGGTATAGGGTATAGGGTATAGGGTATAGGGTATAGGGTATAGGGTATAGGGTATAGCGTATAGGGTATAGGGTATAGGGTATAGGGTATAGGGTATAGGGTATAGGGTATAGGGTATAGGGTATAGGGTATAGGGTATAGGGTATAGGGTATAGGGTATAGGGTATAGGGTATAGGGGGAGGGGGGTATAGGGTATAGAGGGAGGCGGGGGAGGCTTCTTGGAACGAGGCTGCTTCTTAGAAGGCGCCGGCCCTGCATCTATAGCTAGAAGGCCCGCGCCTTCTGAGAAGCAGGGTGCTTCTAAGAAGCCTCCCCCCCCATACCTCCCCCTGCGCGTGGCTGACTCGTTACGCCTGGCAGGCTCGTTACCCAGACCCCCTCGCGTCGTAAAACAGGCACGACGGACGTCGTTTCGCCAATTTCGGCATTGGGGGGGCCCTCGCCGAGCTCCGGGACCGTCAAAGATCGCCCCAGGATGAAAGTCCGGTCCCACGGAAGGGGACGAGGCCCAGACCTCTGGCGGGCCATGTTGCCGAAAAACGGTACGGTTTCCGACGGCATGAGTTGTTTCATCCCGGCGGCTTCACCTTCACGTCGGGCTCGGGGGCCCGTTGTCGGGCCCCCGGGGCCATCCAACATGGACGCAGAAGGGAAATGCTCTGGGGCCGCAGCTTGGAACGCAAGCAAAACATCGGAGGGCGTCAGGGCAAGGCGTGTAATCATCGTGCCACCAAGAGGGGCGCCAGGTACGGTGGGGGTATTGGATATCCAACCATTGGATAAGGAATCCGGGGTCTGGAAGCCGGTGGAACTCCAATCGTGGATCGGCCATGGATATCGCCGCCGCCCTCCTCAGACAAGGCATCCTCTAGGGTCTGCAGCCTCCTGGGCACATTCCTTCACGAACGCCCCCAACGTACAGTAGGGGCCCGACCACACGAAACCTTCCACGAGAAACCCAACTCCGAGACCCCAAGGCGTCCCCTGATCTTTGGTGTGGGAACGTCACGCGCTCCATCGCAAACCCATGGAAACCCGAGAAGCCCAGGACACCCTGGAGGCAAGCAGGGTGTTTCTTGGCATGGGCTCCCACTGGTGGGCGCTTGTTTCTTCGGCGTTTCGACATTGGGAGGAAGGGTGGGGGAGGGGAGGGGTCTGGCTCCAGACCTCTGCTTAGTGCGACTGTTTGCAGCAGTGCGTCCATTATGGGGGAGGCTCCACCTGCTCGAACCGGGCGCCAAAAGCAGCCACGATCTACTCCATGGAGGGGGGGGCAGGGCCCGCGCCGATCGGCAAGCAGGGTGTTTCTTGGCATGGGCTCCCACTCCAAGGCCACGCTAACGGCGATGTTGCTTAACGGTGATGTCGGAAACCGAACTGTAGGAAATCACGAACCACACTTTCCTACATGTCCGATCTGCGGCTGTATCGAACGAAAACGGCACAGCGAATTGTAGGAAAGCACGAGCCGCGCTTTCCAACAATACCGAAACCTACATCGCCCTTACCTGCATCGCCATTTGCGCGTCTACGGTTAGGTCGGGCATGTCCCCCATACAGGCGGATTCTGGGTGAAACATGAAAAATACCCAAAAAACACAGACAAATAGCCAAACAGAATGGAAACATCGTCCCCAAACTATGTTGTTACTATTTTTGAATCTTTGGAGTCCCGAACAATGCGGTGACAGACCGTGCGGTGACCTCGAAATCCCCCAAGACCTCACCGCACGGTCCGTCACCGCACGGTCTTGGGACCCCGGAGGCCCCTGCCGCCCGAGACGTCCACGGAGAACGACCCCGAGTCCCAAAACCCAGTGCGGTGATCCCGAATCCCCACCGACCCACCGCAGGGTGTGGTCACCACCCCGTTTGGGGGCCCCCGAGAGAATCTTTCCCCCTGCAGAGGCACGGGCCCGACGGAAGCCTGCGGCCGCGGCAGGGGGGCGGCAAAAGGGGCGCCCTCCTGGCCAAGAAGGGCGCGCCACCGGGCCCCCGGCGGCACGGGCCTCCTTCCCTGCCCGCCTCGGGGCCCGCGGAGGCGGCCGCCCCCCGAAGAGACCGGGCGCCCCTCGCGAGGAGCCCACAGCGGCTCGCGGTGTTAGGTTTAGGTCGGGCCTGTCCCCCTAGAGGCGGATTTTGGGCGAAACATTATAACAATATCTTAAAAAAAATACCAAAAGTATTGAAAAATGATCAAACAATCGTCCCCAGACTATCTTTTTACTATTTTTGAACATTCACCCTGTAGGACAGGCCCGACTTAATTTTAGGTCTGGCGTGTCCTCCTACAGGAGGATTTTGGACGGGAAATTGAAACGATAGTCGAAAAATACTCGCAAATGGTAAATTATTAATATAGAAAATCAGCCCCTGACTACTTGTGGACTACTTTTGAATGCTCCTCCTGTAGAGGGACAGGCCCGACTTGATCTTAGTTCTGGCGCCTTGGCAGTGGCGACTCTGGCTGCTCCTCGACGCAGGCTGGAGCGTCCGCGACTCCTCCGGACATCTCCGGGCGCAGCTCGGCACGTCTACGTTCCATTCGATCTGTTCAGAACCACTTCGATGGTCAAGCTTGCTCCCTGCAGGTCGGTTGGAGAAACATCGCCAGGGCCTTAGGGCTATGCTCGAGGGGGACAGAGAACAGGGGGCGCAACGTTGCCTGGCCTTCTGCAAGATGCGCGCCCACATCGCCTCGAGCCGCGACCCCATCGACTGTAATCTAGCGAACTGCAGCAGCAAAGGGGAAGACGAGGAGGAGGAAAAGAAGGAGGAGGAGAGGGGAGAAGAACCTTTGTTTGATCTTTGCTTTGTGGGGCTGGTCGAGAGAGCGGCGGTTGTACTGGCCAGCAGCTGTCCTTCAGACTCCCGGCCGAGGCGTTGCTGATGCCGATTCGGCCAATACGAGCCTTGCCCCCGAGGGGAGAGAGGAGGAGGCATGACGTAAGGAGGGAGGCCGGATGACTGACCAACGGAAGTGGAGGAAGAAGCAGAAGCAGAAGGGGAATCATTAGAAGGAGAAGAAGAAGAGAGGAGGAAGAGATGAAGGAGGAGAAAGAAGAGTGAGAGGGAGCGGAGAAAGAGGAGGAAGAGGAGGAGGCGGAGGAAGAGGAGGGGGAGGGAGGAGGAGAAGGAGGAGGAAGAGGAGGAGGAGGAGGAGGAAGAGGAGGAGGAGGAGGAGGAGGAGGAAGAGGGGGAGGAGCGGGAGCTTAGCCAAGGGGGGGAAGCAGGAGGAGGAAGAGGAGAAGGAGGAGGAGGAGAAGGAGGAGTAAAAGGAGGAGGGAAAAGAAGGGGAAGGGGAAGGAGGAGGGTGGTCGAGGCCGAGGAGCTGCGATTTGCCTTCGGCCCTCCAGATCGAATCTGTTGGATGCTGACCGGGTGAAGGCGAGGATTTGGTGTCACAGTGCACTTCCTTGCAACCACCGCAGTTCTATTACTCTCGCCGTCGCGAGCTTCTCCGTCATCGCACCTCCTGCGCCGCTTAGTCTGCACTATGGTGATCAGAAAACCTCTGGAAAACCCTGGGGCCCCTCCAGAGGTCTCAAGGCTCTGGTGGGCAAGGAGCGAAGAGGACGATGAGGACCGCGGCGACAAGGAGGGCGCTCATCCCTCCTCCATCCTTCCCCCTCCTCCTGCCTGCTCCTCCTCCTCCTCCTCCTCCTCCTCCAACTCATCCTCCTCCTCATTATCATCCTCCTCCTCCACCCCTCCAGTTCACAACTCCCTGCATGACTCACTGGTTGGACCGGAAGCCGCCAGCGCCGCACGTGAAGTACTTCTTGTTCTGAGCGTGTCTCCTTCAGCCTCCTCCTCCGCGGCCGCTTTCTTGCTCTTCCCATTGCACAGGTGCACAATTTGTTTCTCCGCGGCCCGTTCTACCCCGAACATGGTGTGACGCCACATCGCTGCGACATAAGAATGTTTTCGCAGCGTGACTCCCCAGAGGTCCGGGTCCCTTCCAATGGAAAACAGGTTATACATCCCGAGTCTTCCTGCACGGCCCCCCTGGCCCTGGCTAAGGGCCCCATGGAAGTCGAAGAATTCAAAAACCGTCCACCGTATTTTGAGGTCGGGCATGTCCCCCTATTGTACAGGCGGGCTTTGGACGAACAATTAACAACAGTCAAAAAATGCTCAAAAATAGTGAAACTAATAATGGAACAATCGCTCCCAGACTGTTGTTTGACTATTTGGGATGATTCCCCCTGTACAGGGACAGGCCCGACTTAACCGTAGATGCTTGCGACGCGAGGATGTCAGGGAGACACCCACCCCGCGCGCGCGCGAGCGCCTGGCCCAGGCCTGCGCCGGAGCCACACAGGGCGCCCAGCCCGCGGTCCCCCAGGCGGTTCTGCGACAGCGCCAGAGGTGGCGGGGAGCCCCCAGGGGGGGCGGGGTCGCCCTTCTACCCCTTCCTTGCCCTCCCTGGCGACAGGAGGAGGAAGGGGAGGAGGAGGAGGAAGGGGAGGAGGAGGAGGAGGAGGAGGAGGAGGAGGAGCAGCAGGAGGAGCAGGATGAGCAGGAGGAGGAAAAGAGGAGGAGGAGGAAGAGGAGGAGGAGGAGGAGGAGCAGGAGGAGGAGCAGGAGCAGGACAAGCAGGAGGAGCAGAAGGGGACGCCATCGCTCCCTCCTCCCCGTCTCGGGTAGGACCAAGGGGGGGTGTAGCGAAAGGGGCATTAGCGAATCAGCTGCTCACGTGGTTGGTTTTCCTGGCGTTAGATCGGGCATGTCCCCCATACAGGCGGTTTTTGGGCGATTTGTTTTGTTTTCTGTATATATATATATATATATATATAGATATATAAAAGAAAATTCTTCCAAACAAACTCAAAGATGTTTTTTTAATCTGCCCCAGACTATGTTTTGTCTATTTTTGAATACTCCTCCTCTAAAGGGACAGGCCCGACTTATACTGGCGCCTTCAGGCGCTGGCGGGGCCGAAACCGGCTGCGGCAGACTTCGCAACCCCGTTCCCAATCCCGTCCTTTCAGCTGTCCTTTCGTCTGGCTCGACCCTCCAGTGGGAAGGGGGGGGGAGAGGGAGGAGGAGGATGAGGAGGAGGAGGAGGAGGAGGAGGAAGAGAGGAGGAGGAGAGGAGGAGAGGAGGAGGAGAGGGAGGAGGAGGAAATGGAGGAGATTGAGGAAGAGAGGGAGATGGAGGAGGAGGAGGAGGAGGAGGAAGACGAGGAGGACGAAGGAGAGGAGGGGGGCGAAGCAGAGGAAGAGAAGGATGAGAAGAAGCGGGCCCGAGCGGAGGAAGAAGAGGAGCAGAATAAGGAGCAGGGCTGCGGGGCGGACAAGGAGGAGAAGGATGAGGAGGAGCATCGAATCATCGTCTTCTTCATCAAAAACTGCACCCACTGCAGCACCAGCGGCATGCCCATCCTCATCATCATCATCATCATCATCATCATCATCATCATCATCATCATCATCAGCATCATCATCAGCATCATCATCATCATCATCATCATCAGCATCATCATCATCAGCAGCATCATCATCGTCATCCTCATCCTCATCCTCATCCTCATCCTCATCCTCATCCTCATCATCATCATCATCATCATCATCATCATCATCATCATCATCGTCATCATCATAATCAGTATCATCATCATCATCCCTCTGCCTCGTGCTCCTGCCCGTCGTCATGCTGTTGCGGGTGTTCCTGCCGTGTTCCTCCACCTCCTCCTTCTTCTCCTCCATCCTCGCCCCTCGCCCGAATCCTGCTACTCTTGTTCCTCCTCCTCCTCCACCTCATCCCCCCCGTCATCATAGGAATAATCAACATGATCAGCCTCATCGTCATGGTCATCATCATCATCATCACCACCATCATCATCATCATCAGCATCATCATCAGCATCTTCATCATCATCATCATCATCATCCTCATCCTCAGCAGCATCATCCTCAGCATCAGCATCATAATCAGCATGATCATGAGCAGCATTATCCTCATGATCATCATGATCACGATCATGACCAACATCACCACCACCGACATCATCATTACCACCACCACCACCACCATCACAACAACCTTCGCCAATCATCATCAACATCAGCATTACCATCATCAGCAGCATCATCATAAGCATCATGAGCATCAGCATAAGCAGCATCATCACCATCCTCATCGTCATCCTCATCCTCATCCTCATCATCCTCATCCTCATTCTCATCCTCATACTCATCATCTTCATCATCAGCAGCAGCAACAGAAACATCAGCATCCGCATCCGCACACGCATCCTCACCCACATCCGAAGCAGCAGCGCCATGGCCCCCAGGCATGGTGCATCACGCCCTCCTGGCCGAGGCCAGGAGGTGCCCCCGCCGGAGGCCGGAGACTTCCAAGAGCCTCCCCCCGTGCTTTTGCCCCACGGCCCGAGGGGATGCTCGGAACTCTGTGTGTGAGTGTGTGTGTGTTTGTGTGTGTTTGTGTGATTGTGTGTTTGTGTGTTTGTGTGTGTGGTGTGTGGTGTGTGGTGTGTGGTGTGTGGTGTGTGTGTGGTGTGTGGATGTGTGGATGTGTGTGGTGTGTGTGTGGGTGTGTGGGTGTGTGGGTGTGTGGGTGTGTGGGTGTGTGTGGGTGTGGGTGTGAGTGGGTGTGTGAGTGTGTGTGTGTGTGGGTGTGGGTGTGTGTGGGTGTGTGGGTGTGTGGGTGTGTGAGTGTGTGCGTGCGTGCGTGCGTGCGTGCGTGTGTGTGTGTGTGTGTCTGTGTGTGTTAGCTTCTATCGGAAGAGGCTCGCTCTCGACCCGCAGATCAAAAAAGTGTGTGTGTGTGCGTGCGTGTGTATGTGTGCGTCTGTGTGTCTGTGTGTGTGTCTGTGTGTGTGAGTGTCTGTGTGTGTGTCTGTGTGTGTGTCTGTGTGTGGGTGTGGGAGGGTGTGGGTGTGTGTGGGTTTGTGGGTGTGTGGGTGTGTGTGTGTGGGTGTGGGTGTGTGTGGGTGTGTGGGTGTGTGGGTGTGTGAGTGTGTGCGTGCGTGCGTGCGTGTGTGTGTATTAGCTTCTATCGGAAGAGGCTCGCTCTCGACCCGCAGATCAAAAGAGTGTGTGTGTGCGTGCGTGTGTGTGTGTGTCTGTGTGTGTGTCTGTGTGTGTCTGTGTGTGTGAGTGTCTGTGTGTGTCTGTGGGTGGGTGTGTGTGTGTGGGTGTGGGTGTGTGTGTGGGTGTCTGGGTGTGTGGGTGTGTGTGAGTGTGAGTGTGGGTGTGGGTGGGTGGGTGGGTGGGTGTGTGTGTCTGTGTCTGTGTGCGCGTGTGCATGTGTGTGTGCGTGTGCGTGTGTGTGTGTGTGTTTGTGGTTGTGTGTGTGCTTGTGTTTGTGTTTGTGTTTGTGTTTGTGTTTGTGTTTGTGTGTATGTGTGTGCGTGTGCGTGTGCGTGTGCGTGTGCGTGTGCGTGTGCGTGTGCGTGTGTGGATGTGTGCGTGTATGTATGTGCGTGCGTGCGTGCGTGCGTGTGTGCGTGTGCGTGTGTGCGTGCGTGTGTGCGTGTGCGTGTGTGCGTGTGTGCGTGTGTGCTTGTGTGCGTGTGTGCGTGTGTGCGTGTGTGCGTGTGTGCTGTGTGTGTGTGCGTGTGCGTGTGTGCGTGTGCGTGTGCGTGTGTGCGTGTGCGTGTGTGTGTGCGTGTGCGCGTGTGTGCGCGTGTGCGTGCGTGTGTGTGCGTGTGTGTGTGTGTGTCGTGTGCGTGTGCGTGTGCGTGTGCGTGTGCGTGTGCGTGTGCGTGTGCGTGTGCGTGTGCGTGTGCGTGTGCGTGTGCGTGTGCGTGTGCGTGTGCGTGTGCGTGTGCGTGTGCGTGTGCGTGTGCGTGTGCGTGTGCGTGTGCGTGTGCGTGTGCGTGTGCGTGTGCGTGTGCGGCGTGTGCGTGTTTGTGTGTACATGTGTGTGCGCGTGTGTGCTCGGGCGTCCCTAGTCGCGCGAGCGCGTTCGCTGCTTTTCGACCTTCTCCGCTCTGTCGCCGTGCGCAGGGCTGCGGCGACAAAAAGTGTGCGTGTGTGTGTGCGCGTGTGTGACGGTGACTGGGGAAGGTGGAGGTGAACTGGTGAGGGTGAATGTGAAGGTGGAGGTGAAGAAAAGGTGAAAAGGTGAAAAGGTGAAAAGGTGAAAAGGTGAAAAGGTGAAAAGGCGAAGAAGGAGGGGAAGATAAAGGTGAAGGTGAAGGTGAAAAGGTGAAAAGGTGAAAATGTGAAAAGGTGAAAAGGTGAACATGTGGATGTGAATGTGAATGCGAATATGCCTATGCCTGTGACTGTGACTGTGGCTGTGGCTGTCGTTGTGGCTGTGTCTGTGTGTGTGCAGGTGCTTCCCTGCGGGCCAGGGGGGGGGGCGCCCCCTGCCCCCCCCGGGGGGGCTCCCCGAGCTGGGTGAGCGAGCGGCAGCCGCCAAGCGCCTCTCGCGAGGGGCGGGGGGGGGGCTGGAGGAGCAGGAGGAGGAGGAGGAGGAGGGAAGGGAGGAGGAGGAGGGAGGAGGAGGGGAGGAAAGGGAGGAGGAGGGAGGAGATGAGGAGGAGGAGGTGGTGGAGGAGGAGGGAGGAGGAGGGAGGAGGAGGAGGAGGAGGAGGAGGAGGGAGGAGGGAGGAGGAGGAGGAGGAGGGAGCAGGAGGAGGAGGAGGAGGAAGGAGGAGGAGGAAGGCACGGAGACACGTTCTTCCCGCACCAGGCGTTTCCGCCTGGCTTCGGGCCCCAGGACCATCACAGAGCGATGCAGCTCGAAAAACGCAGCAGGAGCACGGGGTGCATCGGGCTCGGGTCGCGATTTCCCGCGAAGTTTCCTCCTCCTCGCAGCGTCGAATCGCAAGGGGGGGAGCGGCGCGGTGCCCGGTGTGCGGCAGGCTCGTGCCGTGACGACCCCAGCGCGGGTTTCTGGCACTGCGCGGCTCGCTCGGCCTCGAGAGCGATCGCGGCGCCCCGACGGGCGCGGATCGTGCGAAGCGGCCGATTGTTTGGCCCCCCAGCGGCGTTCCATCTTGAGCGCCCGCGCTGGGGCGCTGGGGTCGCCGCCGCCTTGATGCGGCACGAGCCCTAATATGGCGCACAGATTGGAGGAAATTTGATGGGCGTGCTTTCCACCACCACAATCATAAGTTGGAAGGGGGGGTCCTCCTCCTCCTCCTCCTCCTCCCCCTCCCCCTCCTCCTCCTCCACTCCCTCCTCCTCCTCCTCCTCCTCCTCCTCCTCCTCCTCCTCCTCCTCCTCCTCCTCCTCTTCCTCCTCCTCCTCCTCCTCGCCCTCCTCCTCCTCCTCCTGCTCCTCCTCCTCTTCGTCCTCCTCCTCCTCCTCCTCCTCGCCCTCCTCCTCCTCCTTCCCCCCTCCAATTTATGGTGATGGTGGCGGTGGAAAACAGGCTCATCAAAATTGGGGGGGTACATGGTCCAAG
>CAUYUJ010011126.1:168548-191436 GCA_963575745.1 Prorocentrum cordatum
GCCGCCCACTTGGAGGACTCTGGCAGACCCCATTCTGAATGGCAAACCGTCCTTACGTCTGGCAACACGTGTGCTGACGATCGGGCTGGGAAGGCGGCTGATCGTTCTTGGAGCGAGCTTGTTAAGCATCCCGTGCCAAAGGCAGGCACGTATGCTTGCCTTGCACGCCTTATCAGGCGTCGTGCGCGAGAAGCCCTTCTTGCATTCCTACAACTTGACGCGTGGCAAACCGCGCGCCTCGCCAAGCAAAGAGTCCCCCCGTGCAAGCAGAAAAGAGCATTGACGGAAACGGCTCACGACCGCAAGCAGGTCGGCAACAGGTGGCGTTGTACAATGTGCTGCCAAATCGTTCCGCTGGTGCAGCTCTGAAAGGCTTGTGCTCAGCCGTGCCCTGGTCACTCCCCGTCGGCCTCGTCCCAGACCTGAGACTGGTCGCAGCTTGTGCGACGCCCGGGTGAGGCTATGATAGGCACGGCTGTCGCCCCCCCCACACACAAACACACACACACACACACACACTGTACTTCTGGGCCGAGTTTTCTCTGCATGTTGGCTCGACCTGCGGGTCCCAAGGCCACTGTAAACGGCAGATGGCCTGGCCAAGGACGGAAGGCCCCCACCCCCCAGAGGAGCCCAGAACCTCCTTCGCCTGACACGAGGACTGCACCCCTCTCACCGAGGGCCCCCGACCGCCATCCTGCAGGTTCGTGCCCCTCGGACGGCAGAAGCAGCGGTGCAGAGAGAGGCGAGGGCGGGGGGGAAGGAAGGCGCCTGTCGTGGAGGTGGGCGTCGGTGCGTCGTCGCCGAGGGGGAGGGGAGAAGCGGCCGTCCCGCGCGCAGTCGCCCGCGAGCTCGCGCGCGCGCCGCCCGCCCCTCCGCCGACGGCGGCGACGACGAGGAGGACCGCCCCGCGCGACTGCGGTCGGGCGCGCGCGAGCCCCTCCACGGACCGGGGTCCTTTTTTAACTTGGTTTGTTTCAGTCTGGACGTCGTCCTGTCATGTGGTCTCTGTCTCTGTGGTCCTCCCCCTCCTCCTCCTCGCTCTCTTCCTCCTCCTCCTCCTCCTCCTCCTCCTCCTCCTCCTCCTCTTCCTCCTCCTCCTCCTCCTCCTCCTCCTCCTCCTCCTCTTCCTCCCTCCTCACCCTCCTTCCTCGCTCGTCGCCTCCTCATCCCTCCTTCCTCGCCTCCTCACCCTCCGTCCTCATCCTCCCTCCTCACCCTCCTTCCTCATCCTCCCGGCTCGCTCGTCCCCTCCCCCTCCTCTTCCATCTCCTCTTTGTCCTCCTCCTCCTCCCCTTCCTCCTCGTCCTCCTCCTCCTCTTCCTCATCCCTCCTCATCCTCCTTCCTCGCTCGTCCCCTCCTCCTCCTCCACCTTTTGACTCGGCCAGTCCGCACCCACAACAATCTCAGGATCGAGGGGACACGAAGGACCCCTTCGGGTCGAAACATAGAAGCACCTCAAGAGGCACGTCCTCTTTCTAGAGAAATGATAACAACATTAGCGAGCAACCAGCGACCACCATTCCGTGGTGGGTGCTTTGATTGGCCAGCTTTCGGAGAGCAGCCCACGATGGCCCCTGGGCCAGGGCACCCTCCTGCGCTTGAGCTGGCCCAACTGCTGTCTGTTCACCGTAGAGCACGGGTCTTGGAGCCCCTGAGTGCGGAAGCCAGCCGAGTATCGACCACACCGACTGCACCGCACATGGGCGACCCCAGTCGCGATCTGCCTGGCCACCAAGAGACAGTGGGGACGAGCAGGAGGAGGGGCCGAAAGGAGGGCAAGGAAGGAGGGGGCGAGAATGGCACAGGCAGACCTCCCAGAGGCTCCCAAAGACTTGAAGCCCCTGGCGCACTTCGCCCATCTCCACCAGTGCCCCGTCCAAAGGAGCCGGTGGCTTTCAGGCGCCAGGCTTGGCTCCACAGGGTCCCTAGGGGCCCGCCGAATCTTTTCGAGGGCGCCGAAGAGGTCCCGAGGAAGGGCCCACAGGGACAAAACCGAAACAAACATCTCACAAACTTTAAACCATTATTGAGAGAGCTCAGCAGGGTTTTAAACATCGGACCAATATGTACAACACCTTGCAGCCAGCGGCGTCATCAGCGAATCGATTGCCCTGACTTAGCCATCTGGCTTGCTGATGTTCATTTGCGCGTCCTGGCACATCGATTGTATGGGCCTTCAGCTTCCTCCTCCTCCTCCTCCTCCTCATCCTCCCCCTCCTCCTCCTCCTCCTCCTCCTCCTCCTCCTCCCCCTCCTCCTCCTCCATTCGTTTCCTTCTGCATAAGTTCACCCAGTCGCACCCCCAGAGGCGTCGGTAGGGCGGGCCTGTCGTGTCGCCTGAAAACCTTCACCATCGTGATCCAGAAGCTTAGAAGTTGTAGCAGTTCCGAGGATGAAGGGGCCCTGGGACACACGAATAAATACACACAAATAGCAGGATTCCCTATGTTTTCCTATATTCTCTGGGTTTTTGTATTCCCCCACCCCCACTTCCCATATTTCCCATATTTTCTGGGGAATCGACGATTAATTGTGTCTGTGTGTTTTTTCCCCTCTTGAAAAGATGGGGAACGAGGCTTTTTTACAACTGCGTCTCTCACCCAAAGCGCCACGCTGATTCGCCTTACAACCTCGCAGAAGATCCACCATGGGGGACACGTACTTCTAACATGTAAGTATCGCCTTAGCTGCGCGCACCTTCCTTTCAAAAGTGGCCCTTCACCAACAAGCAGCCATGGTTCGAAAGCGTTGCATCCCGCTCGCGGCGCCGCGGCGCAGACCCCACTCGAGCGTGGTTCAACCAAGATGCGCTCGAACTCTAAAGGAACCCTCCAAGAATACTGGACAACTCTGGGCACCGAAACGCAAGCACTCGAATTTGGGACTATTGAAACACTTCTTTGCGCAAGCATTAGGATCTGCACCGCGGGGCCGGCGCTTATGGGGGCACTCTGTCCTGCCAGCGCGGCCGCACCATTCTCACGGACCGGGCGTTTCTCTGAGGACGCCCAATCCTGCCAGCGCGGCCAAAACGAAAGGAAGAAGAGGACAAAAAGGAGGAGAGAGGAGGAAGAGGACGAGGACGAAGGGGGAACCGACCGCTGCGCACAACGCGCGGCGAGAGCACACGGGGCGGGGACGCGGCCGCGGGGCGTGAGCCACCAGACCCCGCCGTTAGGCGCGCGAGCCCTCGCCTCATACCTTACATGGAGGGAGGACAGGACGAGCAGGAGGAGGGGGGAGAGAAGGGGCCTGGCAGGCGTGGACAGGGCCAGCCTTCCCTTCCTGACTGGACCTGTCAACCTGTATTCAACAGGTTTCGAAAAGAAATGGGAGTGTATGCGCGGTGTCGCACTACTACTCACCATGCTCGAGCTCCTTCTGAGTATGGTGAGATGTCGGCCGACATTCAATCAACAAGCGCAGCTGGCATGGCGATGGACAGGGACATGCGTTTTCTGCTGTCGCGCGAACGCCCAAAAACACGATTGCCGACATGTTGTCGGCGAAATCATGCGAGCCTCGACTAGTTCGCTCAAAGACAGCAACAAAAGTTTCCTTCTGTGAGCTGAGGGGCCATTGCGAACGTGTATATCTATCTGTCTTCTGAAACTCAGTTGCCGGGCAAAAAACAAACGTTTCGTTTCGGCATGCTTCTCAGCGACGGTTCCACAGGCTGCGCCCAAACGCGCCCGACGAAACCCTGTCAGAGCTAGACGCGCCTCAGGAGCAAGGGGCACCCTCGGAGGAACCTCAGGAGCCAAAAATAGGAAACCAATCGCAAGGGGGGTCCCCTAGCAGCCAACATGTTTGGGCCCCGACATGCCTTCAGAAAAACAATAAAAGCAACGCAGAATATTGTGGGGCCGTGGCGGCTCATCTCCAACTATGTATTCCTTGGTGTCCACCTGTCCCCATCTAAGTTCTTGCAGTGTCCGATGACCATATAGCTTTTGTGCACATGAAACATTGGAAAACGCCTCGTGGCCGATCATGAATTCTCAACTGTCACTCCCCACTCCAAGATGCGCGTCCAACTATATGTGTGATGGCTGTTCAAGACTGTCTGGGCAGCTTGGGAAGTGGCGATAAGTGCGTCCCCCGATCCTGACGAAGCTGAGGTCGGTACCCCTGCGTGGGCTGCCTCGATCTTGGCAATATCATCCTTGATGTCCTGTGAGGCAATGTCGTCTGCGTCGATGTCGATCGAGCTGCGCGCTGTGACGCCGAGCGCAAGGCTCGCAGTCTGCTCCCTGGCCCTGTCACTGAGGACGCAGTACTTGTGGCGCTGGGTGGGGCGGCATCGGCGAGAAAGGCTCCGTCGGCGATGCCCCGAACAGCTCCCTCTTCAATTCCGCGGGTGTTACCTCTCTGGCAGGCTCTGGTGTGGGACATCCTGCATTGGGGGTCTTCCCGGCCGGCATGATCAGGACTGGCTCCTCCGCCGCCGCTGCCCCATCGGCTTGGACTCGACCCCCCACGGCAGGCGACGTCGCAGTGAAGCTGGAGCCTGCGCCTGTCCGCGTGCTGCGCCGGCTGCAACTGCGCGTCGACTTGCTCGGCCGTGGGAGCCTGAGGGTACTGCTGCTGCTGCTGCATCAGCTGCTGTTGCTGTTGCTGCTGCGCGCGCTCATCATCATTCACGGAACTCTGTCCGTCTCGTCCTGCCGATTCGCCAGGCTTACACTGATCTCCCGCTCCTCCGTAAGTTGGTTTGGCTACCCACGCTGCTCGACGTGATGCGGCTGAGGCTGAGGCTGAGGCTGCGGAGAAAAAAGTGTCGGCGGCGCTGGCGGAGGCGGTCTGGATGGTCCGACAGCAGGCGCCGCTGCATGCTCATGCTGCCCACGCTGCTCACGCAAGTGCTGCAAGAGCTGTCCTTGCTGATCCTGCTGTTGCTGGGCGGCAGCGGCATGGGCCATGACCACATTTTCCTCCGTCATGTCTTCGATATCATGGATGCATACCTTGCGCTGGGCGATGTCTATTGAACTATCTGTCTCCATGGCCTCGAGCTCTCGGATATTGCCTCGTGCGACCTCGAGCCTGTGAACAGCTTTCTCGCGCTTGTCCTTGTTCTCGTCTCTCTGCTTGTGTAACGGCTGTGTGATTTGCATCATACATATATGCATAGCTATCTTCTTGTCGTGCCGATGTGCGAGATCGTCTGCCTTGCCCTCCGACTGTCCCAGGCCAAGATGGCTAGATCCGTCAACTGCCAGCGATATTAGGGTCTGTGCCCGCGTTGATCGGCGCGTTCGACAAAAGGTTTGAAGCCACGTTCCCGCTGCACTTCTTCCCTTGTCATTGGAGCAACTCTCGACAAACATGTCCGAATTTCTCTTTCCGAAAACTGCGACACCCTGGACCTGTTGGCTGGAGGAAAAATTATTTTTGGATTTGGTCTGGGGTCCTCTGGGCGGAGGATAATTGTTCTCCCTGTGATCGCGCCAATACTGCTCGTGCCCACGAACATACCTCCCACATGATGGACAATCCCATGTCGGAATATGCCATCCTCGCATGGATTCTCCTTCAAACGTTCGCTGGGACGAGCGATGCAAATTCAGTCTCTGGTTTGCCTGATGCACTCGCACAAGCGCGCGAGCCTGCGACCGAAGATGTCGTGTTTTGCGGTGCCAAGCACGTTCTGGAGAGCCCGCCGCGATAGCAAGCGCGATCGTTATCGTAGACGCGGCTGCGGCGCGTCGCTGGACGCACACATGTGAGGTCAGGCCTGCCCGAACACCTGCTCCGAGGCCAAACTGTTGACTCCCTGGAGCCCCCCGCTGCGTGGGCCCTGAGGCTTTGCCCCAGAAGATGCTTCGCAGATGGCTCGCACTCGGCCAGCCAGGGGGACAGCGAAGTTAGCTTTCGGGCGGCTTGGGCCGTTGTCGAAGTCGCCGAGGATAGCGAAGAGAACCATGCTCTCCAAGGCCGATGGGCTGCCAGGCTGCGGGGCCGCCCCGGGCAGCGGCGCGGGGCGGCGTCGCGGGCGCGCCCACGGGCGGGGCCAGCAGCTGCAGTGCGGGCGGGGCCCAGCAAGCGAAGGGGCGGGAGCAGCAGGCGGCAGGCGCACCGGGCGTCCAGGCGAGGGTTACAGGGCGTCGCCGGCGACCTCGTCGCCGTCCTGATTGACGTCGTCGTGGGCGTCGTCGTGTCTGTCGCGGTCGCCGTCGCCGTCGTCGTCGGCGTGAGTTGCGAAGCCGTGGTCGTGCTCACGTTCACATGTGTGTTGGTCGGCGTTACCGTTTTCGTCGTAGTCGGCGGCATCGTTGTCGCTTGCCGTCGATGTCGGCTGCAGGGGCGCGGGGAGTGGGGGTTAGGCCGCCTTCCCGGGACTTTCGCAAAAGGCCGGGGGGGGAGGATCGGAGGGTGTCGAAGGGAGGAGGGGGTCCGATTTCAGAAGAAACGAGAGGGGGCAGGATTTCCGGGGAAGGGAAGGGAGAGAGGGGGGGTCCAGATTCTGGAGAGCAGGGGGGAGGTACTTTCGAGACAGGGGAGGTACTTTCGAACAGTTCTGGAGAAGGGGTCGAGATTTTCCGCAGCACAGCGCACACACAGAGAAACCGCTCTCTCAGACCACCGCTCACGCATGCGTGCGTACACCAGAGCGGGGAGTGCACAAAATCACAGAGAGAACCGTTGCGCATGCTGGCGTGTCGCAACAATCACTTGGCAACCTGGTCCCATTCCACGTGCGCGCGGGGGGGGGTACAGTCCACGTCGTCGGTGTTCGGAAGGGGGGGGCGAACGCAAGCACGCGAGCGGTGCGGGCCCCACCCGGGCCCCGGATAGGGCCAACACTGTCGCTCTCCCACGAAGCGCTGGCCCTGGCATCCCAAACTTTCAGTCGGGCCTATCCCCCCAGAGGGGGATGTTGGACGATTTTTGTTAACAAAAAAATGTCAAAAATACCCCCCTCCCCCCCCCCAAAAAAAGTCCCCTGACAATGTGTTACTTATCTTTGAATACTCCCCCTGTAGAGGGACACGCCCGACTTAACCCAAACGTGACGAAACTACGCCGGCATATTCGCGAAGGCTCAATCACTTGGCAGCCAGCTCGCACTGTACGTGGTGTTGGCGGAGGGCCCGTCTGCTGAAAGGAGTTCTTGAAGATGTGGGGCCCTGTGATTGCATCGCCTGCGCATGCTGCTCCGATCCATAACACACAAAAGAAGATCGCCAGCATCGAAAACGGCGATCATCGCACACCCGCTGTGATGATGAGCCAGGGGGAGTTGGTCTCGAGTTCAACGTACGTGCATGGAGAAGTAAGTGAACGACAAGCTCGCCAGGGCTGTCAGCTTGACCGACTTCCAGCACTGCTGCAGAGAGGACACTCCTTTAAGGCAATGCCAAGAGTGTCACCACCAGGGCCCGAGCTAAACAGTGTCGTTCGTGTTCGTTTTGTTTTCGGTTATCCTCGCACTGTCTTGGTTCCGCCTTCGCTTCAAAACGAAATCAAAACGAAAACGGTCTACGAAATCGCCACCAAACACCGCTCAGCTCGAGCCGTGGTCACCACCAGAGGGTTCGACACCGTCTCGAAGAGGGGGACTCCGCAGGACACCCCAACCCCTCCAGACCCACACAAAGCGCCTCAACATCGTCCAGAGCCCTCCTCGACACTCACTCGTCGGACGACCCTCGCGAGGAGCTGTCACACCTCCTGGTCCCAGGCCTCCGCCGTAGTGATTTTTTATACAACAACGACCCCTGGAAGCCTCGGCCCTCGGCCCCTACTCCCAGACTGGCTTCTTCATGCTGATTCGCTGCTTGACGAGTCCTGGGGCCCGGCAGAAAGGCCTCCCGAAGCGCAGAGCGGCGAGATACTCCGAGGAGGGCGACGCAGAAGAACGCGACGAGCGGACGTCTGGCTTCCACCTCTGGAGGCCGTCTGCAGGCCGTGGGACAATAACAAAACAGCCCAGGATGAAAAACTGGGCCCCAAACAGGCGGCGAGACTCGGCGGGGCCAATGTCACGGAAAAGCTGCCGCATCAGACCAGTGGAACAACCTTCCAGCAAGGTTTTTTGACGACGCGAGAAGGTTTGGGGCATCCTACGATATGTTTTTGGGTTCTTGTTCAATATGTGGCCGCAGAGCTTCCGACCCCTTCCCCAGGGGTAATTTTTGCTTCGTCCGCTGATCCGGTTCGATGGTCTGGGGCCCCGATATATAGGACACTTGAGGCCGAGATGGGGAGAGAACAACAACAACAACAACAACAACAACAACAACAGCAACAACAACCACAACAACAACCACAACAGCAACAACCCCAACAACAAAAACAACAACCACAACAACAACAACAAAAACAACAACAACAACAACAACAACAACAACAACAACAACAACCAGAACCACAACCACAATCACAACCACAACCACAACCACAACCACAACCACAACAACAACAACAACAACAACAACAACAACCACAACAAAAACGCCGACGCGCAGGCGAGAACGCGAAAAACCTTCGAAAGCCACAGGAAGACACGTGATTTGTGACTCTTGGGGCTCTCTTGGGGGGCCTCTTGGAGGCCTCGCGTGGCGTCTTGGGGGCTTCCTGGTCCGTCCGGAAGCCATCTTCTTGGACGGTCTGGACCGACCTTTCGGCGACTCGTGACCCTCTTGGACCATCTTGCGGACCATCTTGGGGCCGTCCTTGCCGCCCGGAAGCGCGTCTGCCGAAATGGGGCCGATGCTGGCCGTCTTCCGCCGGGACCCCCCCAGGGGGTCCACCTGTGCTGCGCCATGCCTAGGGTTGGCGTCAGGGGCTACACGTCGTTTGTCACTCTACGGGAGGAGGTGGAGGAAGAGCAGGAGATGGAGCGAGAGGAGGGTGCATCTCCTGGGTCCAATGTCATGCAGACGAGCATCGTGCGGCCCAGCTCCGTCACCAAGAGAAGTCCAAAGTCTCGGAGGGCACGCTGATAACACAACCGCCTCGCACTCGGAGGACAAGACTAGGCCTTCGACCGTGCGCAGAGGACCTCCGAGCGGCTCTGCTTCTGGCGGCATCGGGGCCCTCGTCGAGGAGTCTGAAGCTCGTGCGGCCCTGCCGGAATGCTGTTCCCGATGTCCAGGGCTATCACTGCATGGTGCAGGGCTATCACTGCATGGTGCAGGTCGACCAGCGCTGACAGCGCGAGCTGCCACTTCCCGCCCTTCTCGCAAGCGCTGACTGCGAAGCAATAATTCAAAACATCCATCTCCAGCTCGCCTTGCCGCAACTCGCCGAGCAACGACAGCGCCTGCTGCCACTGCCGAGCTTTCTCGCACGCACTGACGGCAGGGCTGTAGCTCAGGACGTCTGCCTCGAGGTTCACCCGGCGCAGCTCACGGAGCAGCGACAGAGCCTGCAGGAGGTCCCCAAATCGAATCCATAAGGCGGATCGGCGATCGAAACAAATCGGATCGGCGGGAAGCGACAGCCAAGTCGGAAACAGCCGAGCCGGCAGAACTCGGCAGACAAGTGAGGCCTCCATTGAGAG
The DNA here is from genome assembly GCA_963575745.1 of Prorocentrum cordatum. Classification (NCBI taxonomy): domain Eukaryota; class Dinophyceae; order Prorocentrales; family Prorocentraceae; genus Prorocentrum; species Prorocentrum cordatum. The sequence continues at coordinate 178,060 of CAUYUJ010011126.1, forward strand.
AAGCCGAGATCCAGATCGGAATCCGAAATCGAAACGGATCGAGATCGATCGACATCGGGTCGAATCGAGTCGAAGAAGTCGACACGCGCCCTGGCCTGCTGCCACTGCCCACCAACTTCGCAAGCACTGATCAGGGCGTTGAAGCTGACGACGCCAGGCTCCACGCTCGCCTGCGGCAGGCCCCCGAGCAATGACAGCGCGTGCTGCCATCGCCCGGCAATCTGACACGCAGTGATGGCAGCGTTGACGCTGACGACGTCTGGCCTCAGTCTCACCAGAGACACCTCGCTGAACAGCGCCAAAGCCCGCTGCCACTGGCCGTTCTTCTCGCACGCGCTGATGGCCGCGTTGTAGCACTCGATCACCAGCTCCAGCTCCAGCCTCCGCGCGGTGCCGAGCAGAGACAGCGCGTGCCGCCACTGCCCGCCTGAGGGCCGCCGAGAAAGCCGAGGCCGTGGCAGAGCCCTCGAGATGACCCAGAGGTGCCCCACCACAGCCAGCGCTGGGCGCGAGAGACCGCACGAGGAGTAAGGTACCAACACCTGGGCAGAAAAGTCCGACTCGGCACTTTACGAAGCAGCCGCCCCCTGGATGTTCGCTCTCCAATCGATCTTCGACCGCTGATCGGTACCGGATCCTCGGCCCGCTTCTCGCGCGGACTCTGCGGCCCAAGCGTTGTACTTGCCGACAGGGGGGTCTGTACGGCGCGCGCCCACGAGCTATCACAGATGCCGCCCACGGTGCTGCCAGGACCAAGGATTGAGCAGGGACCGACTGTCCCGGCATTCCTATACGCCTACCACGACATGTTCTTAGAACCCAAAAGTGCTCTAAGAACAAAAACTTATGTTTTTAGAACATAAGCCCTACGTGTCAAAAAAAAAAAAAAAAAAAAAAAAAAAAAAAAAAAAAAAAAAAAAAAAAAAAAAAAAAAAACGACAACCTCAACCAGAAATGTTCTAAGAACATTTCCTGCAAATCACAGAAGGTTCTCAGAACATTGTTTGGTGGGCCTACAGGCGAGCCAGGACGCTTCGCCACTGCGTCAAAGGAGTCCCGAAGTGCCCCTGGGCCCCGGAGCTACGGGCAAAAAACGATGATGGTCATGGTTATGGTGACGGTGACGGCGATTGTGGTAGTGACGGTGACGACGACGATCACGCTGACGAGGACGAGGACGAGGAAGATGACGGTGATGGTGATGGTCCCACGTAACTTGGCGAGCCACATGTCTTTGTCTCAGGCGGCGACCGAGCGGGCCGTTGCAACCAGCACCTCGAGGTGCGCCTAATAATGTGAAGGAGGCGTGGACCCAGGTGACCGCAACCTCAGATTGTGGTAAAGATTGAGCGCCAATGTGATGAGAAAGACGGCGCGCTCCCGTGAGGTCTCCCATGCATATTCGGACTCTTCCCCAAATCCCAAACGCGTGATGACAGAGTTATGAAGGAAGGAACGTGGTAAGGCGACGAGGTGGAGCAGGCGCGGGCAAGAGAGGTAATGGGAAATGGAATCAAGCATACTCTCGCACCCGAGAACACATCGACGCGGGCCCAGAATATGCACGCTGTGGGAAGTGATTCATCCACCCGCCAGGGTTTTGAGCACAGAACAGAAAATGGCGGGCGAGAGGCCGCCAGGATTGCTTTCAGGGCGGACCAGCGCGGTGCCACAGGAGGAACTTGCATGTCGTGGTGCCACGCTCACACGCGCATCTGCAGCGTCAGGTGTAAGCGGTCGGTGTATAGCTTACGGGTGAGTGTGCGAGTGTACACCCCCTGGAGCTTCGGCTGTTTTTGAAGCATCTCAGCCTGGGCAGCAGCCTGGGAAGCCTCAGCTGCCGCGACGCGCTGAGGGGCCGAGGGGATCTTCGGGGGCGCGATCGGCTGTAGGCGATCGATCATGCAGGAACTGTACTATGGCGCGCTGATCGCGCCAGGATGGTGGCCCCCACAGCTCTTGGACTTGTCGAACGAGCACGTTGCCCGAAAGCGACGCCCCAGAGAGCTCAGAGCACCATGCATCGCGTTATGGGATCGCCCCAGCTCGCTGCTGCAGCGAATGCGGCGATGGACTGCGGGGTAACTCCAGGGGCCCATGCTCGGAGCAAGCATAGATCGGGGCCAGTTAAAGAGCTGGGCGGCACCTTCAACAGTTTGCGCGAGCATCGCGGCCCCCGCGCTAGGAGCAGCCTGGGCAGCGGAAAGAATTGGGCCACATGGCCCACGGCGGGAAGAATCGCCACTTGATAGAGGCGGAGGGGCCGCCAGGAGGCGAGTCGGAGGCCAGGGTCTCGAGGATTCTCTCCCACCACTTTTGCGCGCAGGCTGCCCATTGCTGGGCGCTGGTGCTATCGGGCCCGACAAGCACCACCAGATAGTTGGCCGACCCTGCTATCGTGAAACGCTGCCACTTCGGTGCGATGGCGCGGAGGACCGCACGCACGTCCTCGATGACGGTCGGCGCGCACGCTGCCCACAGCGGCACGAGCACACACTTGAAAGGGTGGAAGTGGAGAGAGGCGAGGCTCGACGCGGAGGCGCAGGTGGGGCAGAGGCGAGGGAGGCACACCATCTTCGAAAAGACAGCCTCTAGATCATCTGCGCAGCCGCCGAGCGAGCCATCGCGAGGGTCTGGGGTGAGCGCCAGCCTTCAGCGAACGGATGATTGAGCCCATGCCGAATGCCCAGAGAGAGAGAGAAAGAGAGAGAGAGAGAGAGAGAGAGCCACTAAGTGGGCACCCCTGCATCGCGCCTGAATTGACAAGCGGCAGCGTCACGACTTCGTCGCGGACGCGGGACGAGGCCAGGGCGAAGGCGCACGTGCCTCGAACCGCGGCCAGGCACCCAGGAGGAAGGCCCATGCGTTCGACGACCGCAAAAAGCCACGTGCGACCCCTGCCGGGGAACGCCGCCCTGAAGTCAAACGCCACGGAGAGGGGCATCCGACAGTCAGCGTCTTCATGGGGGGCCGACCGCTCTCGCGCGCGCATCTAGCTTGGCTTTGTTCTGACAGGAAGTGCGGCCTCTGATGACTCCCACGCCAGGTTGCGTGCACGCGCTCTGGGGGGTAACTTTGCCAACGGGAAATTGATTGCTGACGCCAGAACTTTGGCATCGCAGTTTTTTCGCGGGCGCGCCTCCGACACATCGCGATAGCATTCGAGCGCATCGCCGACCATGTCGCCCTTCGGCGGGAAACAAAACTCGAATGGTTCAGGGCGGGGGGGCGGGGGGGCAGGGAGGGAGCTGCAAAGGCAAGGAGAGATGGGGCAGAGACAATCAATAGTAGCTGGAACGGCCAGCCATGCCCGGCACGGGGCGGCCAGGGCCAGGTGCCGAATTCCGCCCACGATAAAAGTCTTGAATGAGAGCATCCCTGGAGGAAATCGACAGGTCAGCAAACCGAGAACGATGGCGACACTTTGTCCAGGAAAACGGCGATGTCAGCACGAGATACAAGTTTGTCCGAAAACATCGGGGACCAGTGGAGTCGGAGAGCATGGGCAAAGTCTTCCGGCTCTCTGGCCACTGGCGGGAGCAATGAGCCCCCATCATTCAGCCTGGGGTTTTGTGCGATCAGCCTGGTTGCGATGCCGCGCAAGACAAGACGCTTAGAATATGGGGCCCAGAGCGCCGCGCGGCGCTGGAGAGCACGTTGGATGCAACGCCGTGCTTCGACGGTTCGCTGGTCCTGCGCTCGGGCCGCGCGAGCTGCCGCGAGGCGTCGGGGCTGCTCGCATCATGCTTGGTTACTGCTAACAACAGCGCGTTGAAACTCAGCCGCATCGCGCAGCCGTGGGGGAGGGGCCCTGGAACAACCAAGACTTGTCGCCCGAGCTCTGTGGTCGGAGCCACTTGGCGAGCAGCGGCAAGGTCAGCGCGCCGAGTGGCGCGCGCGAGCCCCCCACCCTCCGGCACACGTCGCTGCAGCTCGTTGCGCGCCAGCTCGGCCGCCAGGATCGTGATCTGATTCGCGACGTCGAAGCGCCGCAGGCCAGTCATCGCGTCAAGTTCAGCTTCGCTCAGCATCTTGGCGAGAAGATTCTTGTACTGCTAAGAGCGGGACAGGAAATCAAGGATCGGGCGCTGGTCCTTCACGGGCGGCTTGCGGTTCTCGATCGCGAGCTTGATCACGGCGTGGCCACTGAGGGCACTTGGCGACGTTGAGCTGGCAATGCAGGCGGGGGGCGAAGGCGGGAGGGATGGCCACAAAGACGCGACCATTCGAGGTGCCCGTCCGATGCTGCTTGGAGAAGAAGGTTGGGATCTCAGAACTGAATCTCACCATACTCATTCGGGCCAGCTGTCGCCAAAATTGTTGGTTATGTTGGAATGCGTCCTCTTGCGTCTGACGTGCTTGACGCGCTTGTGGCATGAGGTGCGATTGCGAGGGCACATCAAAGAAGTTGAAGCCATCCATCGCGATGGAAGTGATGCGCAACGGGTCCGACAGCGCCCACGTGGAGCGCATGGTCCACTCCCCTCGCAGGGTGCGTTTCGGGTCACCCGTCATCTCATAGCCGCGCGCGTGCAGGATGAGGAGCTCTCGCTCGGCGGCAACGTTGGATACCGCGAGGAGCTGAGCGCGCTCGCCCAGGATCAAACGCGAGGTGATCGCGAGAAGCGCGAACGAAGGAGGCCGCCCAGCTGCTCGGTCTCGCTGCTGCGCATCACCCTCTGCGCGGGCAAGCCCAGGCCCCATGATAGCAACTCCCCCGGCACCCCGGCTGCCCGCGCCACCCACAGCGGAGCATCCCGAAAAAGAAACCATAATAAGAGGCAGTGCGAGGGGAGCGCGCCAATACCATGTCCAACTCAGCTGTTTCTTACATAAGAACAATTGACAGAGTTTTGAATGCATTCTCGAGCTTGCGGGCCTTCTGCCAGCATCGGACATGATTGTGACATGCGAGCCCGCGAGCGTTCCACGAGACAACCTGCAGTGGTGCGCCGTGCGTTTTGGCCTCCCAGAGGGCCCAGCTTTCGTTAAATATACCACGTGGATGTATCAATCGAGACAAAACCAGCCTCGAACTTCTACTTGACCAGGTCTTGGTTGATGCCCGTGTTGTCGACCGCCGCTGGATTCCAGTTGAGCTTCGCGTGTTTCCGTAGACCTTGCGGCTGAATCTCCCGACGGGCATCGCCACTTGCCGCGCGATGCCCGACTGCCGCAATGTCATGAAGCCTATGCCAAGGAAGAGTTCCCCGAGGATGCCCGCGACACGTTTGGTCTGGAGCTCACTGCGCACGTGCTTCGGCGATTTGTCACTGGATGCGAAGAGCGGGGTGTCTGCGCAGTAAGACGTCGGGTGCTGAGAAGGTCCGCCATCCCCCACCCATGAGCCTGAGCGCCCGCGCCAAAGCGAGCGCCCTTGGACGCGCAAATTCAGGACATCCGAGTACGAGTCGGTGAACCGACGTGCTGGGGCATCTTCGAATCGTTTGACTTGCTATGCTGTGAGTTGCGCATCCTGGATCCACTGCGCCGCGGCGCGTCGAACCTCAGCTTGCTGCAATCTACTAGGCGCTCCGATCTGGAAGAGCACTGGGTTCGGCTCTCGGTCATAACTTGCGACGTTGGCGAGGTCGACGGTGGGAAGCTGGACTTCCGCGAGCGAGACTGCTGCTTCCGGTATGCGAACGGCTTGGCGAAGGTATGTATGTTATGCTGCTTGCTGGTCCTGTAGTCGGTGGATGCTGCCGAGGTCACGTTCTGCTTCTTCAATTCCGGCCTGCTGCGGGGCGCAGTGCTGCTCGATTGTGGTGCGAAGATAATGCTGGTCATTTCCCCTGGTGGAGTCGAAGAGTTTGCTGAGCTGCTGCGTGGCCATTGCGAGCTGCGAGTTAACGACTCCTTCGATGGCGCGAGATAGGTCTTGTGGAACGGGTCCTTGCGGAAGCCGAGGGAGCTGTGGAGGTTGCCCAGGTGGTCCAGGGACGTCTCGCTGAGGCCTTGGGGGCCGCGGAACTGCAGGCTTGTGGCTGGCTGGCGGAGTGGCTGGTTGTGGGTGAGCTGGAGCATGCGCGGCGCCTGCTAGGAGTTCTTGTGGTGGGAACGTAGGTGTCATGTCAAGCTGCTGTGCCAACTCGGCGGCGGCTGCTGCAGCGTCGAGATGATGCTCCAGTCCGCGATCTAGCGGTGGAATGGAATGACATGGCTCGCTATCCTGGTCTCCGCCAGCACCCCCAGATTGTCCAGCCCGTCGTTCTGCAACAGCGGATCTGCTGGTGCCCGATTGCCATGGATCCCTGTGCTGAAGAGGGTCACGTCGGTGAGAATGGTCTCGGGTGCAGTCACGAGCGTCTTCCCGACGTTGTCGGCGTCGTGCCCGTCGAGCGTCGCTACGTCGCGCAGCGCCTTCCGAAGCACATCCACTTCTTGTATCACGCGAGCCAGTGGCCCTGGTGTCGTCCGAGCTTGAAGCAGACATTGCTCGTGTTGAACGTGGCAGAGCGAGCTTTCGCTGCTGGAGGACTGGAATGCACTAAGGACGGCTGCGAAGAAAATGTAGCCGAGGAGCGTCGCGTTGTGAGTCAGCCTCGGGATCGCTGCTGAGGTGCCTGGGGCGCGAGGCTCTGTCCAGGACTTGGATATGGAAGGTCCAGGGGCGCACGGCTCGGGCCTGGACTTGGATATGAAAGTGCCTGGGGCGCGGGGCTCGGACCAGGACTTGGATATGGAAGTGTCATGGGACGGACCTGGTCTTGGAACCCTTGTAGCGTTTGAATGAGCAATGGGAATCGGATGGGAGCCTACCCCGCTGAGGCAGGGGAAAGGGAACCATCTTGGCCATGAACCAAGATTGCTTGAGCCCAAAGTACTACGGATGGTGATGGTAATGATGATGAAATACTGATGAATATGATGATGGTGGTGGGGATGATGGTGCTGATTCCAACGCTGAAGATGATGATGGTGGTGGTATTTGTGGTGGTAATGATGCTCATGATGACGACGGCGATGGTGATGATGATGCTGATGATGATACTGATGATCGGCCATATCTAATGATGATGCTGATGATAATGCTGATGGTAATGCTGGTGGTGGTGATTGAGAGGACGATGGTGATGATGGTAATTACGAAGATGATGATGCTAATCACGACGATGCGGATGCTGATAAGAATAATGCTGAGTCTGATGCTGATGACAGTAGTGATGGTCATGGTGATGTGTATGGTTATGTTGATTATGCTGATGACGACGACGATGACGATGGCGATGATGGTGATGAGTGCAAGAGGGCAATGCCGGCGATGGATAATGGTGATGTGGACGATGATACTGATGATGATGACGATGATGAGGATGGTGACGATGATGACGATGATGGTGATGAGTTTAATGATGATGGGAATGGTAGCGATAATAAAGATGACGACGACGATGACGATGCTGATAATGATAATGATGATGATGATGATGATGATGATGACGATGATGAGGATGAGGATGCCAATGAAGATGATATTGATGGTAATGCTAATGGAAATGGTGGTGATGCGAATGATCATAAACATTCGCATGATGATGCTGATAATGATAATGTGGCTGATAATGATGATGGCGATGATGGTGATGATGATGATGATGAATGTGCTGATGCTGATGGCGATGGTGATCATAATGATTATGATGATGAGGATGATGAGGGTAAGGATGAGGATGATAATGATACTACGGATTATGATGGTGGTGATGATGGTAGTGATGATGGTAGTGATGATGATGATGGTGGTGATGATGAGGATGAGGACTTTGTTGCCTTGGGCCGGTATCGACGTATCGGTGATGACTATGATGCTGATAATATCCCATCCTCCTGCTTCCGTAGCCATCCAACCGACCCGCTTCAAGCTTTCAGACATGCCTGACACTCCTGAACCTCAGCGGAAGGGGGGTTAGCTGAGCAACGATGGGTCATCTAACCACCCTCATCCTTAACCCCATCACACCTTCCAGGGGCCAGAAATGACGACTAACCTGGTGCCTCGATTCTGCACGGGCCGTCAGATGCCTCGAAGAAGCTCCCTGCCTTCTTCGAGGCCAGCCCATCACCCCAACCCCTTCTGCGGCTCCGCCGACTTCCCTCGCCCAGGGCGGCTGTCGCGATAGACTGGCCAAGACGATCCTGGATCTCTGCGGGACACGAACAAAAATGACGACGACCCTGACGTCTCGTGAGCGGCCAAGAGGGGGGGGTCCAAGAAGGGGGGGCGCAAATCATGACCGGCGGCATGTGCGCGGCCCAGCGGGGGGGCCAGGGACGTGATGGAATAAGAAGAGGCGCCATGAAATCTGGGGAAAAATCATGGCCCCCGCCATGATATCCACCCCCCCCCCTAGTCGTCACCCCCCTCTTTGCCGCCCCCGAGGAGGACTCGGGGAAATCGTCGCCCTCCCGGAGGGCCCTTGCCGGGCCGGGCCCCACGGACCCGCCAACAAAAAAAAAACGCCTCGGGGACGGGGGAGCCCGTCCTCGGGCCCCGGCCCGGACATGCGCCGTCGCGCTGTGGTTCGCCACGTCTCAAGCGAGGTGTGAACCCGTTCGCGGAGGAGGCGAGGAGGAGGAGGGGGAGGAGGAGGAGGAGGAGGAGGAGGAGGAGGAGGAGGAGGAGGAGGGGGAGGAGGAGGGGAGGGAGGAGGGGGGGAGGAAGAGGAGGAGGGGGAGGAGGAGGAGGAGGAAGAGGAGGAGGAGCAGGAGGAGGAGGAGGAGGACGAGAGGACGACGACAAGGGAGGAGGAGGAGGACCAGTGTAAACCCAAGAGCCAACAACGATGTTGGAAGACACCCTCCCTCCAAGCTCCCTCTTCATAGGCCCCTACAACGATTCATTTCCATTGAAAGAACTCCCGTTGGAAGACACCCGTTTGAAGACCCTGAAGCATGCCAAAACATTGTTCTCGGGATTCCAACGCCACGGATCAACCTGACTGTTGCGTCTTGACGATCTTGAACCGTGCCAGAACGCCATTCTTGGGATCTCAACACCGCAAATCAACGTAACTGTTGCACCCGCAAAATCCTCAATCCTTTCAAAACACAATTTCTGCCACGTTGATCCTGGAAATCCGTGAAGATCTCGCAAGTTGTTTAAACTCATGCGCGCGGCGCTAAAGCGAGAGCCAAAGTTTGAAAACGGGCTGTCCTCAACCCGTGAAACATTGAAAACGAATGTGCGCAGCGCTGAGGCGAGAGCCACATTGTGAAAACGGGTTGTCCTCAATCCGCGAAGCTCCTGCAATGTTTGACCACGAATGTGCACGGCGCTAAGGCGAGAGCCACATTTTGAAAACGGCTTGTCCTCAATACGTCAAACTCATGCAAATTGTATAAATGAACGCGCGCGGAGCTAAGGCGAGAACCACACTTTGAAAACTGGTTGTCCTCAATCCGTGGAACTCTTGCAAATGTTTACAACGAATGTGCACGGCGCTGAGGCGAGAGCCACATTTTGAAACCACCCGCCCTCCATCTGTGAAACTATTGCTAAATTATACGGTTCTGCAGAGTCATCAATAATGAGGAAGTCTCAAGCGAAACGCCCGGCCCGCCCTAAAACTGGCATCGGGGTGCGACAGGGAGACATTATTTACAAGGAACGGAGGAGGGGGAGGAGGAGGAGGAGGAGGAGGAGGAGGAGGGGGAGGAGGAGGAGGGGGAGAAGGAGAAGGAGGAGGAGGAGGAGGTGAGTTTCGGGTGGGCCCTCCACGGCAGCGGGGACCAGCCAGCTTTTCATCCCGAGTAGGTGCTTTGGCGCTCGCGGGGCGCCAGGGCCCCAGGGGCCAACAAGAACATACACACACACACACACACACACACATCTCCGTCGTGGCTTTGACCATGACGCGAGAATGCCCAGGGGCCCCAGACCACTCGGGAGCCACTGTGCGAAGACCTTGACTGCCTACCAGACCACACCCCAACCCAACCCGAAGGCCCGAACTTCGGGTGGGGGGGGGTACGGGCTCCATCTGTTTTTTTTTTGTTCCATGCGCCCTGACCCCCCCCCACCACTGGAAATGGAAGACAAATCGAGGCCTTCGGGTTGGGTTGGGGTGGTTCAGTGGGCCGTGAAATGTGACGGCGTCGGATGTCTGGGGACGTCGGCGACCCAGACATCCGGGATGTCTTCCGTGGATGTGCCCCCCGAACATCTCGATCCCCCTCCCTATAGGGCCAGACTTCCGCCCCGGATTCATTGGCTGACTGTCCCTGGGCCCGGCAACGAACCCCAGAAACCGAAATCCAGGGAAAAAAACGAAACACAACGTTGCACAAAAAATGCAGCATCACCAAAAGCCACGACCGGAGCCCTAGATTTAGGTCGGGCATGTCCTCCTACAGGACGATTTTGGAGGAAAAATAAAAATAGTCCAGATGAGGTCCGAGTAAATGGGGTCGGAGGATCGTGCCGCATCGCCGATGCATCGGCCATACATCGGCGCCATCGGCGTAGATGAGATCGGGCTCTGCATCGAGCCGCATCGGCGATGCATCGGCGATGCGGCGCAGTCCTCCGACCCCAACCGGCTACATGTAGGAAGACTGACCCTGGGCAAGAGTGACCTGTGGTGCGCGGCTTTCCTTGGGGGGAGCGCGAGGGAGGCACAACCGAGCGCGCGAGCCGCCACTGCCGCTTCGCGATCAGCGATCGGGGGCCCCACCAGGCCCGCACCGGAGGTCACTCCGGCGAGAGGCCACTCTTACGTCCAGTCGACCAACATCTGCTCGGGCCCCATCCGGCAGGCCTGGCGCCTACAACCGGGCCGCCGAAAGAAGGAACGGCAGGTAAGGAACGCAGCCCCTCTTTGGCCCCAGGAGCGCCCGCGTGCACGAGGAGAGCCAGAGGAACGACCACAGATAGAGGCCTCCTAGATGGGGTCGGAGTGGATAGGGTCGGAGGATCGCGCCACATCGCCGATACATCGGCGATGCATCGGCGATGCATCGGTGATGCACCGCCGATGCATCGTCGACGTCGGCGATGCATCGGCGACGTCGACGTGAAGCAAATCGGGCCCCAGGTCGAGCCGCATCGGCGATGCATCGGCGATGCGGCGCGATCCTCCGACCCCATCTACTCCGAGCCCATCAAGGAGTCCTAGGACCGAAAGACCCAAGGAACATCGAGCCCCTTCTGAACCCCAAGTGCTCCTTATACTTCAGCGTCTTGACTGTAGGATTAGGTCGGGTCTGTCCCCCTACAGGCGGATTTTGGAATAAAAAGACTCCCAAAGAATTCAGACATGGTCAAAAAATCGTCCCCATACAATTTTTTGACTATTTTTGAATATTCCTCCTGTAGAGGGACATGCCCGAACTAAGTCTTGACTGTAGGGGCACTCGGGAGCAACGATAGGGGCAGAAGGTGCGGATGCGCTATCGGGGGCCTCTCGCCGATCTATCGGCAATGTATCGCGGATTCCAGGTCGATGCACCCCCCCCGATGCCTATGCCCCTCTACCGTTGCCCCCGCGTGCTCCTCATACTTCAGCGTCCTTGGCTGTAGGCGTCTGCCCCGGGGCGCCCGTCCGCCGGTGCCCGCCGCCGGCGCGCCTCTCCCGCAGGCCCCGACCGCGGCGCCGCAGGCGAGCGCGTCGGGCCCCGCCCTCGCGCGCCGCGCGCCCGCGAGCAGCAGCAGGGCTCGGCGCCACCGTCCTGGTGGGGGCGGCGGGGAGCCTGGCGCTGTGAAGTTTCTCTTTGGGGGGGGGGGGGAGATTTCCCAGGTTTTGGTTGAAAGACTTGTTCAAGATTTTTGTTGGGGGGGTGAGTTTCCTGCTGAAGATGTTCCGAAGATTTTGGCAGGCTTTCTCGGTGGCCGTCCTGGTGGGGGCGGCGGGGATCCTGGCGCTGTGAAGTTCCTTTTGGGGGGGAGAGTTTTCCAGGTTTCGGTTTAGAGTTTTGTTCAAGTTTTGTTCTGGGGGGGTGAGTTTCCTGTTGAAGATTTTCCGAAGATTTTGGCAGGTTTTCTCGGTGGCCGTCCTGGTGGGGGCGGCGAGGAGCCTGGCGCTTTTAGAAGCCTTCTAGATGGGGTCGGAGTAGATGGGGTCGGAGGATCGTAACGCATCGCCGATGCATCGGCGATGCGGCTCGATGTGGAGACTTTCTCCACGATCGCCGATGCCGCCAGTGCATCGCCGGTGCATCGGCGATGTATCGCCGATGTGTCGGCGATGCGGCGCGACGCTCCGACTCCATCTACTCCGACCCGGAGGACCAGGTACCCATACCTCTACCCTCCCCCCGTTTTCCCCGGTTTGGGCCTCCTGGGCCTCGGTGTCGCCACCGCTGGGTTCGCCTCGAGATCCCGGTCAGAACGCACCCCGGGAGAGGTCCGGGGAGTAGCGGTGGCGGTACCTGTTGGTTCCCCCAGAGGGGGGCGGCGGGGAGCCTGCGGAGAGCCTGGCGCTTCGGCCTTGTCTGGAGCGCGTTTTTGCTATTTTCGGCGATAGTGGGCATTATTGGGGGGGGAAGGGGCCAGGGGGGTAGAATAATGTAACGCCTACCCCCCGCCGTGCGCACGGCGGCAGTGCCCGGAGCGCACTGGGGGGGAGGGGCGTTACGTGAATGGGGGGGGAGGGGGGGCCGGAGGCTATAATGCCCATTATTCCCCAGGCAATAAAGAAACACGCTCCTGGCGCTTTGGCCTCGTCTGGGGGCCGGGGTCCTGGCTTCGGAGGAGGAGGCCAAAACTCGGCGGCGGGGCCCGGGGGGGGAATAGCGAGAAGGGGCGGGCCTGCTCTCGGAAGGCTCGGAGAGTCCAGTGGCCTTCCGAAAGGTTTTCTGGGCCTTCCCTGGAGGCACGGAGAGCTTCTCAGAAGGCGCGAGGGCTTCTGAGAAGTCCCGCCGCCTTCTGGGAAAGCCTTCTCCTTCTCCCTTCCCCCTCGCTCACCGCCGAGAAATAAGCTGGAATTGAAGATCGGTCCAAGTGAGGGGGAGCCCCAAGTCTCCGAGGGCCTGCGATCCGAGCGGCCAAGCGGGATCCGAGCGAATGCAGTCGGACGATCGCGCCGCATCGCTGATGCATCGCCGATGCGTCGGCGATGCATCGGCGATGCGTCGGCGCCATCGGCGTGGAGACAATGGAGCTCCACATCGAGCCGCATCGCCGGTGCATCGGCGACGCAGCGCGATTCTCCGACCCCACCTGCTCGGACCCCATTTGGGACCTGCCACATCCACAGCTCCCCTGACATCCTGGCGACGCGAAACGTTCCCGACCAAAGGTCTGGAGCAATGTTCTGCATCAGGGGGTCCTCACCTGGCCTGGGGATCGTCAGAAAAACAACTCGGATTAGGTCGGGCGTGTCCCCCTACAGGCGGATTTTGGACGGAAACTTAAAAATAGTCAAGAAGAAAATGTTC
>CAUYUJ010011126.1:191536-326536 GCA_963575745.1 Prorocentrum cordatum
CCAGCGTCAATTCGGGGCAGCCGAACGGCTAATTGGCCGGCATGCAGGCGAGGGACAAGGACGAGGGCGGCCGCGCGGGGGGAGGGGGAGGACCCACACACCCCCTAGACGACATGCTCGCGTCGTGGAAAAATCACAAACTCGCGAGGGAGGTCTTCGGCCAGATTCGGCCTCCCGGGGGCCCTCGCCGGGCCCCGGGACCGCCAACAAAACGGTTCGGGATGAACATCTGGCGCTGAGGGGGGGCCGGGACGTGGCCCGTATCGCAAGAGAAAGAATCGGGTGCCTGGGCCCTGCACCCTGACCTTCCAGAGCGCTGCAGAAGAGCCCTCCAGACCTACGGACCTGCCTCGACTGCTCAAAAGCCTCGACTGGGATTTAGAGGTCGAGAGGTCCTAGTCTTGATTTTCCCCGACCGAGCCCAGGACAGTGGAGAGGCGGGGGCCGCCGGCTCGTCCCCAGGGGTCCCAGGGACGGTGCGGTGGCAGGGCGCGCGGCGGCCTCGACGCCCGCAGAGGCCTCGCCGCAAGGTGCGTCGCCGCGCGGTCTCTGGGACCTCGGGGCGCCCAGTCGCCCGCGGCATCCCTCGGCCCCCACGGACCCGCAGAAGAGGCGTATGAAGAAAAACGCCTTACGAAGCTACTTCAAAGGATGTGGACTGGCTGGGCGGCTAGGTCGAGTGGGAGCTGTTGTCTTTTCGGAGAACGACCCGAGGGCCGAGGCCGCGTGGTCGGGGAGGGCGTCGGGAAGGGCGTCGGGAGGAACGTCGGGAAGGGCGTCGGGAAGGACGTCGGGTAGGGCGTCGGGAAGGCCAGGGCGTCGGGAAGGGCGTCGGGCCCCCCCCCCCGAGGAGCCCCCACGGACTCGCCACGCGGCGCGGTCCCCGCACCGCCCGGGGGCCCCCCGGCCGTCCCTGTGGGGGGTGAAGAGAGCGCGCTCGGCCGCGGGGCCGCCTCCGGGGGCGCCGCTCCTCAACGGGGGTCGGCGGAGGCGGCCTCGGCCTCGCGGGTCGCCGTGACTCCGTCGCGAGGGACAGGGCCCACCGCCACCGGAGACCTTTGATGGGCCTCTTTTCCACCACCACCACCGCCACCATAAGTTGAATGGGGGAGGAGGTCCTCCTCCTCCTCCTCCTCCTCCGCCTCCTCCTCCTCCTCCTCCTCCTTCTCCTCCTCCTCCTCCTTCTCTTCGTCCTCCTCTTCCTCGTCCTCCACCTCCTTCCCCCCTCCAACTTATGGTTGTGGTGGTGGAAAACAGGCCCATCAGCCTTTCTCGCAGGCGCTGGTGGCAGCAGCAAGGCTGGCCGCATCGGTGTCCAGTGCAGCCTGGGGCAACTGGCCGAGCAGGCACAGCGATCGCTGCCACTGCCCACCCTTCTCGCACGAGCTGATCGCGGCACTGTAGGTGAAGCCTGTCAGCCTCACCCTCGCACGCGCCAGTTCACCGAATAACGACAGCGCGCGCTGCCACTGACGACCCCTTCCGCAAGCGCCGACTGCAGCGTTATAGCTGATAGCGTCGAGAACCAGACTCGATCCCGAAAGTCCTCTGAACAAGAATAGTGCGTGCTGCCACTGCCCATCCTTTTCGCACGCGCTGATCGCAGCGCTCCAGCTTACGATGTTCAACTCAAGCTTCTGCTGATGCATCTCGCTAAACAGAAGCAATGCGTACTCCCACTGCCTGCCTTTCTCGCATGCGCTAACTGCGGCACTATAGCTGACGATATCGGGCGTCAGCTTTGCCTGCAGCATCTCGTCGAGCAAAGACAGCGGCTGCTGCCACTGACCGCATTTCTCGCATGCGCTGATTGCTGCGTTGTAGGAGATCACATCTGGCACCAACCCAGCTTGCTGAAATTCGCTGAACAACGACAACGCTTGCTGCCATTCCCCGCTTTTCTCGCACGCGCTGATTGCAGCATTGTAGCTAACGACCGTTGGTCTGACCGAGAGTCGAGCAACGCAAAGCAGTGCCAGAGCCACAAGCCATTGACGACCTTTCTCGCACGCGCTGATTGCTGCGTTGTAAGTGAGAGACGGAAGAAACAAATGAACGAAGATACAGGCATACGGAACGACGGTTAGATATTCGACGCCCGTGAAGGGAAGAGTCAGGGGGGAGAGGGAGATAGAGAGAGAGAGAGAAAACAAAAAAAGAGAAAGAGAAATAGAGAGAGAGAGAGAAAGAAACAAGGAGAGAGTGAGAGAGAGAGAGAAAGGGACGACAGAAAGAGAGAGAGGGAGAGAGAGAGAGAATTAGGGGGCCGCTCATCGAATGAGAACTGTGTGTTCCCAGGCGGGGGACGACTGGCCCTGCCTGGGCCCAGCGACAGGACACCCGGCCCATCAACCCCAGGCTGACGGGAAGAGGGGTGCTCAGAGGAGGGAGGAGGAGGAGGAGAAGGAGGAGGAGGATGAGGAGGAGGAGGAAGAGGAGGAAGAAGAGGAGGAGGAGGAGGAGGAGGGGGAGGAGTAGGAGAAGGAGAAGGAGAAGGAGAAGGAGAAGGAGAAGGAGAAGGAAAGGAGAAGGAGAAGGAAAGGAGAAGAGAAGGAGGAGCAGGATGAGGAGGGGAGGATGAGGAAAGAGGAGACGGGGCAGCTGAGGAGGAGGCGGGCGCGAGTACGAGACGGAGTATGAACAGGATGGCTGCGGACTGGCCGACGCCCAGCAGCCAGCTGCAGGAGGGAGGAAGAGAAAGGGGAAGGAGGAAAAGGAGGAGGAGGTGGAGGAAGAGGAGGAGGAGGGGGGAGGAGGAAGAAGGAGGGAGGAGAAGGTAGGAGGACGGGGAAGACGGTCAGGATGGATGGTGTGTGGCGGGGGTGCCTGGGGAGTGAGGAGGGAGGCACAAAGGAGGATGAGGAGGGTGAGGACAAAGCCGAGGACAAAACCCAAGGATCCACCAGGGAGTCGGCCAGGAGTTTGAACAGCAGTGGTGTGAGGAGGAGCATGAGAGGAATGAGGGGGGGGGGGAGGAGGAGAGGGGGGGAGGAGGAGGAGGAGGAGAGGAGGAGGAGGGGAGGAGGAAGGAGGGAGGAATGGAGGAGGGAGGAGGAGAGGAGGAGCAACATAAAGAGCGAGAGAACCGATGAGGTGAGGAGGTAGGTAAGGAGGAGGAGGGAGGGACGGCAGGGGGCAGAATTGATGGGGGGACCCATGTAGTGGAGGATGACGGAGGAGAGGTGACGAGGAGGGTTGAGGTAGGAGGTAGGGAGGAGGCGGAGGAGGAAGGTAGGATGGAGGATGGGGAGGAGGAGGAAGGAGGAGGAGGAGGAGGAGGAGGAAGTAGGAGGAGGAGGGTCAAGGAGGGAGGACGAGGAGGACGAGGAGGGGGTGGGGGTGGAGAAAGAAAGAGGAGGAGGAGGAGGAGAAGGAGGAGGGGTCAAGGAGGAGGAGGTGGAGGACGAGGAGGAGAGGCAAGGGAGAAGCGCATGAGGAAGAAAGAAAACGGATGAGGACAAGTCAGGAGGCAGCGCAGGACGGAGAGAGGAGGAGAGAGGAGGGAAGATACACGAAGCAGGGGAGGAATGGATGAGCAAGGACGAACGAAAAGGAAGCGGAACGAAGAGAGGTGAGAAGGAAGGAGGCCGAGGGAGGAGGGAGAAGGAGGAGGAGGAGGAGGAGGAGGAGGAGCAAGGATGGGATTGCACGCTTAAGAGGGCAGTCCAACAACCTCAACTGAAGCAAGGCCCCCGCAAGTGGAATGTCGAGGAGGAGGAGGAGGAGGAGAAAGAGGAGGAGGAGGAGGAGGAGAAGGAGAAAGAGGAGGAGGAGGAGGAGGAGGAGGAGGAGGAAAAGGGGGGCAACGACAACAACGACGACGACGACGACGACGACGACGGCAGCCGCGACGAAGACGACGACGACGAAGACGAAAACGAGAAGGAAAGGAGAGGTCGACAAGGAGGATGTACGGACAGGCGGAAGGCGACGGAGGAGGAGGAGGAGGAGGAGGACGGAAGAGGGAGGAGGAGGGAGAGGGAGAAGGAGTTAGGAGGAGCGAGCAGGAGAAGGAGGAGGAGGACGGAGATGTGAGAAGAGGAGGACGGAGGAGGGAGGGGAGAAAGGAGGAAGAGGTACTTAGCAGGAGGAGGTAAGAGGAGGAGGAGGAGGAGGGAGGAGGGGAGTAGCCTAAGCGAGAGGAGCAGGATGAAGAGAACAAGGAATGTCACCCTTCGCCACGGCCGAATTGCAGTATCGCTTCCCTTACTTTGGACGGGGCTAGCGCCTTGCAAAGAGTGGTTGCATTAGGTTCTAGCTTCACCCGACACAGCTGACTGAGTAAGAGCAGCGCATGCTGCCACTTCCCGCCATCCCCGCATGCACTGATTGCAGCACTGTAGCTTATCGTGTCCAGCCTGATGTTCTGCCGCGGCAACTCGCGAAGCAACGACAGTGCTATCTGCCACTGTCCGCATTTGGCACATGCACTGAGCGCAGCATTAGAACTCACGACATCTGGCTCCAGCGCATCCTGCCACAAACGACTGAACAACGACAACGCCTGCGACCACTTGAAGCACTTATCGCACGCGTTGATCGCGGCGCTGAAGCCGACCACGTCCGACTCCAGGCTCACGTGCCAGAGCTCGCTGAACAACGACACCGCCTGCTGCCACTGCTTGCCCCTTCCAGCCGCGCTGACGGCAACATTATAGCTGAAGGTGTTCGCCTCCAGGCCCCCGCGAAGCGCCTGTCTGGCAGAGCGCACGAAAAGCAGGGCGAGGGGGGAGACCTTCCAAGAGAGGGGTCTGGAGACAACCCCTGGGAGGCCGTCGTAAGAACGGCTGAGGGATACTAAGCTCGATCAGGCGCCACTCAGCTGGACTGAGCTGGCCTAGGCCCAGGATTCAATGAGACTCGGCCGGATCAAACGGCATTCGGCGGGGCGATGCCGAATTGGGCCAGCTTTCGACCGCGGACATGCCAGCGCCGACGCTCACTTAGTAACCTGCCACAGACATGAATACCAACCTAGAGGCATCAAGAAGGCCTCTCAGACCCGAAATCTGACGTTGCGAACAAAACATCGCGAGAAATTACGACTGGGGACCCAGGCTCCATCTTTCTGCAGCAGCTTGCGAGCCCGATCGATATGTGATGGTCCCTGGGCCCGCACCCAGGCGGAAACGCCCAGTATAACAGCAAGTGCAAGGCCCAGATCTCAGGGGAGGGCAGGATGAGCTTCTTCAGAGGCGGGATAGGCCTTCTTCCCTGCCCCCCGCCCTGCCCCCGACCGAAATCTGCTCAAGCCCAGTCCCCAGACCCCCATCCTGGTCATCGCTGCGAGCAGCGCTCAGCCGTGGCGGCCAGAGGGGGGCCCGAAGGGTAAACAAAACAAGCACACGAACCAGACCAAAATACACACACACATGTTTCATGTGTACACAACCCACAGCTACACATCAAACATGAACACAGGTTTATAGGTGAACGGGAACAGGTAACAAACAACTGAAGCAAATACCGAGTCCCCCCCAAGGTCCAAACGAAGCAACAAAACACCCAAACGAACAAACAAACAAACAAACAAGCAAGCAATCAACCAAACAAAGAAACACGCAAGCAAACAAACAAACAAACAAACAAATAAACAGCCACACAAACACACAAACAACCGACAAACAAACAGACAGACAGACAGACAACCAAATAAACAAACAACCATACAAACAAACAAGCGAGCAAGCAACCAAACAAACAAACAAACACACACACAAACAAACAAACAAACAAACAAACAAACAAACAAACAAACAAACAAACAAACAAACAAACAAACGACCAACCAACCAGCCAACCAAACGAACAAACGAACGAACGAACAAACAAACGACGCGCGCCGATGGCGCCTGCCGCAGCAGGTCCAGCGCCGCGCTCCATCGCCCAGCGTCCCCGCACCTCCGGATGGCGGCGGTGGTCGACCGAAGGCCCTGGCTCGGCGGGCACCCTGGCCGCCGCGGATCCGCGCCAGGCATGCCACCCGCCGGCGGCGCGCACCAAGGCGAGAAGCGCGAAGTGGGCGGCCTTCTGGGAAGGCGGGGGGGGGGCTTCTTAGGAGCCCCCTCGGCCTCTATAATTAGGTCGGGCATGCCCCCCTACAGGCGGATTTTGGACGAAAAATGCGAAATCGAAAAAAAAACAAAAACTTCCTCCATTAATCCAAAATCCATAACATTCGGGCACGTCCCCAGAGCATTTCTGGACTGTTGTTGAATACTCTCCTCCTGCAGAGGGGCGCGCCCGACTTCACTCTACAAGAAGCCCTCTTGAGAGAGCGCCTGGGGTCCTCCCCAGAGAGGGCCGCCCGCCTCCCCAGGAGGCTCCCGCCTGCTTAGAAGGCCGCCCCCCTCGCGGGTCTGACGAGGGAGGGGGGGAGGGGGGGGAGGCAGCAAAGGGCAGGGAGCCCACGACGGACCTACGCGCCCAAACCACGTTAGGAGGCAACTACTGGGAGGTCTTCGTCGGAAGGGTTTAAAAGGATTGAGCCCCATTGGGGGGCTGTTGCGCCGGAGTGGGCCTCGGATAAAACCGGATTGAGCGGGATTCAACGGAATGAAGCCAGATTAAGCGGGACGAAGCGGACTTAGGCCGGATTTCGGACCAGGGCAAAATCAGAATTTGACCTCCCAGGAGCTGCATCCGAAATAGAGGGGGGGGCGGGGCAGCAAAGGGCAGGGAGCCCACAACGGACCTGCGCGCCCAACCATGCACGCGAACACGGCCCCCCAGTCCGCGAGACCAGCCTCGTCACACGAGCGCTCGCGCAGTCCGCATGTTCGGAACCAGCGTGGATTCATGTACGTGTGCGAACTCCTGTCTCCCCCGAAAGGGGGCGAGCGAAGGGGGGGGCAACAAGTTGCCATCGCTCGGACGGTCCATTCTCCGTGCATGTTCGAGTCTCGTGCGCTTACTCTTCGCAAGATGATCCACGATGCTTCTCGATGGTCGTCACCGGGGGAGAAACAACAACAACAACAACAACAACAACAGCAGCAGCAGCAGCAGCAGCAACAACAACAACAACCACAACCACCACCACAACCACAACCACAACCACAACCACCACAACAACAACAACAACAACAACAACAACGACAACAACAACAACAACAACAACAACAACAACAACAACAACATCAACATCAACATCAACATCAACAACAACAACAAAAACAATAACAAAAAACACGCGTCCGAACGATGCCAAGTAAACAAACAAGGGGGGGAGAGAATCAGGTCACGAAGCTGGCTTTCCCGGCGCCTCCCGGCGCCAGAGGTGCGAGCCCGGAGATCCGACGTCGTGATGTTTTTTCGATCCTACCCGTTCCCAGGGACCGGCTCTTCATCCTGAGTCGTTGTTTGACGGCCCCGAGGCCCGGCGAGGGCCCCCAGAGGCTGAAAACCGGGAAAAACTTCCCGTCGTGGCGTCCGACAGCGTTCTCAAAGCTGGCCATACTTCTTGTAACTCTTCCAGACCTCCTCCTCCTCCTCCTCCTCCTCCTCCTCCTCCTCCTCCTCACCCTACACCGGACGGCATCATTCAGAAGTTTTCAGCCTCAGAAAACAGACTCTGCAAGTCTCGTTTTCTTAACTAGGGGCACAGATCGTGAATATAGAACATGAAGAAGTAAGCATGGAAGTGCAGAAAGCATAAATCACGCTTGTCCTCGGCGCCTTCCCCCATAGTCTACCCCGGAATCCCGCTTCCCTTGTTTGATTATTGGTTTATTGTACAACCTATATACATATATATATATATATATATATATAAATGTGTATATGTGTATACATATATAAATATGTACGTTTACGTATAATAGCTATGTCATGCCAAGGAAACTCGGGGCTCTGATCTGGAAGATGGTGCTTCCCAGCGAGTGTTAAGAAGGGTGATCCCCCCCCCCTCAATCCGACCCGTCCCTCGCGCCCCATCCCCCTCTGTGCGCGCCGTCGGGCCCCCCCACCCCGCGCGGCGTCCATGCGGGCGGGCGGGTGGCGGACCACAGCAGGCGGGGGCGTGGGCGCCGGGCTGGCGAGACGCTCGTGTTAGGTCGGGCGTGTCCCCCTACAGGCGGATTTTCTAGGAAAAATTTCAAATCATCAAAAGATATTCAAAAATGATGAAAAGAATCGAAAATCGTCCCCTGACTAATTGTTTTACTATTTTGAACATTCCCCGTGCAGAGGGACAGGCCCGACATAACGCTCTTGATGGACGGGGCGCGTGCACGCCACACGCGAGACGAAGCCCAGACGAGGCACGGAGAGGAGGATCGAGGATCGAGGATCGAGGAGGGCTGAGGGCCAGGGAGGATCGAGGAGGGTCGAGAGAGTTATCAGGGATCGAGGCTCGAGGATCGAGGAGGATCGGGGCTCGGGGAGGACCGTTGAGGGCCGACGGGGATCGAGGATCGAGGAGACCTCCCTGCTCCTCACCTCTTTGGCCCGCCCACCCTCCCAGGCAGCCCCCGAAATAAAGTTTCCAATCCGCAGAAGTCCCGACCCCTTCCCCGGGCAAGACGAGGCCCCAGGACGGGGATCAAATCGGGAACGTAAGGACAAATCGATGATCTCTGAAATCCGGAGGTTCAGGAGACTGTCTGCGCCTGAAGCTCGTGGTCTTCCGAGCTGGTGGAGCCATCCGGGCCGCACGGGCGATTCTCAACGTCACCTGCGGCGAATCACCGCCACCCCCCTGCCTTCTGGGAGCGCCAAGACGAGGCCAGGGCGAGGATAAATTCGGTGACGTCAGGATATGTCGAGAACCCCTAAGGCCTGGAGGTTTTGGAGAATGTCTCGGAAGCCGCGGCCTTCTCAGAGCGTCCCGGGAAAGCTCTGAGAGAGTTGTTCTGGAACCTTTGGAACGGATGTATCCTCATCCTCCTCCTCCTCCTCCTCCTCCTCCTCCTCATCCTCCTCCTCCTCCTCCTCCTCCTCCTCCTCCTCCTCCTCCTCCTCCTCCTCCTCCTCCTCCTCCTCCTCCTCCTCCTCCTCCTCCTCCTCCTAGCACCGTCCGAACACGGGCCTCCTGCCCCACTCCTGCCCATTCTCTCCCAACCCCAGGCCAGGCTCAGCTGGGGCCTGCTTCGACCTGCTGGACGCCAAGATGGCGTCGAGAGGTGCCAGCGAGCGCCCAAGAGGCCTCCAAGGACGGCCCACGAGCTCTCTTAGACGCCCTCGATGGCCCCAAGACGGCCCAAGAGGCCCCCAAGACGCCCCCACAGTCGGTCCAAGCGTACCCCAGGAGAGGGCCCCAGGAGATGAAACTCTCTGGTTTTGCATCGAAGTGTTCGATGGCCCCCGTCTTCACCGCCAGTCGTCGGGAGCGGCCAAGAGGGGGGTGTCCAAGAGGGGGGGGGGGGCAAGATGGGTGTCCGGGGGGGAGGGACGCGATGAAACAAGACGAGGCGCCACGAAATCTGAGGAGATAGCATGGCCCACGCCATGAGATCCCCCCCCCCTAGTCATCACCCCCCTCTTTGCCGCCCCCGAAGTCGGGCCAACGCCACCATGGGTGACGGACCCGTGGATCTGGCGCGTGGGCGCCGGGGCCACGGATCGGGTCAGTTACCTCCCGAAGCATGAAGCCGTAGGTCGGGCATGTCCCCCTACAGGCGGGGGCGAAAGATGAGAAAGAATCCAGCAAATCCTCCAAAATAACCAATAATAGAAACACAAAAAAATGGTTTAAGAAAAAACATCCCCTGACAATTGTTTATTATGTTTGAGCTTTTCCTCCTGTAGAGGGACGCGCCCGACTTGAGGTCAGGTACCTCCCGAGGCATGAGGCCGGAGCCGCCCGATCCGGCAACGGAGCAAGCGCCAAAAATTCTAGCGAGCGCGGGGCCCGTCGCTGATCCGCGCGCCTCCCTCCGTGTCTCCGCTTCCTCGACGCCCTTCCCCGACCTCCTCGCGCTGTGACAACAAATCACGACAGGAGGTTTTTCGTTATCGTCGGCCTCCGGGGGCCCTTCCCGGGCCTCGGGACCGCCAAAATACGACTCGGGACGAAAAACCGGTCCTGGGGAAGGGGTCCAGACTTCTGGGGGTCGACGTTGTGAAAAAAACACGACGTCGGGGGTCTGGGTGCCCCCCTTTCTTCGCTTCCAGCTCCTCCCGGCCTTCCCTTCTTCGCCGCCGTCTTCTGCCCGTTGTCCTCCCCTTCTTCGCCGCCGCCACTCTCTTCCCCTCCACCCCTCCCCTCCTCCCCCCTCCCCTCCCCTTCCCCCTACACCCTCCCCTCCTTGCCCCCCCCCCACCCCTGCTTGGCCACCGCCCGGCTCCGCCCCCCCCCTCTCCCGCTCGTCCTCCTGCAACTCGTTTTTTTTTTTTCCTTCCTCGGGCCATTCGCACGCGGCTCTGGCCAGTCACCCTCCAGGTGGGGTGGCCTGACGGTGCCTGGGCGTGCCGAGTGGCGGGGACCCAGGGCAGAGACCGCCAGGCGGGTGGCCCCTCGTAGCTAGCAGCTAGGCCGAGAGGACAGGTGTCAGGTGACGAGGGAGCGGGCGCCCTTGCCCCTCGCCTTGCCCTCGTACTTGCCCTTGTCCTTGCCCATGCCCATGGAGGTGCGCACGTCGCCGTCCGTCCTACCCTCGGTGGCATTCTCGTGGGCCATGGTGAGGCGCGTGGCAGTCCAGCCGTACTCCGAGGTCTTGAGCACGCAGTGGGAGTCTGCCATGCGTGAAAAGAGGCTGTCGGCTGCAGCCGACCCGTCGTACTCCGAGGTCTTGAGCACAACCTTGTCGCCCAGCACATCGTTGATGGACGACGTACGTGGCTGGATGTCTAGCTCCTTCTGCTTGCCGTCGATCTCGTGAGAGTCGTCGGTGATGCTCGCGGCCGTGGAGGCCGCCTTGATGTCCGTCTCGATCTTCTCGGTGAGGCCTACCGCGAAGAAGTGCTTGTCAAGCAGCTTCTCCTCCTGCAGGGAGGCGGGCTTGTAGGCCGCATTGCAGGTCTCCTCCGTGGCCGTCCTCAGCTCCTTCTGCTTGCCCTCGAACTCGTGAGAGCCGTCGGCGAGGTTCACGGCCGTGGCGGCCGTGTTGATGTACGTCTCGATCTTCTCCGTGAGGCCAACCGCGAGGAAGTGCTGGTCCAGCAGCTTCTCCTCCAGCGGCGAGGCCGAGTCGACCTTGTCGCCCAGCTTCGCGTCCATCATCTCGTTGGACTCCAGCTTCGCAGCTGCGGCGCGGGTGGCAGCCACACCTTGTGGCCGACGAATACCACCGCGTCCATGCTGCACGCGCTTCTTGGCCTCCGCGGCGGTCGTGGGGAGCTCCGCCGCGCCGCACCCGAAGTCGGCGTGCGACGAGTGGTTGCGCAGTGTGCGCCTGCCACCCGTGATGACCGCCTCGACGCCGGCCTTGCCAGCCCGCGTGCGCTCCCGCAGCACGGGCGCGATGCGGCCGAGCCTGGCGGCCACCTCCTCCTCGACATCGGGGTCGCCTCCACCGCCACCGGGAGCCGCGGCAGCGCGGACGACCGCCGCCACGAGCAGCTTGGCCGGCCCGTTGGAGCACGGCGCGCAGGTGATGGCCTGCACGGCCGCACTCACCACCGCGCTTAGCGCGGTGCCAGCGCCAGGAGCGCCGCCCGTAGCCACCACCTTGGCGCCGTCCCCCACCGACATCGCGGCAGCCGCGGCGAAGGGGATGGAGACTGAGCCGCTCTCGAGCGCAGCAGCAGGAGAGCGAGGAAAAGGCGAGCACCTAGCCCGCCTGGCGCCCAAGGCAGGCTTGAGCCAAAATGGCTACGGACTCCTGCAACTCGTCCTCCAGCCCCCACTCCGCATGGAGGGGGGGGTCGCCGGGCGTCCCCATCCCTGCGCGCCCTCTGGCCGCCACGGGGTGAGCGAGCCGCGAGCCACCCTGTCCGTCGGTGCGCCCTGCGGGGAACGGCATGGATCGCTCACGCCCGAGTCTGGTCAGTGTTCCTTGTCGAAACGAGGCTGCCGCCCGAACGGCCAGCCCATAAGGGTGCTCTCGTCTTTCACGGGGTCGCTCCTTGTCGTGCAGAGGAAGGGCTTGCGTGAACGGCTGAAGACGTGCCTCGGTGCGGGAGGGTGTGTCGAAGCCTCGATGATACATCCTGGATTTGCTCTGGTTCTCCTCCTCCTCCTCCTCCTCCTCCTCCTCCTCCTCCTCCTCCCTCCTCCTCCTCCTCCTCCTCCTCCTCCTCCTCCTCTTCCATCCGTCCCCCTCACAAGTAACTCCCCCCCCTTGTCGCACCACTGGGCGCATCGTCGGTGCAGGCCGCGCGTGTCGCCCGAGACCTCCTCACAGCGCCCGGCTTCGCGCCTCGAGTGTCTGCAGCAGATTTGCGCGGACGGGAGGCGGCCGCTGCTTCTCAAAGAGGGGGGCTCTCGCCTCTCTCGCCTTGGGCAGTGCCGCGAGCCCTCGCGTCTTCACCTTCGGGCGCTCGTTCTCGCACCGCGCGCCCTCGTCCGGAGGACCTTCGAGCAGCCGCACTGCTTCGGGGGGGGGGCGGGGGGCGCTCTCGGAGTGGGGCGCTCGCCGCGGCGCCGCGCGCACGCGTCCAGGAGGCGTCATGACTGCTGCACGGAGGCAGGGCGGCTCCTCCTCAAGAAGGGGGCTGCGACCTCGGCGCCGCGCACGCGCGTGGAAGAGCAAGAGAGGGGCGCAGGTGGAGAGCGGCTCCTCTTCGGAACGAGGCTCTCGCCAGAGACCTCCTCACGGTGCATGACCAAACGTGAGGTGAAGCGGCGCAGTGGTCACGCGGCTGGGGGACACCTCCTCTGCAGAAGGGGCTCTCGCTCGAGACGTCTTTCTCTAGACTCTTCCACCAGGTCACGGGCTGCTGCACGCCCGAAGTGATCCTAACAAACGGCTCCAGAATGCTACCGCATGAATCGCCCAGATGATCGGCCCCTGTCGACTCAGTGTCACCCCGGCCGTGTGTGTGCATCACTGAATCGGTGCGGCCAGTTCACGGGAAATGCCAACTAAGAAGCGTAACCAAGACGAGAGGGAGGAGGGAAAGGAGGAGGCTTCACGAAATCACACCCCTGAATGCGAGCAGCTGCTGTCTTGGCCGCGCGGCCGGCTGGCACTCTAGAATTGCAAACCCCACCCTGTCGCATTCCTGCGGGCGTCGTGGAAAATAGAGCTCGCGCCTGAACTTCGGGCCCCCTGGAGCGCTCGGCTTTCAAAGCGGGCGCTTCGTGCGGCGAAGGAGAACGTCTGCAGGGACTGACGCGAGACCCCGGGACGGGAGAGCGCATTGCAGCATCTTGGATGCATCTTTGGCTTCCCCGCCTCCTCCTCCTCCTCCCCGCTCCCCCCCGTATCCACCATCTCCCCTTTCTCCCTCCGCCCCGTCCACGTTCCCCCCTCCCTCTCCCCCCTCCCCTCCTCCTCCCCCTCCCCTTCCCCCTGGTCGCCCCTTCATTCATCTTGCGTGCCCCCATCTCCCTCCCCCTGCACCTCCTCCCAGCCATCCGAAGCCTTACTTTTTGTTCGCAAGAGACGTCGTGTTTTTTTTGATCGGCGATAACCCGGGTTATCCGGGAGGGGGGGGGGGATGGAGGGGGCCGGCCGAGAACCTAACCTTCGCGCTGTGGGCAGCCCTGCATATGCCCGCCCCCACCCCCGACCTGCACAACTGGCAAGGTTAGATTATCAAGCCCAATAACTCAGGTTATCGCCGGACCCTAAAAAAACAGTCTCCACCGTGGCTCACCAGAGGTCAGGGACACCTTCCCCGGGGCCGGCTCTTCAACGGAGGCGTCTCTTGACGGCCCTCCAGGGCCCCATGAGGCCCCCCACCCGGGCCGAAGAGGCCAGAAAAACGCCCGAACCAAACCCAGGCATCCTCCGATTTGATCGTTGCAGTCCGCGGGCCACGAGCTTCCGACCCTTCCCCGAGCGTGGCTTGTCGTCCCCGATCCACTTCCGAAGTCCAAGGGCCGCAATGGGTCCCAAAGGGTCGAAATCGAGGGAAAGCGCCAGGTGTGAAAAAAACTCACCGTCGGAGGTCTCGGAAGAGTCAGGCCCCCCGCGCCCCCCTCCCCCTCCTCCTCCCTTTCTCCCTCCTCCTCCTCCTCCTCCTCTCCTCCTCCCCTCCTCCTCCTCCTCCTTCCTCTCCCTCCTCCTCCTCCTCTTCCTCCTCCTCCTCCTCCTCCTCCTCCCTCCTCCTCCTCCTCCTCCTCCTCCTCCTCCTCCTCCTCCTCCTCCTCCTCCTCCTCCTGCCTCCCCCCCTCCCGGGCTCACGTTAACATGGATGAGGGATCCATGAATCTGGCGCTTGGGCGCCAGATCCACGGATCGGGGCAAATACCCCCTGGAGCATGAAGCACGTGCCGCCTCATTTGGCGACAGAGTGCCGATGCTTGTGCGGACAAGGGGCCCGCCACTAATCCACGCGCAATAACTTCGGCGGAAGCCCGTAATCCACGGGTAAGCAGAGGGGGGAAGCCCCCCTTCCCCCTATACCCCTCTTCTGCGCGTGGCCGACTCATCCATGTCTGCGTTTCCTCGGCCCCGCCCCCCGCGGCCGCGACAGCCCGCGGGACGCCGCCTCGCTACCCCCCCCCGCCCCGGCCGCGCGGGTCTCCAGCGACAGCTCGCGCACGGCGCACGGGCTGGAGCGCAGGGCCTGCAGAAGGACGCCAAATTCGAGCCTACACTGATCCTCCCTGAGATCCGGGCGCCTCGCGAAATTGGGTGTCCCCCCGGGCGTTTTCGCCAAATTCGGGGCCCGGGAACGTCTCCGATTGACCCGGCCCGACAATGCAGCCGAAAGATACGGCATAGGACTCTGCTCGTGATCCCTCGCGAGGTTACATTTTTTCGCAACTTCGGATCTGAGGAGATCCTGACCGGGGCCCTCCCAGGTCAGCATCGGTGCACCCAGTTCTCTGACGATATGATGTTTCAATCGCGGCGTTTTTCTTCGATGTCGGTCCCTGGGGTTCTTTCTCAGGCCCTGGTGGAACCATCAAATACGGATCCGGGGAGGAAAGCTGACTCTGGGGAAGCGGTCGGGACCTCTGGTGCCGCGCAATCTTTGAGCTCTGACGCTTCACAACAGAACTCCAAAAAATCACGGGCGGAGCCCTGGACCCCACGTGCCTGCAGGATTTGTATGAAAAGCCGGGGTCAACATGCGAGGGTCCCAGGGCCCAAAAGCGGGCAAGAACGCCCGGTGTGCAAAAACAGCAACTTCTGGATCTCAGGGGGTGGGGGATCTGGGTGTGTGGTTAGACTCGTCGCAGCGCCTGGGGGTCGAAAATCGGTCCCCGGACCTGTCTCGGGGAACGTTCTGGCCAGACCTTCGAGGCGGATGCAGCTGTGGCGGCGAGGAGCCCCCTGGAGGCCCAGGAAGGGCGAAAACGATGCAAACTCGATCCTCTAATAACCTCGAACCTTCGAACCTCCCAGATCATTGGATACCGAATTATTTCTTGGTCGCGATCGGTAGCGACCAGTCGGCACCCCAAATAGGTCGCGACCGGTACCAGAACTTGAAGCAAACATCGGTCGCGACCGATCTTGCCGGCCGCAACCTGACAATTCTGGCATCCAATGGTCGGGGCTGGGCGAGCAGTTGGGGATCTGTGTGTGTGTAGTTGGACCCTCCCGAGGGGCCCGCACGACGCGAGGATGTCAGGTCTGGGGGTCAAAAACCAGTCCCCAGAACCTTTCCAGGGCGCGTTCTGGGCAGAATGCCGAGGCGGATCCAGCCGTGGCGACGAGGAGCCCCTGGGAGACCCTCAAAAAGAACGAAAATCTAGGACAAGCGCCAGTGTGGATAAAATCACATCGTCGGGGATCTGTGTGCGGTTGTCGGCTACACGCAGGAGTGACCTTAGGCAAGAGTGACCCTTGGTGCGCGGCGTTGGGGGAGCGCGGGAGGACTAAACCCAAGCGCGCGCGCAGGCCGCTGCCAACGCATCCAGTGCAACGATCGAAGGGGGGCCCGGCGGGCGCGCACCAGAGGTCGCTCCAGCGAGGGGTCACCCTTACTCTTTGTTTCTTCATAAGCGTGGGGGTGGCCCCCCCCGACGGGGCTCCACCTCGCCTCGTCGTCGCGCCGCGACAAGGGTCGGAGCGCCCTCGGCGCGCGGTGGCTGCCCGCGACGGGGCTCGATCTGGGGCCGTCGGCGGGGGTGACGCCCCCCGACGCTTATTCAGAAACTCGGAGTTACGCGTAGTCGAGGTTGGACCCTGCCGAGGGGCCCGCACGACCCCGGGCACCGCGAACGCGCGCGCGTCGGGCTGCAGGTCCGCGCGGATGGTCTCCAGACACGGCGCCGCCGCGCTCGAGCGCGCCCGCCCGCGCGGCTCGAGCAGCGAGAAGAGGGCCTCTCGGCCGCGAGCAGATCCCACAGCAGAGAGAACGAAGGAGAATCAAGACGCACGTGCTGAGTATGCGCTGTCTTTCTGCTCGCCCCAGCGGTTGCGCATCAGGACCCTGCCGCAGGGCCTGCGCTCAGCTACACGAGCCAACGGGAGCAAACATGCTATGGGAGCCCTCGCAGTTCCAGTCGAGGCTTGGAGCAGCCCAGACAGGCCTGCTGGTCCTCAGGGAGCGCTTCGCTCGATCGACAGTTCCTCCTCCTCCTCCTCCTCCTCTTCTTCTTATTATTCTTCTTATTCTTCTTCTTCTTCTTCTGATTCTTATTATTCTTATTCTTATTCGCATTCGTATTCTTATTCTTCTTAATATTATTAGTATTACTCTTCGTCTTCTTCTTATTAGTATTCTTCTTCTTATTATTAGTATTCTTCTTCTTATTATTATTATTATTCTTATTATTCTTATTATTATTCGTATTCTTCTTCTTATTATTATTAATATTATTATTCTTCTTCTTATTATTAGTATTCCTCGTATTCTTATTCTTATTCTTATTATTATTATTAGTATTATTATTCTTCTTATTATTATTCTTCTTATTATTATTCTTATTTGTATTATTCGTAGTATTATTCTGCTTCTTCTTATTATTATTATTGTTATGCTTATTCTTCTTATTCTTAGAATTCTTCTTCTAAGTATTATTGATATTCTTATTATTATTATTACTAGTATTGTTATTATTCGTCTTCTTTTTCTTCTTCTTCTTATTTTTCTTTTTCCTCCTCCTCCTCTTCCTCCTCCTCCTCCTCCTCCTCATCCTCCTCCTCCTCCGCCTCCTCCTCCTCCGCCTCCTCCTCCTCCTCCTCCTCCTCCTCTCCTCCTCCTCCTCCCTCCTCCTCCTCCTCCTCCTCCTCCTCTCCTCCTCCTCCTCCTCCTCCTCTCCTCCTCCTCTCCTCCTCCTCCTCCTCCTCCTCCTCCTCCTCCTCCTCCTCTCCTCCCCTCCTCTCCTCCTCCTCCTCCTCCTCTTCCTCTCTCCTCCTCATCCTCCTCCTCCTCCTCTCTCCTCCTCCTCCTCCTCCTCCTATCCTCCTCCTCCTCCTCCTCCTCCTCCTCCTCTCCTCCTCCTCCTCCTATCCTCCTCCTCCCTCTCCTCCTCCTCCTCCTCCCTCCTCCTCCTCCTCCTCCTCCTCCTCCTCCTCCTGCTCCTCCTCCTCCTCTCTAGGTCGTTTGGTCTAGCAGCCGCTTCGCCGGAGACTTCCTCACGAATTGGCCAGGAAGCGTGCCTCTCGCCTCAATGCTGGCGACTTTTTGTTCCAGACGGCCACGACTCCCTGCAACAACAAGACACTTCGGTGCACATGGCCGTGATCTCACCCTTGTCTCCTTTTGCCGCCCTCCTCCTCCTCCTCCTCCTCCCTCCTCCTCCTCCTCCTCCTCCTCCTCCTCCTCCTCCTCCTCCTCGACCCGCCTCTTCACATTTGCTGCTATTGGTTGGCGACGCGCATAAGGGAGGAAAGACTCTTAGAAGGAGGCGTCTTCTTAGAAGGCGTTGGCCTCACATGCATAGATGAGGCCCTCGCCTTCTGAGAAGCAGCCTCCCTCTCAGAAGGCTCCCCCCCTCACCGACCCCCCCATGATCACCGTCGCTCGGACGCCCATTCCCCGCGCATTTTTGTTCGGTTGCGTGCGCTTTTCTTCTTCTTCTTCTTCCGGCGAGAGATCCGAGATGCTCCTCGATGGCCCTCGCCTTATATCTATATATACACACACACTTTACACAGATATGTATATATATACCCACACATATATGGGCGCTGGCCTATTCCCCCCCTGCTGGAATCGATGGTTGCTTTTTTCCAACTAAACTGACGACGTACCACGCGACCCATGAGCGACCACGACGTCGCGCGCGGGCTCCCGAGCAAACCTTCGATGACAACCTGCAATAACAACAGAGGTAGTGTACACTGCGGGCAGCAGATGGAACTGAGCAAACATGAAAAAAAGACCGCGCGACCCATGAGCGACCACGATGTCGCGAGCCCCTGAGCCAGGGCCCCGCGCAGGAGCCAGCCTGAGCAATGCGCCCTCACTCCCTCGCCTAGACCTGAGCCTAAGCCTAAGCCTAAGCCCAAGCCCAAGCCTAAGCCTAAGCCCAAGACTAAGCATGAGCCTGAGCCTAAGCTCAATCCTAAGCCTAACTAGGCATAAGCCGAATCCTAAGCTCAAGCCCAAAGCTAAGCCCAAGCCCAAGCCTAAGCCTAAGCCTCAGCCTAAGTTGAAGCCTAAGCCCAAGCCTCAGCCTAAGCCCAAGCCGAAGCCTAAGTCCAAGCCTAAGCCCACGCCTAAGCCTAAGCCTCAGCCTAAACCTAAGCCTAAGCCTAAGCCTAAGCCGAAGCATTAGCCTAAGCCTAAGCCTAAGCTTAGTCTAAGCCTAAGCCTAAGCCTGAGCTAAGCCTAAGCCAAGCCTGAGCTGAGCCTAAGCTAAGCCCAAGCCTAAGCCTAAGCTACGCCTATGATAAGCGTATGCTAAGCCTATGGTAAGCTTAATCTAAGCCTAAGCCTGAGCCTAAGCCTAAGCCTAAGCTCAAGCCCAAGCCCAAGCCTAAGCCTAAGCACAAGACTAAGCATGAGCCTGAGCCTAAGCTCAATCCTAAGCCTAACTAGGCATAAGCCTAATCCTAAGCTCAAGCCCAAAGCTAAGCCCAAGCCCAAGCCTAAGCCTAAGCCTAAGCCTCAGCCTAAGTTGAAGCCTAAGCCCAAGCCTCAGCCTAAGCCCAAGCCGAAGCCTAAGTCCAAGCCTAAGACCAAGCCTAAGCCTAAGTCTAAGCCTAATATCAAGCCTAAGCCTAAGCCTAAGCCGAAGCATTAGCCTAAGCCTAAGCCTAAGCTTAATCTAAGCCTAAGCCTAAGCCTGAGCTAAGCCTAAGCCAAGCCTAAGCTGAGCCTAAGCCTAAGCCCAAGACTAAGCCTAAGCTAAGCCTATGATAAGCTTATGCTAAGCTTATGGTAAGCTTAATCTAAGCCTAAGCCTGAGCCTAAGCCTAAGCCTGAGCCTAAGCCTAAGCCTAACCCCCCAGCCCAAGCCTAAGCCTAAGCCTAAGCCTACGCATAAGCCTAAGCATAAGCCCAATCCCAAGCCCGAGCCCAAGCCTAAGCTTAAGCCTGGGCGTTAGCCCAAGCCTCAGCCTAAGCCTAAGCCTAAGCTCAAGCCTAAAGCCTAAGCCTACGCCCAAAGCCAAAGCCTAAGCCCAACCCTAAGCCCAAGCCTAAGCCTAAGCTCAAGCCTAAGATCAAGCCTAAACCTAAGCCTAAGCCTAAGCATAAGCCTAAGCCTAAGCCGAAGCATAAGCCTAAGCCTAAGCCTCCGCCTAAGTCTAAGCCTAAGCCTAAGCTACGCCTAAGATAAGCCTAAGCTAAGTTTAAGCTAAGCCTAAGCGAGCCTAAGCTAGGCCCAAGCCAAAGCTAAGCCTAAGCTAAGCCTAATCATAAGCCTAAGCATAAGCCTATGCTAAGCCTACGATAAGCCGATGACAAGCCTAAGCTAAGCCTAAGCTAAGCCTAAGCCTAATCATAAGCCTAGACATAAGCCTAAGCCTAAGCCCAAGCCCCCAGCCCAAGCTTAAGCCTACGCCAAATCCTAAGCCCAAGCCTAAGTCCAAGCCTAAGCCTAACCCTAAGCCTAAGCCTAAGCCCAAGCCCCAGCCTAAGCCTAAGCCCAAGCCTAAGATAAGCCTAAGCCCAAGCCTAAGCCCAAGCCTGAACCTAAGCCGAAGCCTAAGCTCAAGCCTAAGCCTAAGCTTACGCCTAAGCCTAAGCATAAGCATAAGCAGAATCATAAGTCTGATCCCACGCCTAATGCCAAGCCTAAGCCGAAGCCGGAGCCTAAGCCTACACCCAAGCCTGGTCCTAAGCTTAAGCCTAAGCCTAAGCCCAAGCCTAAGCCTAAGCCTAAGCCCAAGCCTAAGCCCAAGCCGAAGCCTCAGCCTAAGCTCAAGCCTAAGCCTAAGCCTACGCCTAGGCTTAAAGCCTAAGTCTAAGCCCAAGACTAAGCCTAAGCCTCAGCTAAGCCTAAGCCTAAGCATAAGCCCAATCTCAAGCCTAAGCCTAAGCCTTAGCCTAAGCCTTAGCCTAAAGCCTAAGCCTAAGCCTAAGCCTGAAGCTTGAGCCTAAGCTTGGGCATCAGCCTAAGCCTGAGCCCAAGCCCAAGCTTAAGCCTAAGCCTACGCCTACGCCCAAGCTCAAGCCTAAGCCTAAGCCTAAGCCTCAGCTCAAGCCCAAGCCTAAGCCTAAGCTTAAGCCTAAGCCTAAGCCCAAGCCTAAGCCTAAGCCTAAGCCCAAGCCTAAGCTCAAGCCTAAGCCTAAGCCTAAGCCCAAGCCTAAGCCTAAGCCTAATCATAAGCCTAAGCATGAGCCTAAGCCCACGACTCAGCCTAAGCCTGAGCCTAAGCCCAAGCCTCAGCCTAACTAGGCCTAAGCCCAATCCTAGGCCTAAGCCCAAACCTAAGCCCAAGCCTAAGCCTAAGCCTAAGCCCAAGCCTAAGCCTCAGCCTAAGCTTAAGCTAGGCTTAAGCCCAATCCCACGCCTAAGCCTAAGCCGAAGCCTAAGTTCAAGCCTAAGCCCAAGCCTAAGCCGAATCTTAATCTCAAGCCTAAGCATAAGCCTAAGCCTAATATTTCGCCTAAGCCCAAGCCTAAGCATAAGCCTAAGCTAAGCCTAAGCTAAGCCTAAACTAAGCCTAAGCTGAGCCTAAGCTAAGCCCTAGCTAAGCCTAAGTTGAGCCTAAGCTAAGCCCAAGCCTAAGCCTAAGCTAAGCCTATGATAAGCTTATGATAAGCTTATGAAAAGCCGAATCTAAGCCTAAGCCTAAGCCTGAGCCTAAGCCTAAGCCTAAGCCTAAGCCCAAGCCTAAGCCTAATCCTAAGCCCAAGCATAAGCCTAAGCCTGAGCCCAAGCCCAAGCCCAAGCCTAAGCTTAAGCCTAAGCCTAAGCTCAAGCCGAAGTTCAATCCTAAGCCTAAGCCTTAGCCTACGCCTAAGCATAATCTAAGCCTAAGCCTAAGCTAAGCCTAAGCTAAGCCTAAGCTAAGCCTAAGCTAAGCCTAAGCTAAGCCTAAGCTAAGCCTAAGCTAAGACTAAGGCAAGCCTATGCTAAGCCTATGATAAGCCGATGATAAGCCTATGCTAAGCCTAAGCTAAGCCTAAAGCCTAAGCCTAAGCCTAAGCATAGGCATTAGCCTAGGCATAAGCCTAAGCCTAAGCCCCCCAGCCCAAGCTTAACCCTAAGCCTAGTCCACATTACAAGCCTAAGCCCAAGCCTTAGTTTAAGCCTAAGCCTAAGTTTAAGCCTAAGCTCAAGCCCAAGCCTAAGCCTAAGCCTAAGCTAAGCCTAAGCATAAGCCGAAGCCCAATCCTAAGCCCAAGCCTGAGCCTAAGCCTAAGCCTAAGCTCAAGCCCAAGCCTAAGCCCAAGCCTAAGCTAAGCCTAAGCCCAAGCCCAAGCCTAAGCCCAAGCATGAGCCTACGCCTAAGCCTAAGCTCAAGCCTAAGCCTAAGCCTAAGCATAAGCCCAATCATAAGCCTAATCCCACGCCTAAGCCCAAGCCTAAGCCGAAGCTGAAGCCTAAGCCTACGCCCATGCGCTTCCCCCTGGAGTGCTCGGGGGCACTCCACTGCGGCCTGGAACCGTGGAGGCCTGCTGCTGCTCCCTTGCGGCCGGCGCCGCTTGTGATGGCCGACTCGTGGCGGGGGGGGAGGGGGAAAAAAAAATAAAAAAAATCTTCTTGAATGTTCAACTTGGTTTTTTTTTGGGGGGGGGGGGGGCGCCCCCCCCCCCCCCCCCCACCCACCACCCACCACCACACGAACCCCCACCATCATCACTGCCCTGGCGGAGCGGGCGCCCACGGGACGGCTGAGAGAGCGAGGTGAGGGAACGTGTGGAGGGGAATGGAGAGCACGAGTATGCATGTATATACATATATGGGCCCTGGCCAAGGAGATGAGTGTCCAAGGACCTCCGAACAAACGAAACCACTCCCCCCCCCCCCAATTCGTGCGTGAAGCGTTTGCGGTGGACCGAAATCCCTCCAAAACGAAATATCGATTCCAGCAGGGGGGGGGAATAGGCCAGGACCCATATATATGTATATATGTAAATGTATGTGTATGTATAAGGAAAGGTCCCCCCCCAAAAAAAGAAAGGCCCAAGCGACGCCAGGCCCCTGCGTGTGGCCGCCCTGGGGTGCTCTGCCGGGGCGGCCCGCTGCCCGGCGCTCCCCTGCGGCCAGCCGGCCGGGAGCGCCGCGCCGCGCCCGCCCCCTGTGGCCTCCACGCCCCGGTCGCGGAGCTGGCAGCCCGACAGGTCGAGGGCCGCCAGCGCCGGCAGCGCGCCCTGGCGCACCGCGTCCAGCACCGCCAGGGCCCCAGCGTCGCCCAGCGGGTTCAGCCGCAGGTCCAGCCTCGGGGGCCACAGAACCCCCCCATGGCGCCTCGGGGCCGGGAGCCCACGCCAGCCCTCTGGGCGCGAGTGGTCCAGGGAGCTGCCTCTGCCGTCGCCCCTCGTCCCCCCCTTCGGGGAGGGGCACACGCCCCTCCCCCCTTTCTATCCCCTCCTGGCTGGGTCTGGAGGGGGGGGGTCGCGGCCAGTGAGAGCGTCCAAGGTGGCCTCGGCGAGAAGACCGAGGTTCTCGCCACAGTTTGTCCTCCTGGGGGGGGGGACTAACTTACTACGGCCCCTCCTTCGATCCATCTCCTCCAAGATGACCCCAAGATGGCCCCCGAGGCTCTCAAGGGTGCCCCAAGACCGCCCCAAGAGGTGCCCAAGAGGCCCCCAAGAGGCTCCCAAGAGACTCCCAAGAGGACCCAAGAGGCCCCCCAAAGGCACCGCCCCTGGGACAGCCAAGAGACCCACCCCCAAATACGCCCCAAAAGCAATCCAAGAAGCTCCCGAAAACATCCGAAGAGACTCCGAGAGGCATCCAAGAGGCCTCTGGCCTTTCTGCTTCCCTCCTCCTCCTCCTCCGCCTCCTCCTCCTCCTCATTCCTCCTCCCCTCCTCCCCTCTCCCCCTCTCCCTTTCCCTCCTCCTCCTTCTCCTCCTGCTCCTCCTCCTCCTCCTAATCCTCATCCTCCTCCTCCTCCGATTATTCCTCCATCCTCCCCCGTTTGGGATATGACGTCTTACCCAGCCCTTGATTCCACTGCATGCTCCTCGACATCCCTGATCTGGGCAATTCGTCTGGGCATCGTTTCTGGATGGGATGGGGGGGCTACGCGAAGCGCATCGAATTTCGTTGGCTTTTGAAGCCTTTCTCGCCCAGCGATGCTCTCCAGCAGCTGCACCTCGCTGGGAGCGTGATGGGGGCGGCCGAATCGCCCGAACGGCCGCCGGAGGCTGGAGATATGGCGCGAAGCCATGCACACCGCATGGTGAAAAAAAAGGACGGAATGTTTTGCGTTATTTTCGACCTCTGTGGGCCCTGAGGTACGAGGCCTCGGTGCCACTCAAGATGAAAAGCCTGTCCCAGGAAAGTGGTCCAGACCTCTGCTATGGATTGTGGATGTCATGACAATGGGCACCCTAACAAGCCTATAGTTGCATTATACATGTATTCCAAATGTAGGAACATGCTTTGAAATGTTTAAAACATGTGTATTCGACATCTGGAAATTATTCGGCAACACGCTTCCTCTCCAGTGACCGTCGTCCACAAGCTATGGGTGCTCAATAAATGAAAAAGTCATGGCGTCGGGGTCTGAGATCCAGGCCTTGCCGTTCTCTCACTCCGAGCGTCTTCGCCCAGCTTCGGGCCCCAGGACCGGCACAGATCGATCCGGCTCGAGAGATGCCGGAGCGAGTTGGAGTCCAGAGCTCTCTGGTCTCGAGATTTTTCGCGATGTAGCAAGTTTTCGGGACCAGAGTTAGGTCGGGCATTGACAGGGTGATCTTGGACGAAAAATAAAAAAGAATCAAACAATATTCAGAAATGGAGAAAAACGAATACCCCAAAAAATCGTCCCCCGACCAGGTTCTGACTATTTTCGAAGATCCCCCCTGTAGAGGGACACGCCCGACTTAGGACCAGGGACTGCCCGTCGCGCCGTGGAACACAAACGAAAGGAGGGTGGGGGGGCCTGGGCCCCAGGATCCCAGGACCCCCGGATCCCAGGGCCTGGGCCCCAGGAGCCCCAGGACATATCCCCCCTATCGTTGCCCTCGAGGACCGTCCCGAAGCGACGCAGGCGGACAGGCCGGTCCCCCCGAGGAAGGGGGCCGAGGGCACGGGCCCACGCCCCAGGAGAAAAGAGTCGGGACGCCGGTGGTCTGCTCGCCGGCTGCCCACACGAGCGCGTTCCTCCGCCAGCCAGATGGAGGCCATGGCAACAGTAGGTCGGGCATGTCCCCCTACAGGCGGATTTGGGACGAGAAAAAAAAATGATAAGCAGAATCGAACCATCGTCCCCAGACGATTTTGCCTCCGCCAGCCAGGTGGCGTCATGGCAGCGCGTGGTGTGAGAGCCTGAGGTCGGGCGTGTCCCCCTACAGGCGGATCTTGGACGGAAAACGAGGCCTGGTCAAAAGATATCAAACATACTCTTAAAACAATCAAGCAAATCCCCAGTCTGTTGTTTTTGTTCCCCAAACAAAATTTAAACAAACAACAAAAACACTATTTTTGAATTTTACTCCTGTAGAGGGAAACGCCCGACCCAATGGCAGCGCGTGGTGCGACAGCCGGGTGCACAGGACGGTCGTGCACTCCGCTGGGCGTTGCAGGCGGGGGGCTGCGCGAGGCGAGCGGGCTGCGCGGGAGAAAGCACCCAACGGTTCGGCGGCGCGCACACGGGGGTACAGTATTCGGCCTGACCTGAGGAGCGCTCAATAAGGAACGAAGCCCCTGTTTTTCCAAGTAAGTCTAGGAAGTCCGAAGGAGCAGCAGGGGTGCTCGCCGCCAAAAAGATAGCGGAACGCATGCACACCAAAGGAACGACCGGGCCCCTTTTGAAAAGTCAGTTTTCCGAATTTAAGCAAGACCCTGTAGGGTTAGATCGGGCATGTCTCCCTACAAGCGGATCTTGGACGAAAAAACAAAAGAATCAAACCAGTTCTAGACATAGACACAACAAAACATCTAAAAATCGTCCCCCGACTATTTTTTGACTAGTTTGGAACATTCCTCCTGTAGAGGCACATGCCCGACTCAAGGGTAGTGGGAGGGGGGAAGGCTTCTTGGAAGGAGGCTGCTTCTTATAGGAAGCCCAGAAAGGACGTACGCGCCCAGCTATGTACATGAACACGGCCCCTTCACCCGCGAGACCTGCCGCGCGATACGAACATTCGCGCAATGCGAACTCTCGAAACCAGCGTGGATTCATGTACATGTACGTCCTTCTTTCGCTCCTGATCTTAGAAGGCGCCAGCCCTGCATCTGTGGACAAGGCCAGCGCCTTCGAAGAAACAGGGGTGCCTCTAAGAAGCCTCCCCCCTCTCCCGACCCCCTTCCGCGCGTGGCCGAGACGTACGGGGCACACCCATCGCCACGAAGCTCTTTGAAGCCAGGGCCCCGAGCACCACTCACTGCACCGACCTGGCAGACGTGCTGCAGCGGATGTTCGCGTGGATTTCTGTCGATGCAAAACCCCGAAACGACGAGCGAAAAACGAAGTGAATTTCGCGTGGGTTCTTTTCAGTCGCACGAAATTCACCTCGAAATCCGGAACGAAATTCTCCAGGACACTCCGGGCCCATCCTATCGTCTGCCGAACGAAATCCGCTCTGCGATGTTGGCGCGATGACACCCGTCGCCACGAAGCTCTTTGAAACCAGGGCCCCGAGCTTGGCTGCGAGCGAGGGGGGGAAATGAGGAGGAGAAGGCCTTCTCAGAAGTCGGCGGGACTTCTCAGAAGCCCTCGCTCCTTCTGAAAGGCTGTCTGTGTCTTCGGGGAAGGCCTCGAAAACTCCTCAGAAGGCCGCGGAACTTCCGAACCTGCTGAGAAGGCCTCCTCCTTTCTCACTTCCCCCCCCTCGCTCGCCGCCGACGAGCACCACTCGACCCCCTTCCGCAGGGGCCGGCCTGGTCCGCCCGCCGAGCTGCTCCTCGGCAACCCCCGAGGCCGCCGGCCGGCGTCAGAGGGGCCAGGACCGGGACAGGCGAGCGGCCTCGACGGGTCCGAGGCGCCGGGCGTCTGTCTGGGCACACGCCTGCACCTGAATGGAAGATTCACTGATTTGTTTTTCACTGATTTTCTTCCTCGCAAACGAAGCCACAAGCTGCTGACGGCATACCCGCTTCCCCTCACGGGGGCTATAATCGACCCATTAAAGAAAAACGGGAATGCGCCGTGTTGGCCGGCCGGGTACATGTCACCACATGGAACAAAGGGTGGAGGACATGTGGTGTACCTCCGCTGGTGGTGGTAGGCTTCTGGTGCCCACCTTTGGTTTTTGAAGGGCCTTTGGTGCCCCTCAGTGCCCACCCCGCCCCGTCCACAGGGACTTCGCACCACCACCCACGGTGGGGAGGTGGGCGGACGGGCCGCCCCCCCCTGGCGTCGCGCGTGCTGCGCCAGGGGTGGTGGCCAGGCCGCGTCGTCACCGGACATCGGGCGCCGCACGCCAGTTCGCGACGCGGCTTCCCAGAGGTCGACGGACCCCGTCTGAGGTTATGTTCCGCAGTGCCAGCTGGGGCTGGTCCAGCAGAAAAACTACGACGGGGGGGCCTGGAGACACACGAACCATCGAAACGCGATTCCGACACGCCCCTCCAAATCCATTTAAAAAGTGATGGGGCATACCGAAAGCAAGGGGGCGACCGTCGGGATCGACATCGGAATTCCGTAGAAATCATACAGCGCCCATGTCGAGCGCACACGCCGTGCCAAAAAAACATACACACCTAAATCGAATGGTCCGCACGCGTACCCAGAGCCAAAAATCCTCTCCTCCTCCTCTCCTCGCCCACCTCCATTCCCTCCCTCCCCGTCCGCCTCCGCCCCCCAGCCCCGCTGAGAGAGTCGAGCGGGGTTCCAGGCGGGCCCGAGGGTGATCCTGGAGCGGCCCCGACAGGGCCTAGATAGCTCCGAGCGGCCCTCACGAGGGCCCCCCGAACACTTCAGCGTCAAATGCTGCCACCAGGGATGTGTCGGACATAGTGGGCGAATGCCTCTATGAGCCCGCGCGGAGCCCCTCGAATTGTTCAAATCTTCACGCGGCAGAGGCGGGGCAATCCTTGCGCCTTCTCAGGGCCCCGCGCGGGCTCATAGAG
The DNA here is from genome assembly GCA_963575745.1 of Prorocentrum cordatum. Taxonomy (NCBI): domain Eukaryota; class Dinophyceae; order Prorocentrales; family Prorocentraceae; genus Prorocentrum; species Prorocentrum cordatum. Next base: position 219,125 of record CAUYUJ010011126.1, read on the forward strand.
GCATTCGCCCACTATTTCCGACGCGCCCCTGGTTGCGGCATGTGACGTTTCAGCGGTCGCCACACCCCGCTCGCGCTCACTCCTCATCACCTCCCCCTCCGTCCGCCCCCCGTCCACCTCCCAACTTCCCGCCCTTGGGCGCGGGTCCTGAGTCGCAGACGCCCGCGGTCTCGAGGTTATCGGCCCCCACCCCCGCCGCCCCGAGGCTCGGCGACGGGGGGAGGCGGGGGGGGGGGAAGGAGGCGGAGGACGTAGCTATGGAGAGAAGGGAGACGAGCAATTAGGACAGGGAGGGGACGGAGAAGGAGAGGGGGAAGGCGGAGGAGGAGGAGCAGGATATGTGGCCTGGGGGCGGAGACGTTAAGGGAGGAGGGGGCTGCATTCACTTGCAATGCGATCCATGATACACGACGCAATTCATGATTCGAGATGGCGGCACGCACCTCCCACCGTGCTGCAGCTGCTGGCAGGCGCCACGGGCACCTTTCTCAGGCGAAACGCCTACCAAGGCCCATGAGGGCCGCTGACGGCCGCCCCGACGCTCTTATCGAGGACGGCTGGCGCTGCGGGCATGGCGCGTCAGCGCCTGCCCGAAACTGCGAGCCGCATCCCAGAGGCGAACGGAGACACCGCACTCTCGACCGACTGCGCCATCCTGGCCTCACAAAGGCAGCGATCTTCCCTCCCTCGGTGCTGACACACACACACACATCTCTAACTCCACATGTCCCTTGCTCTGGTCCCCTCCCAACCCGCTCTGGCCGAGTGCCCTACGCAGCGTCTCGCAGCCTCGAGGGTCCAACCATCACTTGAAAAACAATGCATCGTACGTTTTGTTGGCCAGCACCTTCGGCGATATCTCCTCGATCATGAGCTGGTGCTTGGATAATTCCTGCTGGGCGGCCAGCGCCGATTTGCGCAAGGCAACTTTGTCAACCTGCTCGGAAAACGATTTCAACATCAGCGCCGCCGCCCAGACCAGAATGCACTTGCACATGGTGAGTGAGCCGTCCTCAAGGACGGTCTCGTCGAAGGAGGCCAGCTGGTACGTCTTGGCCCACGCGCGGATGCCGATCTCTTCCTGCGGAAAGCCCGCGCGAGGGATGACGCAGTGGGAGGGCAGAGCACGGAGGCAGGGAGGGCTTGGAGGCGAGAGGAGTAGGCAGGAGGCGGAACCAGGGGTGATAGGGGGAGCGAGCGGGAGGACGAGGGGGAGGAGGGGGGGGGGCACCAGTATGCCCCACTCCCCCATCGACCCCCCCCAACCCCCACCACTCTTGCCCCAAGGGAGCAGGCGGTTGGACGCCCGCCGCAGTCCTCCTTGGCGGCGGCGACCTTCTTGCGGAGGCCCACGGCAACGCCCTCCGCCAGCAAGGTGGACTTGCCGACGGCGCGCACCTTGTCCCACTTTTCGGCAGCGGCGCCGACCAGCCCGTGGGTCCACTCGGCGCCGTTCTTGAGGCCGCCCTGCTCTTGCTTCAGCTCCACCACCGTCGTGTTGACGAATTTGTGGATCTTCTCGCGAAGCCCGTGCTCGGCCACCTCGTCGATCAGGGATCGCGTCGTGCCGTAGAATGCCATCGCCCCCTGCTTGATGAACGCCGTGTCCTCGTGGTCGGGGAACTTCTCATCCGAGAGCTTCTCGAACAACACGGTGGCGGACCCCTTCATCTTAGATAAGTTCGCGTCCTGATACGCGGAGCCGAGGTCCAAGCTGTCATCCTTGAAGTGCTTCGCCTTGAAGTCGGCCACCTGGGCCGCCAGCTCGCTCTGCTTCCTGAGGGCGTCGAGCACGCCGTCGTGGAGGCTGGACGTCGGCAGGAGGTCCAGGGCAGCTGCAAGCGCGCCCAACGCCGACGAGCGCAGCACCTCGCCGTTCGTAGCCACGTCCACCGCGATCTTGATGCTTCCGTCGGCCACCTTCTTCAAATCATTCATCGCGTCCTGGTCGGCGCAGGCCACGCCCCTGACCTTCTCCATCACGGACTTCGCACCATCCAGGACCTCTTGCGTCAAGCTCTCGGCAGCGGCGGACTCTTTCAATGCAGCCTTGAACTTGACCATCTCCCCTTCCGGCTGGAGCTTGACCAGCAGCTCGGCAGCGTCGCCCTCGGCCTCGAGGAAGAACGTCATCTCGTGCCACGCGACCCTCTGGTAAGAGACCATCTCGCCGAAGCACTTGGCCTCCTCCAGCGATGCTCGCCCCTCAGCGACGCGCTTCCCGAAGGCCTGGACAAGCGCCTGCGCCTTGTGCAGCGCCTGTGTCTTCACGCTCTCCCCGAAGGAGCTGCCGAGCGCATCCATCAAGCCAAGCAAATGCTTGGCTACGAGCGCGTTGTCATTGAAAACGGCGCACCACTCCTCCGTCGGGCTGGAATGACCTGGCAAGTCGGTCGTCAACGCATTGTGCACCTGGTCGACTTGAGGGCCCATGGAGTTCAGACCTTGCGACGTTTTCGACAAGTCGGTGAGCATGTCCATGTAGTACGACACCGAGAGGACCGTTCGGGCGACCGACTGCGCGATCGGGTCCTTGGACTTCGCGTCGGACAGCAGCGCGACGTGGTGCTTGACCGTCAGGTTGAACTCCTCTAGGGACAGCGCGACGCCGTCACCAATGAGCACGTTCAGCGCGCCGAAGACCTCTGTGAGCGAGCAGAAGAGCCGCGCGTACACCTCGGGCATGTCGGAAGCTACGACCTCAGCAATCTTGGCACGAACTTGGGCAATGGCAGCGGTGACGATCGAGTGCGAGCCTTTGCCAGCCTCAATGGCGGGGCAGAGCCACGAGTCCACGAAGCAGGTGTTGAAGGCGGTGATCTTGATCTCTGGGTCCATCTCCAGCGCGCTCAATACTGGCGAACAGCTGTCGAATGGAGCGGCGTGGCCAGGGTCGTGCGGCAAGGTGCATTCGAAGAACGCCTTGAACGTATCGGCGTCCCGCACGGTGCTCATCATCCGCCTCGCTGCCCTCATGCACAGTTTGAGGTTCACGGCGTCGGGCAGCGCCCCGTCGATCTGGATCAAATACCGAACAGCTTTCGCCAACTCGTCATCCCCGTAGTTGTCCTGGTGGGCCACAGATGCAATGTGGGCCATCTCGAACTTTTTGACCTGAGCCTTCAGCTCCTGGACGCCAGCGGACCACTTCGGGCTAGTGCCGTTCTCGCGCAACCACCTGGAGGCATGGTGGAGGAAGTTGCCCAAGTTCCCCTTCACCATCTCCGTCTCGCAATCCAAATTCTTGATGTGCTTGTATGGGCCAGACCTCCCACTCGAGTCCCCGCCCGCCGTGCTGACAACGCCAAGCGCAGTAGAAGCCGCCAGAGACGCTGCATCGTCCAAGGTGTCGTCATCGGGGCCGCCAGGCGAGGCCTCATTGTCACCTGACCCTGGGCTCTTCAAAGAGAAGCGCCTCTTTTTTGCCACGGGGGCAGCTGCCTCAGATCTCCCGCCGAAGAGCGACGACGGCACCTGAATCACAGGGGCGCCAGCGCCGTCGACGACGCTCTCCCCCCCCGCCTCCGCCGCCAACCCATCGCTCTCGGCAGCAGCGGCCCCGCACGCCGCTGGCGACCCGTCCCCTGTCTCTGCCATGCGAGAGCCGTTGACAGGCCTGAACTCGGCGGTGTGGAGCTTGATCGGGGCCAGGTTGAGCTTCCCCCTCGTGGCGTTGATGCACGGCAAGTCCTTCGCAACCAGCTCCGAATCGAATTCTGCTTTCTGGTTGCTGAGCCCCGAGTTGAAGAAATCGAGGACCTGGCCATCGTAGAACACGTCGTCTGGGCGCACGGGGTGCGCCCCAGCGGTGACCTTGTGGAACGTGGCAAAGCTCATGGTGCGACGCGCCCCAGGGAAGAGCTCGAACAGCCATACTTGTTCGGTCTCCCCCGCTGCGCCGCCCCGAACTGGAAGCAGCATCGTGGGGTGGTGGCGCACCAGGCGCTGCAAGGGCTCGTGGCCGTCATGGTAGTACTTGAAGTCAGCCTTGTTGAGGACGGCAACCTTGCGCTTCACCTTGACGACGCTGCCGCAGTCCACCGAGACGCTGTCGCCGCGCGCCGTGAGGCCGACCGTGTCAAGCGCGGTGCGGTTGGCGCGGTTCGCCCAAGAAGTTTCCGCTTGCTGCACCTGCTGCCTGAAGTGGCTGTCCTCGGGCGATTTGCTGTTCTTGCGCTCGATGACCTCGTCGATCGGCATGTGCGAGAAGACGCGGATGTACAGCTCGGCAATGCTGCGCTTGATGGGCACGCCATGGCCCTCGCCGGCCCCGATCACGACTTGCGGGTCGCCCTCGGGAGCGGCAGGGGCGGAGCAAGACCCCCCCTTCCCCCCTGATCATAACCCCACCCCCGCGGGTCGGCCGACGGTCGAACCCCTTGCCAGCGGGCCCCCTTCGACAGCTACAGGCGGCAACGCCGCGCGCCCCGAACACTTCCAGAACATACGGCAGCACACAAAACACAAACCTCCCAGTAGATACAACACCACAACGCACACCACAACTTCCAGGACATACAAACAACGCCGTTGTCTGTCCATCGGGCGTCGCCCGCCCATCCCCCTGGAGCTCCTCTGAAGGCCTTGCCGAAACACGCCAGCCGAGAACACTGCTTGGGGTGCCCTCTGAACCCCGAGCCCCGCGGCCTCGCGCGGGGCAGGGGGGCGCCCGTCTGCTCTGGGGGGCAGGGGGCGGTCTGACGATACGCGGGATGACGACGGGCGAGGGGGAGTTGAGGAGGAAAGAGAGGAGGGGGCGTTGAGGAGGAGGGCGGGGAGAGTAGAGGAGGAGGGGGAGGGGGGATGGGCATTGTAAACTAGCTTACCCGCCCAAGCGCGTGGACGAGTCTGTAGAGGCAACATTCAGGAAACCCAGCGGTGCGTGATTTGGGCTCCAGTTGGAAAGGACCAGACGATGTTTCAACGTACGGTTGGTTGAGCGGGATGTTTGCTTCGCTTCGGCATTGGATGTATCTGTATCCTCCTCCGCCCCTCCGTGCCCCCCCCCGTAACCCCCCCGCCCAATCCTCGCCCCCCGCGTCGGGCAGGGGGCGGACGTGGGCAGCGGTGGTGCGAGAACGCTGCCGTTTTTTCCAAAGCTTAGGCCCCGTTGCGAGAGCAGTCGGGGGCCAAGGTATTGCTATAAGCATACCCTGAAAAGAAAGCTGCGCGCGAGCTGTACGAACGCCCCACAGCGGACCGCACTTGCGGACAACGTGCGCAGCGGGCCTGGCGCCGACGGCAGCCCGTCCCGCTCGGACAGGGAACGGCGATTGGGAGCGGGAGGGATGTTGGCGCTGGTAGTGGGCGGGTAACATGGGAATGAGGAGCGGACGAAGGGAGGTCGATGTAGCTTGAGGGGGCGAGCAGGCGCGCCAACGAAGGCTCATCCTCATGTGAGCTGTCACGCGGAGTACCCGCGATGATATCAGTCAGAGTCGGAGTCAGCGCTGTCAGAGCACATTACATCAGAGTCAGAGGGCTCGTGCTCCAACAGCGACGCGTCAAGCTGCATCATGCGGCCTGTGCGCGGCCAGTACGAGGTGTCCAACTTCCACTGCTCCAGGGCCTCGTGCTCCACGGTGTTGTCGGCCCTGAGCGGGAGCACGACGTCTGGCGCGCCCTCCGAAGTCTCGGTGTCGGCGCGAGCGGCGTCGGGCAGCTCGATGGCGTAGGTGCTGATGTTGCTCGGTGCGATGTCGTGCAACGGGATGGCGCGGTTGAACGTCGGCTCCACAAGGGTGTAGTGGCCTTCGGAGAGCGAGAACACCTCGGTCTTGCCGAGCGGGAGGCAGGGGCCCACGGGGTAGTAGACGGTCTCGCGGTCGAACTCGGAGTCGGCGGGTTCCGACATGGCACCGCCTCCAGCTGCGTCGGCGATCGAAGTGGCGGCCCCCTCCGTCTCCCCCGACGCTGTGTTGTTCAGGAGCTTCTTCTCGACCTCGTTCAAACGATCCCTCAGGTAGCTGTTCTCGTGACTTGTCTCGTCCAGGCGCTTCTCGACCACCTCCAAGCGGTTGCGGGCCTGTCACTCAGTGGTGCGTGGGGGGAAAACTTGGGAAGGCGAGGCAGGCTGGGTTGGGTTGAGGGGAGGGGGGCGAGGGCGGGGGAGAGAATGTGACATGAGGCGAACGAGCAGGGAAGACAGGCGGCGAGGAGCGGGAGAAGCGGAGGGCTGAAGAGCAGCGGTGGGCAGACGGGCGCAAGGGTGTGGAGGGGGGGGAGGTGGCGGGGTGGAGGGCGGAGGGGAGGGCTTACACGGTTGAGGGCAAGCGTGGGCGGAGTACGGGCGGCGTGGGCATTGGAAGGAAGGAAGGAAGGTGGCCTCGACCAACAGCTGCCATATCCTCTGCTTCTTCGGCACATACCCGTCGTCCGACGGCGTCTCTGGGCGGGGGCGACGGATGCCCTCGTGGCACTCTGGCTCTAGGCTCATTGGAGTGGCGGTAGCGTCGGCTGCGTTGTCGGTGGCTCGGTTGCGCCACGGTGGCGACATCGGTGATGGCCGTCGAGAGGAGGCGTGGGCCTGGTCGGCGGACTGACCGCTAGGTCGAGCCAAAACGGCTGCGGGCGGGGAGGGGGGGGGGGGGTGGGCGGGCGGCCAGCGGCCCCCAGGGGGGCGGCGAGCGGGCAGGGAAAGCCCTTCGCCGTCTCTGACCAATGTGGCGCAACGACCCTCTTCGGGGCAGAGCCCTCGCGGTGCAAACGGCACGGGCGAGTTGGAACCGCATTGCCTCCAAGATGCCTTTAAGGCGGCAAATATGGCCTCCAAGATGCCCCAGCAAAGGCCAGTCTGGCCCCAAGGGAGACCAAGATAGCTGCTAGACGTCTCCAAGACGGCCCGAGGTGCACCCAAGACCGCCCAATATGGTCTCATTAGCATCTAAAGACGGCATAATCGGCTCCCGCGAGGCGTCCAAGACGGCCCAAGAGGTCTCCAAGTAGCCTCCGACATGAAACTTATGATGATGAGGGTGAGGACGACGTTGGGGATGAGTATGGTGATGATGGTGACGATGGTGATGATGCGTATGCTGATGCTGCTTCTGCGGGCAATAAGTGTGATGCTGCTGGCGATGGCGCTACACCATATGACAGCGAGAGCAGTGTTGGGCATGACGATTGGGGGAGGCGAGGGAGGAGGAGCAAGCAGGAACGCTGGGCGCTGCGCTTATCAAAACGATGACCCAACACCACCTGATTGTCAGGAAACATGGGGATTGCATAGTTTGGGAAGGCAGCAATGTGTGGCAGAGAGAGGTAATCAAAATAAGCAGAGGGTGGCGGGTCGGTCCTCGGTGAACTTCGTCTTGGTCCAGGCGCACTGGCCAGCGACGGCAGCCGCCAGCGGCTGCTGGCGGTTCCCCCCTCTCTTGGGGCTGTCGGCCTTGGGAGGCTTCCTGGGGCTGCCGCCGCCGCCCTTCCGACCAGCCCGACCGCCGCCGCGAGCGCCAGCAGCGCGCCCAGCGCCAGCCATCGTCGGCGACGAAAGATGGAGCTGCACTCGGAGCGGCCTCAGATCTCTGAGCTCTGAGGAAGAATACGCGAAATCACGATTTCTCTCGAGCCTAGGACGGCAAGCCATGATGGACACACGAGTTGCCCACAGCTCACAGTCGCAGGGGTGGCTCGAGAGGGCCGATTGGGGGGGCGCGGGCGGGCGTGCCAGAAGCGATTCCGCGAAGGCCCAGCGGGGGGGGGGGCTCCAGGGGGGCCAGAGAAGACTTTGTGCAAATCCGAGAGGGCCTCGGCGCCCCCCCCCACCCCCCACGCCCCCGATGAGACAGAGAAGGCCCGATGAAGGCCTCGGGGGAGGGCACAGAAAGCACCAGAGCGGCCCAAGCAGGCCCGAGGCAACGTAGGGAATGCACCAGGAAAGTCTTCGGGAAAGCCTAAAAAAAGCCTCGATGAAACCCGAGAAGTCCCAAGGATCTGCCCCAAGAAAGCGTCACTCGCCCCCATCGTCTAGCTCCCTCGGGCCTCCTCCACCCCCAACCTCATCCGAACCATCGCGCCCGCCACCCCCTCCTGCGCCCCTCCGTCCTCGCTCAGCCACTCCCTTCACCTCCCCCACGGGGGCTCCTGGGCCCCTGTGCTTGGTAGGCACCAGTCGGCGACGCGGCGCGTGTCTCCGGACCACCCAGGCCCGCCCAGGCGACACCCCGTGTGTCTCCCGAACCCACAGACGACCCTGGGGCGACACGGGATGTGTCGCTGGGGAGGATTTTTGGACACGGAAAAGAAAATGTATCGAGGATCCGGACCCCCCGTGTGTCGCACCAGGGGACGACCCCCCCCCGCGCGACACGCTGCGTGTCTCCTGTGGGGACCAGAAACGCCCCCCTCAGACGGGCCATGTCGGGGTCCTCCACCCGACCGCCCATTCTGATTGCAGCCGCTCCTAAGACCCCAAACTCAGCACTCCAAGCATTGAATACTTCAAACAACAACGTTTAAGCTGATGCTTGCGGGCAGAGGTGGCAAATCGGCCCCGCCTCACATAAACCAGACACGACCTGTTCGTGGCGATCCAAAGAAGCGGTGACTCGATGATGATTCACTCTCCTCCAGTCTACGCAAGGTGGCTGGCGCACACGGGCTCCTCGGGCTCGCCAGCGCGACGAGGCCGCTCCATGCTGAGCAAACGCTCGCCGTTGTGAAACTCTCGCAAGGCCTCCCTGGCCTCGCACCGCGTCTGGCGGCTGATGCTCGCCACGAAAAATGCGCTCCGGTGCTCAGCTTTGGCGGCGCACCCGTCGGCTGCGAGCCACGCGGCCATGAGGCCGACGGGCCGACCTTTCAAGGAACGCTCTCTGTCCGTCAGCCCCTCGGGGGAGCTCGCCCAGGCTGAGGGGGCCACGCGGCGGGCGGGGCGGCTCGACCACCAGGGTTCACCATGGGGGCCCTTCTGAATCCTTTCGGCGTTATCTTGGGCCACGGAATGAGAGTTCTCTGTGCCCTACTGGGCCGAAACAAGGGGCCCGAAGTACATGCGCCAGGCGCGCCTCGAAACGGGCCCCAAAGGACGCGCGTTTCGAGCGAATGGGCCAGCCCACGAGCCAATACTTAGGCATGTTTGGCCCCATAACAGGCCACTGATTGGGCTCTCGAGAGACCCTCCTAAACCGAAAACGAATGACGATTCTAAGGCCATCGACGCAATTCGAAGCTGGCCCCAGCAGGTCATAAAGTTAGACACCGCACGCAATAAGATCTCACATCGCGGGTGCGCCCAGGCACGACGAAACAAAATTAGCCAGGTGATGGGTGCGACCATCTGCAGTTGTGAGCACCACGGATGAGGTGAGAACGAGGGGAGGGGCTGGAACAATGATTCAAGCGCGCGTGAGAAGGACGGAGCGTCGTTGCTGATTGGGCACCGAAGCCAGCCGCCAAATGTTACATGTGGATGTAGCACGTCATGGATGCTATGCATGTGCGTTTGTGACGACGATGGAGCGGCATTGCTGTTGGGGTCGGATGGGCCAACCGTATCGGGTATCATCTGGGCGCAACCCGTCACGGCCGATCTGCGCGCGCACATGAGAAAGACGCAACGGCGTTGCTCGTGAAGTCGCAGAGGTCAGCCGCAACGGGTTGCATCTGGATGCTGCCCAGCACGGTTGAAGTGTTCCTTTGTCGGCGCGGCCCAGGAGAACAGCATGCGATGGGGCCGCGAAGCGCGCGAGGGTGTGCCAATACTGGCGCTGCAAGGCATGTGACCCCTGCCATTGGGGCTTTCGGCTGAGCTTCATATGGGGCCGCGAAGCGCTAGAGGGGTTTGCCAACACGGGCGCGGCCACACGTGCGACTCTAGCCGCTGGGGCCTTCGGCGGAGCTCCCCGTGGGTCCACGGAGCGCATTGCGAGGTGCGTGTCGGCATGCAACCGACGAGGAGGATAATGGTGACGAGGAGGAGGATCCACGTGAGGATTCGGAAAGTGGCCTCCTTCTCCCCCCCCCTCCTACTCCACCCCCTCCTACATCTCAATCTCCTCCTCCTCACCCTCTCCTCCGCCCTCAGCTTCGTACCCCTCCTCCTCCTCCTTATCCTCGAGAGAGCCCTGACAGGGCGCGAAGAAGCTCCAGGAGGTCCCTTAGGGGGTCCAAGGTGGCCCCAAGATGACGCCAAGAGGTATCCAGGCCGATGGGGGGCGCAACGTAGCCGCAGTAGGGACTTTGTAGTGTTCATGGTGAGCAGCCCTCAAAACGAACACTTCCCAATCGCTCGCGGTGCCCTTTTTGGCTCCGAGGGGGGCTCTCTTGAGCCCCCTTGGGGGGTGGCTCCAAGAGGGCTGAAGATGGCTGCAGCAGGGCCCCGATGGGGGGGGCAACGGGTCCCCCAAAAGGCCACATGGTCACAGAGGCGTCTTGGGGCCATATTGGTCCACCCTCGGCGCCCGCTTGAGGCCGCCTTGGGGCCCTCTCGGGGCCCTCTGGGGGGGGGGCTCTATGGGGGCCCAAGAGGCAAGAGGGGCCCACAAGGTCCAAGACCGCAAGACCCAACTCCCGCGCGAAGGTCAAGACACGTGCGCGCGAAGCGTTAGGGATCGATGTAGTACCTCGTCATCCTGCAAGGACGGTCCAGCCCCCTGGTGAAATGGTCGCGGCTGCACGTCGCCTCAAAGCGGGCTTGCTGTGTCTCCGTCGGGGGGTAATACCTGATGGCGCCATTAGCCATTCTAACCCTGACGACGCCTGGTGGGTCGGGGGGGCCATCGTCAACTCCGTCGCCGCCGCCAGCCAGTGGGTCGCCCACCACGGGCGGGACGGGGGCACCCTCCTCGTCCCCGCTGGGGTCGTCCTCATGTATGTCTGAGTCGCCACCCACATCGACATCGGCGCCCTCCTAAACTGGGAAACTATTGGGGGCACGCTCCAACACAGCATGCAGGGCTAGCTTTCGACCGATCTAGGGTTGAACGACGTAGGCTTTGTCCTACGGGTGTACAGCGGGCCCACATCGGGCCCTTCAGGCACCCACGAGCAACGTCATGTGTCACGCGTGCGCGCCGTCCCATGTATGAGTACACAGGTTCCGCGTACGTGTACGAGTGATACGATGCATAGGTATGCGCGCGTGCTTATACTTACACACACATTCAGCACCCATGTACCACTTAAACGCATGTTCGTACAAGTCTCTAGGTATACGTATACACGCCTCGCACAGGTACCCTCATCGCTCACAGTGTCACCGTGGGCAGCCGCGACCCTATTGGGCCCCCAGCCCACATAGGGCAATGCGTTTGACGCTTTAACGATGCACACTTTGTTTCCACCAGAAAGGCCCACCCCTCATGGAACGGAGCCCCCAATCATCAGTCGCTGATCAGGACCCCCCCCCCCAGTTGGACCCCAAGATGCACCAACAAACTCTAAAACACTGGATACTCAACCATAAAACAACACGTGTATCGGCCCAGCCAGCGGTTGCAAGTTTACCCGAAAGTCCTGGAAGCCGTCGCCGCCAGGCTCCGAAGGCTCCGAATCGGGCTCGCCGTCGGGGTCGGCCTCGCCGTCCTCCAAGGCGTGGAACGCCTCGTCGGGCTCGGGCGGCTCGTCGACCCGAGGGAGTCGACCGCCTCCGCGCCTGCTGGCAGGAGGCGGTGTCCAGAACACGGTGGCGCCTGCATCTCCCCCAACTTCGCGCACTGACACATCACCAGGGCGAAACACACCGATGTGTACTGGGTCGTCGACGATGGCGTACAACTGCATAGACCATTCCATGGAAGGGTCCATCTCTCGGAACAAATAGAAGTCGAAGAACGTGTTTTTGGTCGCCTGGGGAGGCGGTGGGCTGGACACAGCAAACAGCTGTTGCGCGGGCTAATGGGTAAACCTCCCTGGGGCAGTGCCCCGATTGACCTCCAAGGGCCCCCCGAAAGTGATGGCACATGCGGGCTTGGCACGGCCCAAGGATGCGAGACATCGCGTTGCATCCTGGCGCGGTCGCGCTCACGTGCGGCTCCCGTGGATGGCGCCAACATGCCACCAGCAAGTCCAACGAGGACTCCGCGCCACCCCAGGATGCCCCAATCATGGCCCAAGAGGCTCCCGAGAGCGCCCCAGCAATCCCCTAGGTGGCTCTGGAAAGCACAGCCACGGCCCAAGAGTGCACCAAGGCTGCGTCAGAGAGCACCCGACGAAACCCAGAACACCCAGGCAGTCTAACACCACACCCTACATTCCCAGGGAAATCTCGGGCGACGCTGAAAGCGCACACGGTGCCCTCGGCTGCGCGACTGGGGGGGTCGGACAAAATTGGTGGTGCCTTTGTCCGAACGCCCCCTAATAACAACGCTGAGGATTGCGGGCGCTCGGCCAACACGCATCTGCAAGTAGGGGGACGAGCTGAGGCGCGGGGGCGGCTGGCGGAGGAGGCGGCGCAAACCCCAGGCAGGACAAGGCAATGAGGAGGCGATGGAGGAGGGAGGGTGGCAGGGAGAAAAGGGAAACAGAGAGCAGGCCCCTTGTTGCTCAAACCCGCTGTCCTCAAGCATGATCTCGCCATCAACCACCGCGACCCTGTCAGGGTCCTCACCGACGACAAGGGCCAAGAAGCTCGAGCGGTACGGGTTCAGGGAGTGCGCGCCGATGTGGAACCACATCTCCAGATGTGCAGGTCCAACTTCACCACCGCCAAGTAGATCAGCGAACTCGTCGCCCCAGCCGTCGCTCATCTCGGTGAAGAGCTGCTCCCGATGGCCGTCAAACCGAACGACCAGCGACTGCTGTCGCAATAGACTCTTCATTGGCCCTGCCTTGCAAAGAACCTTCAGCTTCGCCAGGTATGCGTTCCTCATTTTCCAGATGAGGACGCCGTCGCCGCTGCATAAGCAGATGCCCACCTCGTGGCAAGGCGGTGGGCCGATCTTCTTCTTCTTCTCATCAAGTACAATCGGCTCCGATAGCTCGTGCAGGATGGGCGTGGACATGGAGTCGAAGTCCACCTGCAGGGCTCGCCCCACGTTGGAGGTACGTGCTAACATATCAGTAGCCAAAGCAACCTTCAAGGCGTTCGTCGTAGTCGGGATCAGCTCGAACACGACGTCATCCACATCTGGCACGGGGTACAAACACTGCTTGAATGGCTGCAGCACGGGATTCTGGGCCACGGTCTCTTCCAACAATGCTTTCCCTTTCGTGGCTGCCCACTCCCGCAACGCACGCTGGTCAGCGGCTCGGCGCCTGCCCGCCTCCAGCAGCATGCGCCGCTGCTCCGCCTTTGCGGACGCCACCAACTCATGTAAGTGTCGGTTGTCCGAGCGGCGCATGACCAATGATACTGCCGAAAACGCAGCCCGCCGCCGAGACATAGGATCTGGCCCTGCACCGCTAGCCTCATCAGCCTGAGTGCGCTCGGCCGCCGCGGCGGCTTGGGCACTGCGTTGTTGGCGTCGGAGCGCCCTCGACGTAAAGCCAAATGCGCCCTCGCCTGGCCGCAGCTTCGCCAACTGCTGCTGGGCGCCCTTCGCCAAGTCGATGTAGAACTGCTTCTCGTCTGGCGTCAGCGCGTTGTACGCTGCTGACAACGCCGACAAGTCGGGCCTCCCCTCCGTCCCAAACGTGTGGTATCGAACGTAAGCGTGCCAAGGGCCAGAGTACCAGCGGTCTCTCAGGTCGTCGCAGTCGCCGTCGGGCCCGACCGACCCGTCGCACAAGCCGTTGGCGGTCAGCTTGCTCAACTCCTTCGCCACAGTGTTGTAGGCAACGCGGGCGTGCACGCGGTCGCAGATGGCCTCGGCGTTGACCTCAGCGAACGCCTGCCCATTCGCATGGACCCCTCGCATATACAAACGCCTCCGCAACGCTGCGTGCCAGCACTCTATCTTCGCCATGTGCCGTCTGGCGAGCCTGCATTGGAATCGTAAAGCTGCCTGCGCATCGTCACTGCGTAAGCCACCAGGCTTGTCGACGAACTCGTCCAGGAACCTCTTGCTCCAGGGATCGTGCAAACATTGCGGCTTGTTCGCAAAGTCATCGGCGTCAGCATCGCTCAACAAACATCGGAACGTTGCAACGGGCTCGACCTTGTGGCGCAGACACGCCGTCCGCCCTGCTGTGCATAAGCTCCCAGACAAAAGCTTGAACGTAAACGCCCTGCACTCCAAGGTCTTATCGGCGTCGCCCACCAATACGTCCCAGTGGGTAGCGGAATTCATCATTGTCACAATGTCGGTCAAGAAATTCGAATCGGCACCGCCCTTGGCCATCTCGAGCAACTCGAAACTCCTGTTGGCTCGGGGCTGGCCCTGCCCCGACGGGGCCAGCAGCGCGCGCGCCTGTGACGCGCGCTGAGCCGCCTCCCAGTCCACCGAACCCTGGTCGAGGAGCTGGTCCAAATACATCTCGTGTGCCAGAGCAACTTGGATTGTTATCAACGTCCTGCTAGTAGGATCTGACTGAGACAACTCCAAACCAATCTCAATATCCTTATTGTTCTCCTCCCTGTGCGATCGCTCCTGGTCGACCTTGCTCGCCTGCTCGCCGACACCGCCGTGGGCTCCGTCCTGGGCGCCGCCGCCACACACACCGCCTCCGCCGTCAGCAGGGCCGCCGCCGCCCTCGATGGCCAGCACAGGGGCCCCACCGCCTCCAGCAGCTGCTCCCTGGACAGGTCTCCCGATGCACTTGTCGTTGATCGCCCGAGCCCGCTCGGCGAAACGCTCGTACGCTGGGGCACCCAGACCGCAACAAGCGAACGGCAGCACGAACTGCGACAAGGCCTTGGACACGCCCTTCCATTTAGATTTCACGTACTTGGTGAACAGAGTGCCTGCAAATATTCTCTTAAAGCTCCACGCCACGGCTGATGCAATCGCATGTGGGTCGGCGTTGGTGCCCAGCGGGACGTACACCTCGACCTTCTCATGGTTTCGCCAATTGCCATTTGGCAGCGTTCTACTTGCGATGAGCATCTCGACCTGGTTCGGAACGTTCCGCATACATAGGCACGTGACGTAGTTGCGGTATGCTTTATGCTCGTCTGGGGGCTGGCCGTAGCGCACGTCGATCCGTTCGAAAACCAGTTCCTCCAAAGCTTCCCCATACATGGTGAGTCCAGTACCAAAATTGATGCTCGATGCCCATCCCCGCTGGGCCTTCATAAAGTCGTCGCACACAAACATGGAGTCGTGGCAATTGTTGACTGCAGCGTGGATGTCGCACTTGAAATGCAAGCGACGCCAATCGCACCCGAGATCCGACAGGACAGCACGCTCAGAGCGATCATTGCCGCCAGCGGCGTCGGCGCACGTGCTCCTCGTGTGCGCTTTGAACTTCACATGGCCGCGCTGCTTCAAGGATGTTCGGTGCCGCCATGCCGCCCGTAAGCACTCGCCCGTGGTGCGGTCCAGAATCTGAAGCGGGTTCACGCAAGCGCCAATAATAGTTATATCATGTGGACCACCATTGCCTATAAATCGGTACGCGTAGACAGACTCTGACTGGAGGATCTTCGACATCGTTTTCCGTGCCCGCGAGATGCATTTGAGGGACTTCTCCATGTGCGCAAGGAACTGGTGGCTCCTGGCCGCAACAATCATCGCATTCTGTTGTCCAGAGTTCTGGGCGGGGTGCCACGCGTGCCGAGTCACAGCCATCGGAGTCTCGTCTTGCCTGTCGAAATCGATCATATCCACTAAACGTTCACTACTCACGAGCAACGCCAACCGTGTCTCCAACATTGATCGTGCCAAACGGTCAGCATACAATAAGACCTCAGCCAACGTGATAATTGATGGGCCAATCTTCCTCGCATCCACGCCGATGAGATTGCTGAAGGCCTCCTTCGTCAAGACGATGCCGCTCCCACGATCGAAGAAATGTTGGGCAATCTTGGCGACTGGGGAGTCGGCGTGCTGGGCGATGTTCAAAGTTTGGGCACGTTGCTGCAGCTGTGATATAACAATAGACATCGGCCACTGCTGCGATCGGCTCTGGGTCGGATAGCGAGCAATGGCGAACAACTCTGCTGGAACCTGCTTCGTCTCACGGCGGATGGCCAAGGCTAGCTGCGCACTCTCCTTTGCAAGATCTGCCCGATCTCGCGCCGCCTTGGCGTCTCGAGCCGTCTTGGCACCCCGCCGACGGGCTGTCTCTGCAGGCGCCGACTCGGCGAGAGTGATCGACGCAAGCGTCTCTCGTGCAGACTGGCTCAGGCGGCGCTTGGCTGCGCGCGGCGGCTGGGCCACGCCGAGCTGGTCTGGCACTGCGCCGCCGCCCGCTGCCACCGCCTGCAGAACTGACGAGTGATCCTGCTGCGGACGCCTGCTGCGGGCTGCAGGGGGGCCGCTGCTGCTGTCGGCGCACACGGTGGCAATCTCGTCACTCCAGGCAGCGTCCTGATCCCGTGGGCTGTCCGAGGTGCCTTCGGACATCTCGGCACGGGTGCTTCATTGCCCCGAAAAGAGGATGAGCCCAAATGGCTACGCGTGCCCGCATTTAAGGAGAGTGGGGATATAGATGATACGAACGAAAGAGTGAGGATACGGACGGGAGTCGGTATACCGTAGGGGGGGGAGTTGCCTTGATCAAATAGACGAAATCCATTTGGCTTGAGCGGCCTAGGTCAATGGAAGAAACGTTTTAGACCCCCCAGGCCAAAGAGGCGGACGGACTGCGGTCATGCCTCCTTTTCCTCCTCCTCCTCCTCTCCCTCCGAATGTCATTCCCGCTCGCTCCCCCGCCGCCTCCCCCCTCCGTTATACCACGTTTCTCTTCCATCCTCACTTTCTTCCCCCTTCCCCCCTCTACAAATTAACGTGTATTCTCTTTGATCTAGACGACTCTACTCCACGGGTTTCGTGCGCGGGGCGCCGATCACTCGCGGATGGTACCGAAAAAACTTAAACTAATTTTCAAGAACATGGCGTCGGAACGAAGGCCCTGAAATGCGAAAACGGGACCGAACATGTCAAACACGAGGGGCGCAAATAGTACAAACGGGCTTGACCGTGTCGCTCTGGGGGCGGCGAACACTTTTTAAATCATTTTGCTTTAGAACCCCAGCAACGACATATCAACTGTTTCGAGATTGTTTGCTGCCGTCGCCTTCGTTTTCTTTGGGAACCAGCTGCAGCTGGTCACGCGTAATATAAGTCTGAGGGAGCGGCTTCTCAGCCTGGCTCGTGCTTTTGACGGCCCAGGGGCCCGGCAAGGGCCCTCGGGAGGCCGCAGGATTGCTCGCCGAGCCGTCCGTCGAGATTCCTGTTCGCCGCGAGGAGATCCGGGTGGGCCCCACAGGTCCCCCTGGCCCCGCCGAGCCTCCTGGGCCCTCGCCACGGCAAAAATGGCCTGCTGGGACGCACCGCCGGCGCCTCGGAGAGACCCTCGTGGGGAAGGACCGGCGCCCGCACGGGCCCCTTTCTGGCCCCCCCGGCTTCCCGGGCGGACCAGAGGTGACTTCCCGGAGGCGCCCACGGAGCCATCCAGGAGCCCCATGGGGGCCCCGGAGGCCCCTCTATGAAGCCCACGGCACGGCCCCCGAAGCCCGCGGAGGCCTCCAGCTTCATTCCCGGAGGCGCCCACGGATTCATCCAGGAGCCTATGGGGGCCCTGGAGGCCCCTCTACGAAGCCCACGGGACGGCCCCCGGAAGCCCGCGGAGGCCTCCAGCTTCACTCCCGGAGGCGTCCACGGAGCCATCCAGGAGCCCCCGGAGGCCCACGGGACGGCCCCTCCACGAAGCCCACGGGGCGGCCCCGGGGAGCCCGCGGAGGCCTCCCGAGGTCCCCGCGGCGCCCAAGCAGAAGCTCGGTCCCGCGCCCTCCCCGCCTCGGTTGTGGCAGCGAGGAGGCCCCCCGAGGCTGGGAAAACGAGCGGAGGGGGGTTGTGCTCGCGCTTGCGGCTGGCAGGCGTCGGCGACGCGGGGGAGGGCCGCGCGGCGACCCCTGCAGCTCCTCACTGGCACGCGAGCTCGAGCAATGTGCCACTACTGCGCACGAGAAGCACCTTCCCCCGTGGAGTCAAGATTAGATCCCTCCCGCCCGATGGTGATTAGTGTGGCCCTGGTGTTTCTGAACAGCCCGCATAAAGGCGCTCATGTGAGGGGGGGGCTTAGCGTGTTGGCAACATGTCTCTCGAGATGCGTCGTCGATCTATTGACACCAGAGCGCTGCGCTGCGCGAAACAATGGCAGTCGCACGATGGCTGCTTGCCCTGGGCGGTTGATTGACGAGATAGTCCCGGGAGAACACATACATCGCTTACCCCCGTCTCCACACCCAACGCGTGCGCCCATGCTTCCGATTGTTTACAACCGTGTGACGTCTCCCTGGTTTGTAACCGCTGCCAGCCGCAGAGCTGGAAGGCCGAACAACTCAGACGCTGCGGGCTGCGATCATCCAGGCCATTTGCCCCGCCCAATTAAAAACGCTGTCCTTGCAATCGTTGTCCCAATTCCCTGAAGCCACATCGATGTTTGATCTGCTGTGGCATCGCCACTGACGACGCATGTGCTGCTCGGCAGTCTTCTAAGGGAATGCGCGAACAGGACACTTACGTCGTAATATCGACTGCTGCAACCCCCATAGACTTTGAAACATGCGCACTGGAAATATTCGAGCTCCCATAACATCAGAATCATGAAAAGTGGACTACTGAACTTGCTAGACCCAGACGAGTTATGGCCTTAGCCGTGCTGCATCACAAGACATCCTTGTGCTTGTAGAAGGCGAGCGAGGAACCAAAGAAACGATTGTCCAGACTTCCGCTCTGGGCGCGCGATGCAAGCTGACGCCATCCACTGACACCAGCCTGGTCGACGCGCCACCCGTGACCGTTGTGCACCACGCGGTCTCGCCCACTGGTACGCAGCCAGGTCAGATGTGGACATCTGCGTCAGATGTCCAACCAAGTTTGCGCCACGTGAGTCGAGGAGGAGGAGGAGGACGAGGAGGAGGAGGAGGAGGAGGACGGCCGGTCGCGCACCGAGCGAACCGAGGCTTGGAACGCACGCAGGGAGCAGCACCCACGAAGCAGGGTGTAACCCGAAGATTGGCGCTCTCCCTGGGACGAGCCCGCTGGTCTGGGTGAATCAAGCGGTGGCATCTGTATCCCACCCTTCGAAGCGGACCGCCCAACTCAAGCCACCACCCGGACACAGGCGAGGAAAATAGGAGGAGGCGCGAGGGAGAGGTCCGCGCTGATGTCTCAGATCGGCGCCAGCCTTCCAAGCGCACCCCGCTGGACCCCCACTGGGGCGACACGGCGCCGACCAGATTGATCCGCGCCGCGAGGACCTCCAAAAGTGTACGTTCATGCATCCCTTGTTCATCGGAGCAGCAAGAGAATCAACTGCGGCAGGGGGGGCAGAGGAAGGAGGAGGAGGAGAACGACGACGATTAAGGCATCAACCCATAGGGATGAAACGTCCCGCGTCGTCGAGCACCGAGGAGGACGACGACGATGGTGGGTGACCCCACGCGAACAGCCCCTGTGGCTACGCGCATCGAAGCTGGGTGCGTGCCGGGGCTGCACATTGGCGCCACAGGGCACGAAAGGCTTCCTGACAGGGACGAAGTAGTCGCTGGAAGGTCCGCGGGAGAAGCTGCCGATGTGCAGCGCTCCTGCGTGAAGGCCCTCCGCCTTCACGCAGGGGAGGAGGGAGGAGGAGGAGGAGGGGGAGAAGGAGCAGAGGGAGGAGGAGGAGGAGGAGGAGGAGGAGGAGGAGGAGGAGGAAAATGAGGTGGAGGAGGAGGAGGAGGGGAAAAAGGAGGAGGGGAAGAAGGAGGGGGACGAGGACGAGGACGAGGGCGAGGATGAGGACGACGACGAAGACGACGAGGACGACGACGAGGATGACGCCGACGACGACGACGACGTCGGCGACGACGACGACGACGCTCGAGGGATTCTGGGAATCGCCCCGCCCGAAGCCTTCTCAGCCGGAAGAGGCCGCCGCCGTGAGGCCCCGCCCGGCACAGCGCGTCGCGGAGGTCGGCACCGGCCCGCGCGTCCAGGCGGTTGCGCTGCAGCGACAGGGCCTGCTCGAGGAGAAGGAGGAGGAGAAGGAGGCGGGGGAGAAAATGAAGAGGGCGGATAAGAAGGAGGACGAGGCAAAAAGAGGAGGAGGAGGGCGAGGAGGAGGCGGAAGCGGAGAGGAGGAGCCGGAGGGGGAGGAGGCGGAAGAGGAGGAGGCGCAAGAGGAAGATAGGACGAGGAGACGAGGATGAGGAGGACGACATCGAGGAGGAGGAGGAGGAAGAAGAAGAACCTGAGACACCCTCGAGGCCTAGAGCATGACGGGACATGTTCGGCAATTATCGACCTCCGAAGAGGCCTTTGCCAGTCCCAGGGCCGTCAAAAACGGATCGAGGTGAAACAAACTGTCTCTGGGAAGGGATCAGACTCTCGGGAGCCACGTTGTCATATAACCACGACGTTGGATGCCCAGGAAGGAGGACGACGACGAGGAAAACGAGAAGGACAAGGAAGAGGAGGACGAGATGAGGAGCAGGCAGAGGAGGGAGGAGGAGGTCATCCTTGTTTCCAGGCTGCTCCATCTTTGTTTCCTCCTTCTCCTCCTGCTCTAACTACTCCTCCTCCTCCTCCTCCTCCTCCTCCTCCTCCTCCTCCTCCTCCTCCTCCTCCTCCCTCCTCCTCCTCCTCCTCCTCCTCCTCCTCCTCCTCCTCCTCCTCCTCCTCCTCATCATCATCATCCTCGGCCCTCCTCCTCCTCCTCCTCCTCCTCCTCCTCCTCCTCCTCCTCCTCCTGCTCCTCCTGCTCCACCTCCTCCTCCTCCTCCACCTCCACCTCCTCCTCCTCCACTCCTTCTCCTTATCAGTAAGTTCTCCCTGTGGCACCCCGAGGCCAGTTTTTCGGGCGGGCCTGGCGTTTCGCCTGAGACTTCCTCACCACGTATGACTCTTAAGCTAAAAAAGTGGCAACACTTTCACAGATGGAGGGCGGGTGGTTTTCAACATGTGGCTCTCGTCTTAGCGCCGCGCGCGTTCGTTTTTCACGGATTGAGGGCGGATCGTTTTCATCACCCTCATCAGCCTCACAATCCTCATCATTCTCATCACGGCTTCTCATCATCAGAAAGCAGCATCCTCAGCAACAGAAGAATCGGCATCCACAGCATCAACACCAGCATCTGCATCATCCTCGTCGTCATCATCAGAAGCATCACCGGCATTACCCGCATCATCATCAACAACATCATCACCGCCATCCTCACCATCACCATCAGCATCAGCATCAGCATCAGCGTCAGCATCATCAGCATCATCATCAGCATCATCATCAGCATCATCATCAGCATCATCATCCTCATCATCATCATCATCTTCAACAATATCATCATCCTCATCATCATCAGCATCATCAACATCATCAACATAATTATCGGCATCGGTATCACCATTATCATCAGCAACATCATCATCAACATCATCATCAGCTGTATCATGCTCAGCAGCATCATCATCATCATCATCATCATCATCAGCATCACCATCGCCATCGTCATCACAAACAACAACAAACAATAACTTTAAGACCGTTCGCCCTTATATGCTCGAGTGTCCAATAACGCTTATTTCCCAAACCCTCGATACCCGCCCTCTTTGTCTTCGATCGAACCACTTTTCGGGGGTATACCTTTCTTCCCTGCAAGCCGGGCCCCGGCAAGCGGCGGGGCGGCCGCAGACCGTCGGCCTGGCCAGCGGCAGCGCTGATCGGCGGGGCGGCCACGGACCGTCGACCCGACCCCAAGAGGGACGGACAGGGGACCGACCACGACGACGACGACGACGACGACGACGACGACGACGTCGAAGACAACGGCGACGACGACGACAACGGCAACGACGAGCGAAAGCGAGAGCGAGAGAGAACGACAGCAGGGCCACGAAGGGCACGAAGTAGGCCACGAAGGGCGACAGCGGGGACACGAAGGGAATGCGTATGGGGCCACGAAGAGCGCGAACGAGCGGGGGCCACGAAGTGCAGATAATGCGGGGCCACAGAAGGCAACTATGGGGCCACTGAGGGTAGCAACTGGGCCACGTAGGACAGTGAGGGGGACACAAATGGCGACAGCGGGGCCACGAAGGGCATGCACATGGGGCCACAGCGGGCGCGACTCCTGGGTGCCTGGGTGTCGGGAGCGCGGCGCTTGGGCAAATTGCAGGAAATTCCAACGCAAGGCCATTCTTCAGTAAGTTGCAAGCAAGTCTCCAGCGAGAGCGCGACTCCAGAGCGCCGGGAGAGCGATTCCTGAATAAATTGTAAGGAAGTCCCAAGCGAGAGCGCGATTCCTAAACAAAATGCGAGGAAGTCTCGGGCGGGAGCGGGGGTCCTGGCTAAATTGTAAGGAAGTCTCAAGCGGGAGCCGTCGTTGTAGTAACCCGGGGGCCAGGGGCCCAGTTTGAGCATCAAGACTTTCTTTGTCAAAAAACAGGGTGCGAGCGTCGAGGGGCACACTTTGATTTAGAAAAAACAGTATGCACCGGTGGGGGGATCAACAATAATTATCTTTCAGAAATAAGAATTCAACAACAACAACAACAACAACCACAACAACAAGAACAACAACAACAACAACAACAACAAAAACAACAACAACAACAACAACACCAACAACAACAACAGCAACAACAACAACAGCAGCAGCAGCAACAACAACAAAAACAACAACAACAACAACAACAACAACAACAACAACAACAACAACAACACCAACACCAACAACAACAACAACAACAACCACAACCACAACAACCACAACAGCAACAACCACAACAGCAACAACAATAACAACAACAACACAAACAACAACAACACCAACAACAACAACCACAACAACAACCACAACAACAACAGCAACACCAACAACAACAACAACAAAAACAACACCAACAACAACAAACAAAACACCAACAACAACAACAACACCAACAACAACAATAACAACAACCACAACAACAGTAACAAAAACAGCAACAACAACAACACCACCAACAACAACACCAACAACGACAACACCAACAACCGCAACAACAACAACAGCAACTACAACAACAACAGCAGCAGCACCACCCTAGATACTAGCATCAGCATCACCATCACCACCATCATCAGCGCCATCGTCATCAGCAACAGCAGCGTCGCCGTCATTCTTACCCTTCGTAACACCATTCTCCTCTGGTCTCCTCCTCCGCGGGGAAGTTGGAAGTCCTTTGGATGAGTGGAGCGGGGTGGGAAAGAATGGGAGAAAGATTGGGAACACGTGGCGTGCGAGGTGCTGGGCAGGAAGGGGCACGGGTTGGGGATGAGCTGGGAGGAGTGGCGAGGCAGGGGGGAGAGCTGGGAGGAGCAGGGAGGAGCGGAGAGGACTGGGTTGGGAGTGCGGACGCGAACGGGACCGTGGACACGAGCAGGATAGGGGTCACGGAGGTCCAGAGTCACGGCCACGGCAGGCGTGGCAGCGACCGACACAAAGCATGGGAGGCGGAGGGGGGGGGGCTGAGAAGGACGCCTCGCCCCGTGGAGTCGACACGAGCGGAAAGGAGGGGCAAAGGGGGAGGGGAAGGATGGGGACCGACAGGGAGTGGGGGCCCCTTCCCCCCCCGACGCGCGGGACACGTTCACTGCGGCGAAGCGTGGGGAAGTGCCGCCAAACGGCCACCCGAGGAACGCTGGGAGGGAGGGAGGTCAAGAAGGGGAGAAAGAGGGAGAGGGGGTGAGGAGGACCACGGGGAAAGGTAGATGGGGCACGCAGTCGAAGCGCAAACGAGAACGCATCCGAGAGAGTGCGTGACTCTCTCGGTGTCGGGCAGCGTGCAACGCCTGCAGTACGGTCGGCGAGGCGTGGATGAGACGGTCCGTATCCACCGCTGGGCCTTAATGTGCCTGCCTTGTTGCGAGGCAGGGATTTATCCAGATCCACCGCCTGGGAACCGACGTCCTGGTGCCCCTCCGGGCGGTGGATATGGGTATGTTTCGGCCCCTGGTGGACCGAATATATCCATATCCACCACCAATGGAGGTCCGCGAAGATCGAATCCCCAGGCGGTGGTTATGGATAAATCCCAGCCGCGGACTTATGTCTGGGCAGGGTGCGCTGGCTAACAGTACCACGTGCGATCCGTGCGACCACGGTGGTGACGACGACAACGATGGCCTGTGCGCCTTCTACTTCTATGGCGAACAATCAACACGCACCCACACCCATAGGGAGGACGGAATGAGCTATGGGTGCGTGTTGTTGGATGGGGGTCCCCGCTCGAACGGGAGCCTCCCCAGGGGTCCGACAACCCGCACCCATACCCATATCGGGAGCGGCCAAGAGGGGGGCGTCCAAGAGGGCGGGGCGCAAATCATGGCCGGCGGCATGTGCGCGGCCTGGGGGGGGGCCCTGGACGCCTTGAAATAAGAAGAGGCGCCATGGAACCAGGGGAGATATCATGGCCCCCGCCATGATATCCACCCCCCCTAGTCATCACCCCCCTCTTTGCCACCCCCAACCATGGCCAGTCCTTCTCCCTCTGGCCTCTCTATGGATATATTAGTGTGCGTTGTTCGTTCGTCATTCTCGGGCGGCCGGAGGCGACGGGCCGAGCATGCCGCGCCAAGCGCGTGGCAAGTTGCGCGCAGAAAGCGCAGGTGCCAAAACATGCGCGCAGTGCGGGCACTGGTTCAAGAGGCGCGCGATCACGGAAGAGCATCGGAGGAGATCTGCCAGGGCGTACAGACAGGAGCTGCGCACGCCAGAAGGGCGTTGGCAGAAATACAGGGCAGAACATCCACCCCGATCATAACCACCCCGACACGCGAAGCCGTGTAAATGCACCCAAAGAAGGAAATCAGACAGGGCAGGGCTGTTTGGTAAACCCCCAGGGCCGTTTACTAAAAGCCCATTGTCCGGTCCGGGTGGTTTTTCCTCCCATTAAGACAGGTGAAGCGGAGAAGGTTGGGTGGAACAAAGAAGCAGCTGAGCAGACCAGGAGGAAAATCGCACGCCACGGAGGGGAAGAGAGAGAGAGAGAGTCCGACGAGTCACAAAGTCCAGGGCGGGGGGAGGGCATCGGAGAGGACCTGTTTGCCACCCTGACAAGGGATGCCACTCCCCGCCAGGGGCCGGCAACGGGGCCCTCCTCCCAGCAGAGGACACGAGGCGCAACGGAGGAGGCGTCCGAGACAGACACCAAAAAACCCCAAAGCCACCGAACCCGAAGCTTCCAGCCGCTCCCTCGGCACCTGTGCCTCAGCATTACCTTTTGTCCTCTCCCAATCTGGTTACGCGAAATCACAAGGGCGAAGTGTAGGGATGCAAGGCGCCTGGAACTCGCCACGTCAGGGGTACCCTTGGACAGGGGAAGCAGGAAGCACGACAAGTACTCTCAGGACTAGGGGATGCAAGATCCCCTTGCGCCAAAGGCTAATCCTTACGGCCGTCTCCCTGATGTGCAGCGCCTTGATGTTATGCGATGCCTTGATTCTTCGATACGAGGTCCACGGGGTCCCCAGACGCCCTGACCCGTTCCCCAGGGCCCCCTCTTCCTCCCGAGCCGCTCTTCGACGGTCTAGCAGCCTGGCGCGAAGGCCCCCGCACGGCGACGACGGCCGCAAGCCTCCCGTCGTGACTTCGCCACGCCGCGGACCTGTCTTGAGTCCTGGCTGGACTCCGTACCGTCCTGCCCAGCTCCACCCCGGTCTCTCTCCGCCGTGCCCGTAGGTCGAGCATGTCCCCCTCCAGGCGGATTCTGGACGAAAAATGAATTAAAAATATTCAAAACGAATTCAACGATGGCCGAAAATAGTCAACAAATCGTCCCCAGACTATTTTTTGACTATCCTCCTGTAGAAGGACAAGCCCGACTTCCTCCTGCCCAGCTCCACCCCGGTCTCTCTCCGCCGTGCCCGTAGGTCGGGCATGTCCCCCTCCAGGCGGATTTTGGACGGAAACTAAAAAAATACTCAAAAACAGTCGAACAATCATCCCCTGAATATTTTTGACTAGTTTTGACTATTCCTCCTGGGACTGTTCCTTGACTATTGTTTGTTGACTACCTACCAGACCACCCCAACCCAACCCGAAGACCCGAATTTCGGGTTGGGGGGGGGGTACGGGTTCCACATGTGTTTTCTCGATGTTTCCCGACCCCCCCCCCCCACTGGAAGTGGAGGGCAAATTGAGGCCTTCGGGCTGGGTCGGGGTGGTTTGGTGGGTGGTGATTGTCTGCTTTGGACTGTCGAGGGACAGGCCCGACGTATACTCCTGTCCAGCTCCACCCCCGGCCTCCCTCCGCCGTGCCCTGCTGGAGGAGGAGGAGGAGGAGGAGGAGGAGGAGGAGGAGGAGGAGGAGGAGGAGGAGGAGGAGGAGGAGGAGGAGGGAGGAGGAGGAGGAGGAGAGGAGGAGGAGGAGGGGGAGGAGGAGGAGGAGGAGGAGGAGGCCTCGGGCGGCCTCGGGCGGGCGCGCAGCGCGGGCCGCGCGGGCAGCGCGGGGGAGGCGGCGGGCCGACGCGCCCCGCTGCCCCCCCCCGCGGGGCCCGGAGGACCGACGGACGCGCTGCACAAGGGGCGGCGGCGGGAAGCAACGGGCGCAGACCCGGACTGACTACCTACCAGACCACCCCAACCCAACCCGAAAACCCGAATTTGACCCGAATTTCGGGTTGGGGGGGGTACGGGTTCCATGTGTTTTTTCAACGTTCCAGGACCCCCCCCCACTGGAAATGGAGGGCAAATTGAGGCCTTCGGGTTGGGTTGGGGTGGTTTGGTAGGTGGTGACGGACATGCTCGCGTCGTGGAAACACACGGCGGAGTTCGGAGACCCTGCGCCCCAAAAAACGGGTTCCTCTCTTGGGGGCGCATGTCTTACGTCCGCCGCCTTCCGCCGAGCTGCCGCCGGCTTCCGCCGGCGGAGGCGGCCTCGCTTTGCTGCCGCCGCCCTTCCGCCGCCTGCTGCGGCGGAAGAGATGACAACTCTTTCTATCCTCGAAGGCAAGGCCTTTTTTCGAACGCCTCACATGACCCCAAGGTTGTTGGCCGTTTTCGGCCTCTGGGGAACCTCGCTGGGCCCCGGGGCCGTCCAAAGGAGACTCGGGACGAAAAGCTGTCCATGGGGAAAGGGTCCAGACCTTTGGGGGTCCAGACCTCTTGGGACCCCATATTGAAAAATTGATCGCCTGTCTGGGAGGCAAGAACACAGAGAAGCTGAAGAAAGTGGATGCTGGAAATGACCCAGCATCGAAGTTAACAGGGTTGCTGGAATAACCGGCAGGGGTCGCCACGAGCCCGAAACGACTGGGATGTGGCCGCCAGGGCTGGAACGACTGGAGGGAAACTGGAAAAGGATGGGAAGAGTGGAAGGGCTGGCCCCAGCCGCTTCTTCCAGCTTCCCTGAAACCTACCACCGTAAGTCCAACACGACATGAGCAGCCTCTTGGTCTGTTTACTGGTCAGCAGCAGAGTACGCACTCCTGCTGGCCACCGTATCTGCTTACCGGCCCAGAAGGAATGTCTTCTGGCCGCAGCTGTGCTTGACAGTCCTCCTCACCGTCATCCACCCGTACTCCTGCTGTCCATCCTCCTGCTCACGTTTCATCCTCGTGTGCTGCGCAAATCAAATCAGGCGCCTGAGGCGGCATTCAGCAACTCGGAATCGGTAACAGACACACTGTGCCAAACAGCCCCCCTCCCCGCCCCGCCCCCTGGGCGGGCGCCTCCAGCCCGGGCGGGAATTCGGCGCCCCTCGGCGCGGCGCGGCATGGCGACTGCGGCGGCGGCGGCGGCGGCGGCGAAGGCGGCGGCGGCGACGGCTGCGGCAGCGGCGACGGCTGCGGCGGCGGCGACGGCGACGGCGACGGCGGCAGCGTCGACGGCGACGGCGACGGCGACGCGGTGGCGAAGACGAAGGCAAAAGCGACGACCACGTTGCCGGCCTCCGCGAGCCCCTGTGCCCAGCTCCAGAGCCCTCGGGGAACGACCCGAAATTGAAAGCTGGTTAAGGTGAATGGGCCCAGACCTCTGACGCCTGCTTACCCAGAACCCCGACGACGTGATTTTCTCGCAACATGGGCCCCCAGCTGTCTGGACCTATTCCCCAGGACCGGTTTTTCATCCCGAGTCCTCTTTTTACAGCCTCGAGGCCCGGTCAGGGCCCGGACGCCGAAAATTGCGAAAACATAATCCCGCATCGATATTTTATGACCAGGAAGGGTCTGAGCAGATTCAACAAACACACACACACACACACACCAAAACGACGGGCTCGGCTTTGTTCTGAGACGTGAGCCTCGGACCTCACGACCACGTCCCGATATGTCCAGCTTTCATCCCGACTCCGTATTATTGTGATGGCCCCGAGGCCCCAAGTCGGCCTCGGTCAAAAATGGAGACCAAGCGGACGCCTCGATTCTGTCGAGGCGCCGGATATCTGAGGACATCTGGCAGGGGACGGCCTTCGTCCCAGATTGCCGGGCGCCTCTCGAGATTGCGTTTTCCATTCCCATTAACGGTCGTTACCCGGGAGGGGTAGGGTTAGGTCGGGCATGTCTCCCTACAGGCGGATTTTGGGCGAAAAATTAAAAATACCCCAAAAATGTTCAAACATAGTTAAAAGTATTAAAAACATCGTCCCCAGACGATATTTTGACTATGCTTGACTACTCCTCCTGTCGAGGGACAGGCCCGACTATTAAGGGTAGGGAGGTGGGGCCACGGGTAACGGTGGAATCGCTTAGGCGGGGTGGGGCAAATCGGGGCGAGGGCGTGCTACGATCGCCACGGTATGCGCGCGAGCACCAGCACGTGAGGCAGGGGTCCAGCCTCTTCCCCCCCCCCACACGCACGATCGTTGCCCTTGACCCCGGGAACGTGGGGCGAGGGCCGTCGTGGTGTCTCCGGAGGGAGAAGGCGGGAGCGGACACCGACCAGGCCGCTGCCCCTCAAGGGGGGGCTATCGCCAACGAGCCCTTGCAGCCAGGGGGGGCGGGGCTTGGCCCTGGTAGCGACCGTCAAGAGCCAGAGGATAAACATCACGTCGGGCATGTCCTCCTACAGGCGGAATCTGGACGAACAATAAGACATAACACAAACACAAATAATTAACCCAAAATAGTGTTTCAAAAAGAACCGTCCCTGACTATTTGTTCGCTACAGTCGAGGTGTTGACCTAAGGAACCCTGAATAAGGAACGAGGCCCCTTTTTTCCATAAGTTAAGCTTCGATTTCCTGTCGAAAACATAAGGAAAACCTGAGGCAAGCTGCGAAACAATTAAGGAACATTGAGCCCCTCCCCATCGAAAAGGGTTCCTTCTTCAAGACCCCTACTGTATTTTTGAAGGTTCCTCCTGCAGAGGGACAGGCCCGCCTTCAGATAAAAAACAAGACCCTGCTCCGACGGCGCGCCCTCTTCGCGGCGTGGTCCCCCCCGAGGACCCCGGCCCCTGTCTTGGGACCCGCCTCTCCTGCGGGGCCGCTCTCTGACCGTACCGAGGTGCGGGAGGCACCGCCCAGAGGCCGAGACCAGAGATATCCGCCAGTCTGCTCTTGTCTCCTCCTCCTCCCCCTCCTCCTCCTCCTCCTCCTCCTCCTCCTCCTCCTCCCCCTCCTCCTCCTCCCCCTCCTCCTCCTCCTCCTCCTCCCCCTCCTCCCTCCTCCCCCTCCCCCCCT
The DNA here is from genome assembly GCA_963575745.1 of Prorocentrum cordatum. Classification (NCBI taxonomy): domain Eukaryota; class Dinophyceae; order Prorocentrales; family Prorocentraceae; genus Prorocentrum; species Prorocentrum cordatum. The sequence continues at coordinate 248,754 of CAUYUJ010011126.1, forward strand.
CCTCCTCCTCCTCCTCCCCCTCCTCATCCTCCTCCTCCTCGGCCCGGGAGGTCTCGACCGCTTGAAGCTGCGAAAGACCACCCCCTGGGGAGGTTCCCCAGTCATCCCAGGCAGTCTTCTGACTGTCCGAGGCTGGGGAGACATCGCCCAGAGGCCGAAACCCGAGACATCCGCCGATCTGTTTTTTCACTCCGCGGCCCCGGAGGTCCCGACCGCTTCCCCAGGGGTGGTCTCTCGCCCTGGAACACCTCTTGACGGCACCGAGGCCCGCAAACTGCCCCCGAGGGTCGAAGCCGAGAAAACAAACCAGGATTGGAAAAAACAAAAGAACATCGCCAGAAAGCAGTGACCATTGAAAAATCCGCCGGCACCGAATTCCTTGCGACGCCCAGATCGACAGGTTCTGACTGCACCGGGGGCCGAGAGCCGGCCCCGTGCCGTCGCTGAGGCGTGTTGTTATCATGCGCATGCCTCGGTCTTCTGGCGAGGGCTACCAGAAGCAGTCGAGTTCCTCGGATGAGGGCCCAAGTTGAGGCGGTGACCAGCTCAGGGAGGGAAACATCGACCTGGACTCGGCGATGCATTGCCAATAGCTCGACGAAAGGCCCTCGATAGTGACTCGGAGTGGGGCTATCGGGCCCCCAACGGCGGTGAATGGGCGATTGGGGATCAGTGCGTCACCCCCTGAGCCTATCCCCCCGATCGTTGCCCCTGATCACAGATCCGCAAGAATGCTTGCACGTGTCCGAGTCGAGCGAATCAACCCAGGAAGAACCCCACCAACGACACGAAGCCCACGCAGCAACGCTAACTTGGACCCTTCCTCGGCATCAAAATCGACCTCCAGGCCTGACCTGGGGTGCGCGCTGGCCAGAACTCCCAGACGGATCCAGCCGAAGCCACGAGGATGCCCCCAGAGGCCCCAAAAGAACAAAGACACACACAGAATAAAAGATTGATCCTCGAACCCAAGATCTCCGAACACAGAGACTCGAAATCACAAGTTGTCCGCAACGTGAACCCCGGAGGTCTCGACCCCAAGACGGGCTCTTCACTCCGGGCCGCTTAGCGACAGTCTCGCGAGGACCCGGCGAGGGCCCTCGGAGGCCAAAGACTGTCAACGGCCTCCCGGCGTGACTCTTCCACGCCGCGAGCCCAGACATCCGGCGCTCCGACGTGTTCCACGCGTGGGGTCCGGAACTCTCAACCCCAAGAGCGCCCAGGAGGCACCCCAGAGTGATCCCAAGAGGGCCTCAAGAGCCCGCTCTCGAGGGACGTGGTAGGGGCGCCCTGAGCAAGCAAGGAGAAAGCCTTGCGCTAGACGCACGGGGTCCCGCCGCTCGGGGCTTGCGGTGGGTGGGCGCGCTTTCCCCGAGGGTTGCGCTTCAGCGCTGGCCCTTGCTGGCGGCGGGCCCTCGCCGGGGGTGCGAGTCCCCTTCCCGGCGTTTTTTGACTCCCCGCTCGCTGTGCCGATGGCTCCGCACGAGGCGCCCGAGGCCAATCAAGCGGCGACGGGCTGGCTCGGGGCGCTGGGAAGCTGGGAGGGGCCTGGGAGCCCAGGCACCCGACGGGTGTGATCATCAGAGGCCTAGGCATGTGAAGGGGCCCTGGGACACACAAATAAATACACACAATAATAATAGGATTCCTGATAATTTTCCCATATTTTCTGGGTTTTTGTCTTCCCCCACACTTCCCATATTTTCCTATATTTTCTAGGCAATCGACGATGAATTGTGTCTGTGTGTTTTTGTCCCCTCCTGAGCATGGCACGTGGCACTGCTCCTGCCCACGGGCCACAGTGAAAAAAACCGCTCGTGCAGTTCCGCAGGTGGGCCACCCCGGAACAGCGAGCGAAAGACGCTGTGACTTCCACGCGGCGTCTTCCGCACATCCCGGCCAGCAAGACCCGCTCGAAAAACTCGCAGCGAAACCCAGAGCGCCACTCCGACGGGCATCCGGGGGCCCTCTGGCGCCATGGGGCCTCGACCCCTTCCCCCCAAGGGGTCCTGGGGACCGAGGCCCGCCCCCGGAGGCCGAGACTGGGAAAAAAAAAAAAAAAAAAAAAAAAAAACACGCCGCGATAAGGGGGGGGAGCAGAAAAAAACATCGCCGGGGCCGCCAGGAACGCAACCCAGGCACACGATGCCTCAATTGTTCGAGCCTCGAGCCTCGGACCTTCGATGCTCGGGGCTTCGAGGTTCAACCGAGACATCGCAGGGTCAGCCCGATGGCTCCACTGAAGGTTCGAGGTTCAAACCGAACTCTTGACTGAACCCCGAAGGCTCGAGGTTCAGACAAGACGTGGCACGTCTGGGTTCAACCTAGACCTGCGATGCCCGGATTGTTTCCATGCGGGGTCCCCTCCGGACGCCTTCCTCAGGGCAAGCTTCCCATCCCGACCCCCTGTTCGACGGCCCCGAGACTGGGCGAGGACCCCCAGAGGCCGACGAGGGCCTCAAGCCTTCCGTCGTGCTTTTTGCCACGGCGCGAGCACGTCCGGAAGTGGAACCTGCGTCGACGACGACGACGACGACGACGACGACGACGACGAAAGCGACGACGACGACGACGACGAAAGCGACGACGACGACGACGACAACGACGACGAGGCCACAGCGCGAGCATGTCTGGAAAGCTTCGGGGCGCCGCGCGGCTCCCCGGGGCCTGAGGGACCCCCGGCCGCAGAGCGCGGCCGCGTTGTCGTCCAGGCACAGCGAGCGCAGCCGCGGCGCCGCCGCGCGCAGCCGCAGCGCGAGCGCCAGCGCCGGCGGCGGCAGGCGGGTGCCCTGGGCAGCCACGCGACGAAGGCGACGGCGGTGGCGGCGGCGGCGACGGCGACGGCGACGGCGACGGCGGCGGTGGCGGCGGCGGCGGCGGCGACGGCGACGGCGACGGCGACGGCCACGGCGACGGCGACGGCGACGGCCACGGCGACGGCGACGACGACGACGACGACGACGACGACGACGACGACGACGACGACGACGACGACGACGACGACAGCGACGGCCACGGCGACGGCGACGGCGACGGCCACGGCGACGGCGACGACGACGACGACGACGACGACGACGACGACGACGACGACGACGACAGCGACGGCGACGACGCTGGCGGCGGCGGCGGCGGACAGCAGCCCGCACCCCCTCGCGTCACGAAAAAATCACGAAGGACGTTTGTGTTGCTACTTCGGGCCTCTGGGGAGGGGGGGGCCTCGCTGGGCCCCAGGACCGCCCAGAAACTACTCTGGCCGAAAAACCAGTCCCAGGGAATAGGTCGAGACCTCTGGAGGGATTTTTGGCTCGAGGGGGCCCTTTTGGCAGCCTCAGGGGGCGGCCTGGGAGCGTCGGGGGCCGTCCTGGAGCCGTCCGCGGGGCGTGCCGCCTCGATCTGGGGCAGTCTTAGACCGTCCGCTGCGCGCTCGGGGCCGCTCGGAAGGCTCGGCGGCGGCCCCGAGGGCCGCCCGGGGCAGCCCGAAGCGCCCACTGGGAGCGGCCCGGAGGGGGCCGGTTCGCTGCCACTGCTCGCCATTCTAAGCAGCGGTGAACGCTGCATTGTAGGATAGATTGATGTCGTTGAGCATGTCCTGGAGCTGGCTGGTGATGTCGCGGTGAATGACGTGGTTGCAGTTGTCTGCGAGTCGCGTCCAGAGTGCGTCGTCGTGGTCGTAAAGGTAGATTTGCGCGTCCTTCGGCGTGTCGCTGCCATGGGGGAAGAGACCTCCAGCGTGGTGGTAAGCGACACCGTGACACTTGATAATGGGCGGGTCGCCGCCCCGAATCTCGTGGAAGCGGTCCCCGCCGTAGGAGACAAAGGAAAGTGCGTTGGTGTAGCTTTTGAGGGCCTCGTGCAGCTCGGTCAGCACGCATGGCTCCGAGGAGGATGCGTTCCAGTGTTGGGGGAGGTCTGTGAAGGGGTCGTATTTGCGTCGGCGTGACCATCCCGTGTTGGCAGCACAAACTGAAGTGGCCTCGTCCCCCGCGGGTTCCTTGCGCCACGCGCTCCTCGGGGAAATTGTATGCACGACAGAGACTGCACATATCCACGAGGCCACGAGATTCATACGGAGGTACAGCGGCGTCCGTGTGGACAGCGAGGGGGAGCAGTGCTCAAAGGTGGCCTCGAACTCGAGCTACGTGTCGGCGGCAATAATTCGCGTGGGCCACGACCGTAATTGCCAGCAGGGCGCATCCGCCGGTCCATGCGCACCGCGCCGAGCATGCCTTGTCTGCTGGTAGGTTTGGAGGGCCTGTGGTCGCGAGGAATGTGAGGAATGGTTGATGGAGGCGACGGCAGGTCGGCAGGAGATTTGTGCACGATCCGTCGTTCTTTCAATAGGGGAAGTGGGGTGACCTGAGAGGATGTATCTGGGTCGGAAGTATGCTGCTGATGGACCTGCGGGGCGTCGAGGACAGGGCGCGGGCTGCCGCAGTATGTCGAGGAAGGCCGTGGTTGCGTTGGGGCGAGGGGTGGACGTACTGAGGTGTCGGCGGCGTCTTTTGGCGCAAGCGGCGTAAACGGATCGAAGGGAGGGGTACTGGTGCAGGCGGCGCCGCGGCCAGCGCTGCGTTCTGCGTCGATCGCGTGCAGAGGGCAGGCGCAGTTTGCCCTCGGGCCATCTTGGGGGCCGCTTGGGTCGTCTTGGGGCGATGCGGGAGGCGTCTTGGCGTATCCTGGCCCAGTGAGCCGCGCAACAGGCTGGTATGATGTATATATATATATATATATATGCAATTTCCCCATAGGAATTTGCTGATGTTCGTCTCTGTGGCGTCCTCTGAAGGCCCTCCCGCAGCGTCTGTGGGCTTTATTGAATCGTCTGGGGGCCAGCTTCGGAAGTCTCAAGCACGGTGTGCTGAACCTGGGACTCGCACACCGTGGGTGAACAGCTCATCGAAGTTGAACAGCTCGGGCGTCCCTGGGGCAGTCTCGGGACCGTCTTGGAGCCGTCGTGCCAGATGGCACGAAGAGGGCCACCAGAGGGCTCCAAGAGGACTCCAAGAGGGCCCCAGGACGCGGCCAGGCGCGGGCCTACCATTCTGCTACGAAAGGCCTTTCTGTGGCAGAATGCACCTGGCCCTGTCTTGCAGGGGCCCGAAGGCCCCAAGAGGGCCGCAAGAGCGCCCCCAGGGGGCCCCAGGAGGGCCTCGAACCGCATGTACTTGATATGCTACTTGGGCTTGCGAGAGGGGCACCCAAGTACATGTGCCATAGGAGCCTTGTCAGGCCCCTCTTGGAGCCCTCCTGGCCCCCTCTTGGGGCCCCTCGGAAGCGCTCCCACCCTGTCCTGGCCCCCTCTTGGGGCCGCCATGGGCGCCTGAGGAGCCGTCCTGGCGCAGTCTTGAGCCTTCTTGGGGCCTTCCTGGCAGCCTCCTGAGGCGTCTTGGGGCGATCTTGAGGGCCTGTCTGGCCGTCTTGGACGCTTCGAAGACGAAAGGCACCGAAAGTCCTGAAATGCACGTTTTCCCTAGGGACGGCGACGATTTGGCCTCGTCCGGGCTTCTCTGAAGCCCACTTGGAGCATTATGGTGGCCTCTTGGGCCGTCGGGCGGTCTTCGGCCGTCTCCTGGGGGCCTCTGGGGGCTCCGGGCGCCTGCCCGCAGCGGGCCGAGCCGGGCCGAGCTGGGCCGAGGAGGGCCGATGCCACCCGGCCCTCTTTTCGCACGCGCTGATTCTGGTACTGTCGGAGGTGAGGGGGTGAGATCGAAGTGGAACGGAGAGCCCCCCTACCGGGAAATCGATTTCGGTTTCGTGTTCGTGCGTGCCGTGCGCGCGGGCGAGGCGAAGCTGCGTGGGCGGGCGAGAGGAAAGTCTCCTGTGGCTGAGGCGCGGCCGGACCAAATGTCTCTTCCGGGCGGCCGGTGGCGCGCGGTGTCCCGCCGGTGTCCCGCTGGTGTCCCGTCGGTGTCCCTGTGGCTGAGGCGCGGCCGGACCAAATGTGTCTCTTCCAGGCGGCCGGTGGCGCGCGGTGTCCCGCCGGTGTCCCGCTGGTGTCCCGTCGGTGTCCCGTCGGTGTCCCGATGATGATGTGATGATGGATGATGATGATGATGATGATGATGATGATGATGATGATGATGATGATGATGATGATGATGATGATGATGATGATGATGATGATGATGATGATGATGATGATGATGATGATGATGATGATGATGATGATGATGATGATGATGTGGTGGTGGTGGTGTGATGATGATGATGATGTTGGTGTTGTTGTTGATGATGATGACGTCGATTGTGAGATCGATTGTGACATCGATAGTGAGACCGAATGTGAGATCGATTGTGAGATCGATAGTGAGATCGATTGTGAGATCGATAGTCAGATCGATTGTGAGATGATGATGGTGATGATGGTGATGATGGTAATGATGGTGACGATGGTGATGATGGTGATGATGATGACGATGATGATGATGATGATGGCGTCGATTGTGAGATCGATTGGGAGTTCGACTGTGAGATCGATAATCAGATCGATTGTGCGATGCTGATGGTGATGATGGTGATGATGGTGATGATGGCCATGATGGTGATGATGATTGTGATGATGATGATGACGACGTTGATGATGATGATGATGCTGATGCTGATGATGATGACGATGATGATGATGTTGATGGTGATGTCGATGATGATGATGATGATGATGATGATGATGATGATGATGATGATGATGATGATGGTGGTGATGATGATGATGACGACGTCGATGGTGATATCGATTGTGAGATCGGCCACTCGTCGCTACGGCTGGATTCGCCTCGAACCGTGTCCTCCTTCGTTGTCTCCCTCCGCTCGTTCCTCTCCTCGCCTGCTCCCTCCCGTCCTCTCCCTCTTGGTTCCTCGGCTTCCTCCCGCTTTCTCTGCCTTGCCCCACCTCGGGGCGGCGACCTCCTGAAGGCGCTCGCGCCGTGCCGTGCCGGTCCCAGGGCTCTGTGCCGTGCTGTATCGTCATGCTGTGCTGTATGCTGGGCTCTGAGGCCCCAAACACAAAAAACGGCCTCGTCGTCGTCGTCGTCGTCGTCGTCGTCGGCAGTCGTCGGTCGTTGCTGGACCGGGGTGCCGAGTGAAAATTGCCTGGAGCTCAGGCGCCGTTTTCAGGTCGATTGCGAGATCGATTGTGATATCGATAGTGAGATCGACTTTGAGATCGAAAATGAGATCGATTGTGAGATCGATAGTGAGACCGAATGTGAAACCGAATGTGAGATCGATAGTGAGATCGATTGTGAGATCGATAGTGAGATCGACAGTGAGACCGAATGTGAGACCGAATGTGAGATCGACTGTGAGATCGATTGTGAGATCGATAGTGAGATCGACAGTGAGACCGAATGTGAGACCGAATGTGAGACCGATTGTGAGATCGATTGTGAGATCGATAGTGAGATCGAGAGCGAGATCGATAGTGATATCGATAGTGAGATCGAATGTGAGATCGATTGTGAGATCGATAGCGAGATCGATTGAGTGAGACGTTGGTTCCCCTTCCCCCCTCACCTCCTTATCACCCGCAGGGTGGTCGTATAGGTAGTATAAATGTCGTCGGGCTCCAGCTTCGCCTCCCACATCTCGCTCAGCAGCGCCAGTGCAGGCTGCCACTGCCCGCCCTTCTCGCACGCGCTGATCCCAGCGCTGTAGCTGACTAGGGCTGACCCATGGACTCCGTCCACGACATCTTTCTGGAATGGTTCTCGGAGGAACGGCGCAGATTGTACCGAAAATCTACAAACACGGCGGCGGCTCGGGCGGCGGCAGCGAGACCGCGCCTTCGTGTCCGAGCTCTTGCAGCGCTCCAGCAGCTTGGCCCAGCGCACTGCTCGTTCACCCCCCTCCTATTGAGGACAGTTTCGAAGTCTCTCGGGGATGTGCGTCGAAGTCGAAGCCCATCTGAGGCGTCTCAGGAGCGCTCGGGGAAGGGCTCGGGAGGCCATCGGGGAAAGCCACCGAAAGCGCCAGGGAGGCTCGCAAGGATCTACAGGGAGGGCACAAGAGAGCTTCAAATTCTGTGAAATCTTTAGAGAAACCGCTGTTGGGTCGGCCTGAGCGTCTCTTGGGTCGTCTTGGGGCCCTCTTGGGCTGTCTTGGGGCGCTCTTGGAAACCTCTTGGGCCGTTCTGGGGCGCTCTTGGAGGCCTCTTGGGCCGCCTTCGAGCGTCGGCAAGCGGAAAAGGCGAGAAGGCCAAAATCCTTCCAAAACCGTCGTAAAGCGGATGATTTTGACGCCCAAAACCGTCCAAAACCTCCTGAGGCGGTCCCCTCGTCCGCCCCCGTGGCACCTCTTGGGGACCTCTTTTGGGCTCCTGGGGGCCTCTTGGGCCTCTCTGGGCTCGTCTATCGCGCCCCTTGGGCTGTCTTGGGGCCCCCTAGGGCCTTCTTGGGCGGTCCTCGGGCCGTCTTGGAGCCATCTTGGGCCGCTCTTCGGGCCATCTTGGGGTCCCGTTGGCCTGTCTTGGGCGCCTCTGGGGCCGTCCTGGGGCCGCCTTGGACCGTCTTGGGGCCCTCGTGGACCGTCTTGGAGCGGTCTTGGATGCCTCGGGGGGGGGTCGGAGCGTCGGGAAGCCGAAAAAGCCAGGAAGCAAGAAACCTCGGACAAAAAAAACAATGAAAATCAACGATTTTGGCCTCTCGGGGCTCCCTTGGAGCGCCTCTTGGGAGGCCTGCTGGGCCGTCTTGGGGAGCTCTTGGGCCATCTTGGGCCAATCTCGGGCGTCTTGGCCGGATCATTGCGCGTCTCGGGGCCCTCTTGGGCCGCCTTCGGGGCATCTTGAGCGGGCCGGAGCCGTCTTTGAGCGGCTCGGAGCCGTCTTTGGGCCCTCGGGGCGGCCTCCGGAGCGTCTCGGAGCCGTTTCCGGCCATTTGGCGCTTTTTCCTTCCAGCACGCGGTTCATCCGGCCATAACCCGTGGACTTCGTCCACGTCATCTTGCCAGTCTTGGCTCGAAAAGGCCGTCTTGGGCCTGTCTTCGCTCGAAATGGCGAGCAGGTGGAAATCTTTCAGAAACCATAGAAGAATCAATGATTTCGTTTGCCGCGGCTCGTCTGGAGCGTCTTCGAGCGATCTTGGGCCGTCTCGGAGGCCCTCTTGGACCGCTTCCTTCTCTTCGTCCGCCTTCCACTCTACCTCCGCCTAAACAGCCTTCGAAGCGTCACAGACGGCTATGGTGGGTCTGCGGTGTACGTCTCGCCGCTTGTCAATTTTGAAAGCACACAGGGCCTTGAACAAAGTCACCCAGAGGGCTCTGGTGGCTTTTTTGCGGTTGTCTTTTCGAAGCCTGATGGCGGGCGCTGCCGTCTCCTTGGGAACGGTTAGTGGGCCTCTCGGTGTTTCTTTTCGAGCTCCTGGGGGCCTGTTGGGGCCTCGTTGGTTGTCTTGCGGCCTCTTGGGCCGTCTTGCGGCCTCCTGGGGGCCTTTTCTTTTGAAGTTTTTTGGGGCGCCTCTGGGGACGTTCCCGGGCTGTCCGCCCGAGCCTCTTCCAGGGGACAGCCCTGGAAATCTATTGTGCTTGCGTGCTGTGCGTGCGTGCTCCTGTGTGAGAGGTCGGAAGGGTGTCCCGACGTCACCGCTCGCTCTTGGGAGCTGTGCCTGGGAGAGCTCTCTACGCTGCGTCTCGCTCTTGGGAGCCTTGGTGAGCTTTGTGCTTCACCGATCGCTCTTTTAGTGGGCGTCTCTGGGCCTGCTTGATGGTCCTTGTGGGGGTCTTTTTCGGGCCATTCTGAAGCTTCTTGGGCTGCTCTGGGAACGGCTTGGGACGTTTTGAAGTCTTTTTGGGCCGTCACGGGGCGTCCGGGAGACCTTGGACCGTCTTGGAGCCCTCTTGAGGCTGCCTGAGGCCGTCTTGGGAGCCTCTTGGGGCCCCCTCGGAGCTCTCTTGGGGCTGTCTTGGGGTTCTGTGAGGCCGTTTCAGGGCTCTCTGGCGTCGTCTTGGGGCTCTTGTGGGCCGCCTTGGAGCCCTCTCAGGGGCCGCTGGCGTCTTCTTGGGGCGAGTTGGGAGGCCTCTCGGCGTGTCCTGGGCCGCTCAGGAGCACACAAGGCGGGCATGCTGAAACTATACGTTTTCCCATCGGAATTTGACGATTTGTCCCTCTTTGGCGTGCGCTCGGGGCACTCATGGGGCGTCTTTGCGGCCTCTTGGATCGTCGTGGAGCCCCCCCCGGAAGGCTTCGGGCCCTCGTGGGCCGTCTCGGGACCCACTGAGGCCGTCTTGGAGCGCTCTTGGACGGTCTGGGACCCCTCTGGAGCGCCTCTGGGACCGGCCTGAGCGATTCGGCCCCGTTGTGGCGCCGGAAAGGGGCGATTGTGTGCACACGAGGCGTGAACCATTCTCGCACGCGCTTCCACTGCCCATGTAGGAGAGACTAGGGCTGACCCGCGGCCTTCCGGCTGTGGAATCTGCCTGCTACGGCGTGGACGTGGAAGTGGAGCGTCTCTGGGGCCTCGCGGGCAAGGGGAGGTTGGAGGGGACGGCGTGGATGGAGGAGGTGGCCGCTGGAGGTGGCGGTGGCGGAGGAGGGATGCAGGCAGGCAGACCTGAAGGCAGGAACGCGGTGGTGGAGGCGGTGCCAGTGGAAGCACACCCATGTAGGCATGACATGGTGTGGACAGAAGCGGTTTCATCATAGCTTCATCGGGGCTTCATAGCTTCGGCGGGGAGGGTAGCCATGAGAAATTTATCTGCTCTTCGCCGGGGCCGAGTGATAATTTTATCTGGTAGTATGGTGGCAATGGGGCCAGTGGGCGCGGTCTCGGAGGCCCGCAAGAGGGCGGCGAGACGGCCCAAAAGGTCTCCAGGACGGGCCAAGAGGCTCAGAGGGCCCCACGAACTCCCTAAGACGGGCCCCAGTGCGAGGACACGAGGACACGAATCGAAATTTCGAGCGCACCGCCCCAAGACGTCCCCAACTGGCGCAGAGATGGCTCCCGGAGGGTCCAAGAAGCCCCCAAGACGACGCTGGAAGCTCGACGCTCCCCAGGAGAGGAGCATCCAAGGCCTCTTGGGGGCCGTTTGGGGGCCTCTTGTCGTCCTCCTGGGAGTCTCTCGGGGCCCTCTTGGGCCGTCTTGAGTGCCTCTTGGGCCGTCTTGGGGCGATTTGGAGCCGACTTGAGCGCCTCTCGGACCATCTTGGGGCCGTCTTGAGGCCATCTTGGGCCGATCTTGGGCGCTCTTGGGGCTGTCTTGGGTGTTTCTTGGGCCGTCTCGGGCGCCTCTGGAGCCGTCCCGGACGGCCCACAGACCGTCTTGGAGACTGTGCAGACGGAAAAGCTTGGAGACGGTGCGGTGGGGGCCTCTACAGCCGTCTTGGAGACGGGGCGGTGGGGCCATCGTGGGCCATTCTGAACTGCTCTTGGGGCTGTCTTGGATGCGTCTTGGGCCGTCTCGGGCGCCTCTGGAGCCGTCCCGGGGCCGTGTGGGGCCTTTTGGGGGCCCTCCTGTGGGCCTCTGGGCGCGTCTTGGGGCGAGCTGGGGGACCTGTATAGCCGTCTTGGACGCTGTGAGAACGAAAAAACAAGATATAGTGAAAATGTACGTTTCCTGTCGGGACTGGGACGATTTGCGCCTCTTGGGGCTCTCCTCGAGGTCCTCCTGGGCCGTCCCTGGCCTGCCTTGGGGACCTCTGGGATTGACTTGGGGATCCTAAGGGTGCTCTGAGTCCGTCTTGGCGCCCCCTGGAGCCTCTCGGAGCCGTCCCGTGCGCCATGATTGGCTGCTCTTGGGGCTGTCTTGGGTGCGTCTTGGGCCATCTCGGGCGCCTCTGAAAGCCGTCCCGGGGCCGTGTGGGGCCTTTTGGGGGCCCTCCTGTGGGCCTCTGGGCGCGTCTTGGGGCGAGCTGGGGGACCTGTATAGCCGTCTTGGATGCTGTGGCGAGAAAAAACAAAACATAGTGACAATGTGCGTTCCCCTCCGGGAATGGGACGATTTGGGCCTCTCGTTCTCTCCTGGAGGCCGTCCTGGGCCGTCTTGGGAGCCTCCTGGCCTGCCTTGGGGGCCTCTAGGGTTGTCTTGGGGCTCCCAAGGGTACTCTGAGGCCGCCTTGGCGCCCCCTGGAGCCTCTCGGAGCCGTCCCGACGCTGTTTTTGGGGCATCTGCGCCCCGGAGGGCGCCCCGGAGGGCCCGGGGAGTGGGACCTTCTCGCACGCGCGGATCCCAGCATTGTAGAAGAGATGACGTCGGGCTCCAGCTTCGCTTCCTACATCCCGCTCAGCAGCGCCAGGGCCCGCTACCACTGTTCGCCCTTCTCGCACGCGCTGATCCCACCGCTGTAGCTGATGGCGTTTAGCTCCAGCTTCACCTCCCGCATCTCGCTGAGCATCACCAGAGTCCGTTGCCACAGCTCGCCCTTCTCGAAAGCGCTCATGCCAGAGTTGTGTCTATCTCGTGCGAACACACAAAGCAACTGCTCAAGCGATGCGGCAGGCTAACACGGCGAATCTGAAATTTTGGCGACCGCCTACTGGCTCGATTCTTACATCTTGCTGAACAGTGCTAAAGCCCGCTGTCACTGCTCGCCCTCCTTGCCCCGGGGCTCCGCAGGTGCAGATGCTGCCGCTGATGTCGGCATATCTGGCCATACGCAAATCTCAACACCCAGTGTCTCAAAGCAGCGACGTACCTCTTCATGTATATCTTCTGGCAAATCAAGGAAGAGCTTCGTCGGAACCGGTGGTGGGCGCTCTCGGACGGCCCAACTGATAAAGAACAGCGCGCCCATAGCCTGCTTCATGTGGTCAGTAGAGACGCCCGGCTTCACTTCGCGAAAATCTGTCCTGGTGAGGGTGCCGCTTTCGTCAACGTGAGACTTCACGACATCGGTGAAGAAGGTCAGGCCACCCACAGCGCCAACGCCCGCCGCATCCTCGATGTTGCCAGGGGATCATTTGCGAATCCACTGCTGCGAGACAGCAACCTCAGCTGTGGTAACTACAATGCCACGTCGTACATGATTGGTGCTATAAGTACGCTTGCTTCCGTTACGACGCTTGAGAACGCGGATTCCTGTGGAGCACACACGATTGCGAGCCTGTCCGATACACCTAGCTGTATCATCTGTGTTTCCAGCGCTCGCTTGTAATGTCAGATCAGCCTCTTCGGGTTTTACTTTGCCCTTCGAGCGTGTCTCAGTGATGACGCTCGGCTCAAGCGTAGTCGCACGCATCTCATTCAGCTGTACCGAAGCCCGCTGCCACAGCTCGCCACTCTCGCAAGCGCTGGTCTCATCGCTGTCCCCGATGGTGTTGGGCCGTAACTTTGCATCCTGCATCTTGCCCAGCAGCGCCAGGGCCCGCTGCCACTTCTTGCCTTTCTCGCACACGCTGATCCCAGCACTACAGCTGATGACGTTGGGCTCCAGCTTCGCCTCCCGCATCTCGCTCAGCAGCGCCAGGGCCCGCTGCCACTGCTCGCCTTTCGCGCACGCGCTGATCCCAGCACTATAGCTGATGACGTTGGGCTCCAGCTTCGCCTCCCACATCTCGCTCAGCAGCGCCAAGGCCCGCTGCCACTGCTCGCCCTCCGCGCACGCGCTGATCCTAGCACTATAGCTGACGACGTTGCCTCCCGCATCTCGCTCAGCAGCGCCAGTGCCCGCTGCCACTGCTCGCCCTTCGCGCACGCGCTGACCCCAGCACTATAGCTGATGACGTCTAGCTCCAGCTTCGCCTCCCACATCTCGCTCAGCAGCGCCAGGGTCTGCTGCCATTGCTCACCCTTCGCGCACGCGCTGATCCCAGCATTATAGCTGATGACGTTTGGCTCCAGCTTCGCCTCCCGCATCTCGCTCAGCAGCGCCAGGGCCCGCTGCCACTGCTCGCCCTTCTCGCACGCGCTGATCCCAGCACTGTAGCTGACTAGGGCAGACCTGTGGACTCCGTCCACGACATCAGCTCGACGTGGCGAGGGGTCTCTGGGCAAGCGCGGGGGGGTGCGGCTGCAGGGCCCGACGCAGTTCGCGTCCTTGACCACGATGGCCAGTTGAAGGCGCTCTCCACACCCTCCAGGACCTCCTGCTCTCCTGTGTTCCTCAGCTGCTGCTGCTGCTCGGAGGTCCTGCTGCTTCCTCCCCCTCCTCCTCCTCCTCCTCCGCCTCCTCCTCCTCCTCCGCCTCCTCCTCTTCCACCTTCTCCTCCTCTTTCGCTCGATTCTCCATGCCCTCGGTCGGCAATCGTCGATCCTACGACGACTCTCCCCAACAGAGAAACATCGAAGGCCCTCGGAGCGTCCAACATTGTTCTTTTGTGCCTTCGATATGCCGGTCGCCTCTCGTCCGCTCCCCCCCTCCTGGAAGCAATTCTGAGGCCACTTAGGGCTTCGTGGGGGCCGTTTGGGGATCTCTTGGGGCGTTTTTGCCTGCGATATGCCTGTCGCCTCTCGTCCGCTCCCCCGCTCCTGGAGGGAATTCTGAAGGCACTGAAGGCTTCGTGGGGGCCGTTTCGGAGCCTCTTCGGCCTTCTTTGGGGCCTCCCAGGGGGGGCTCTTAGGGCCCTCTCGGGCCGTCTTGGGTGCCTCTTGGGCCGTCTTGGGGCCGTCTGAGATCCGCCTCGGCGCCTCTTGGCCTGTCTTGGGCCGTCTTGGGCCGCTCCTGGGGCCGTCTTGGGTGCCTCTTGGGCCGTCTTGGGCGCCTCCTGGGCCGTCCTGGGGCCGTCCTGGGGCGTCTTGGGACCGTCTGGGGCCCTCCTGGCCCGTCTTGGGGCTCTCTTGGGGTCCTCTTCGGCCGTCTTGGAGCGGTCGGGGAAACTTCTTGGGCCGTCGTGGAGCGTCGGGAAGCCGAAGAGGCGAGGAGGCCGAAAACATCGAAAAACACAATAGAAATCGACGATATCTGTCGCTCGGGGCCCTCTTGGGAGGCCTCTTGGGAGGCCTCTTCGGGCGTCTTGGACGCCTCTTGGGCCGCCTGGGGCGAATCTCGGGCGTCTTGGGCCCATCTTTAAGCGTGCCGGGGCTCTCCAGGGCCGTCTGGGGGGCTTCTGGGGGCCCTCTCGGCGTGTCCTGGAGCCTGCCTGGGCGGCCCGGGGCGGCCCAGGGCCAGCCCGGGGCGGTTTTGAGACATTGGAGCCTGCGCCCTTCTGGCACGCACTGGGCCCTGCAATGTAGTAGAGATGACGTTGGGCTCCAGCTTCGCCTCCCGCATCTCGCTCAGCAGCGCCAGGGCCCGCTGCCACTGTTCGCACTTCTCGCACGCGCTGATCCCAGCATTATAGCTGATGACGTTGGGCTCCAGCTTCGCCTCCCACATCTCGCTCAGCAGCGCCAGGGCCCGCTGCCACTGCTCGCCCTTCGCGCACGCGCTTATCCCAGCACTATAGCTGATGACGTTGGGCTCCAGCTTCGCCTCCCGCATCTCGCTCAGCAGCGCCAGGGCCCGCTGCCACTGCTCGCCCTTCTCGCACGCGCTGATCCCAGCATTATAGCTGATGACGTCTAGCTCCAGCTTCGCCTCCCACATCTCGCTCAGCAGCGCCAGGGCCCGCTGCCATGCTCGCCCTTCTCGCACGCGCTGATCCCAGCACTATAGCTGATGACGTTGGGCTCCAGCTTCGCCTCCCACATCTCGCTCAGCAGCGCCAGGCCCGCTGCCACTGCTCGCCCTTCTCGCACGCGCTGATCCCAGCACTGTAGCTGATGACGTTGGGCTCCAGCTTCGCCTCCCACATCTCGCTCAGCAGCGCCAGGCCCGCTGCCACTGCTCGCCCTTCTCGCACGCGCTGATCCCAGCACTATAGCTGATGACGTCTAGCTCCAGCTTCGCCTCCCGCATCTCGCTCAGCAGCGCCAGGGCCCGCTGCCATTGCTCGCCCTTCTCGCACGCGCTGATCCCAGCACATAGCTGATGCACGTGATGGCCTCCAGCTTCGCTCTCCCGCCACTGCTCGCCCTTCTCGCACGCGCTGATCCCAGCACTATAGCTGATGACGTCTAGCTCCAGCTTCGCCTCCCGCATCTCGCTCAGCAGCGCCAGGGCCCGCTGCCACTGCTCGCCCTTCTCGCACGCGCTGATCCCAGCATTATAGCTGATGACGTTGGGCTCCAGCTTCGTCTCGCGCATCTCGCTCAGCAGCGCCAGGGCCCGCTGCCATTGCTCGCCCTTCTTGCACGCGCTGATCCCAGCATTATAGCTGATGACGTTGGGCTCCAGCTTCGCCTCCCGCATCTCGCTCAGCAGCGCCAGGGCCCGCTGCCACTGCTCGCCCTTCTCGCACGCGCTGATCCCAGCATTATAGCTGATGACGTCTAGCTCCAGCTTCGCCTCCCGCATCTCGCTCAGCAGCGCCAGGGCCCGGTGCCACTGCTCGCCCTTCTCGCACGCGCTGATCCCAGCATTATAGCTGACTAGGGCTGACCCGTGGACTCCGTCCACGACATCTTTCTGGAATGGTTCTCGGAGGAACGGCGCAGATTGCACCGAAAATCTACAAACACGGCGGCGGCTCGGGCGGCGGCAACGAGACCGCGCCTTCGTGCCGAGCTCTTGCAGCGCTCCAGCAGCTTGGCCCCGGCGCACTTCTCATTCACCCCCCTTCTATTGAGGGCAGTTTCAAAGTCTCTCGGGGATGTGCGTCGAAGTCGAAGCTCATCTGAGGCGTCTCAGGAGCGCCTGGGCAAGGGCTCGGGAGGCCATCGGGGACAACCACCGAAAGCGCCGGGGAGCGCAAGGATCTACAGGGAGGGCCCCAGAGAGCTTAAAGAAAATTCGAAATTCAGTAACATCTTAACAGGAACCGCTGTTGGGTCGGCCATCACCTCCGTGCACGCCTTGATGGTGCGATCCAGTCGCATTGCCGCCAACGGGAGGGTTTGTTCGCCAAGTCCAATTCTGCTCGCCGGGAGGGTCTGCGGTCCGAAGAGTGCGGAGAGGTGCATTGGGTCATATCAATCGGCTGCTGTCCCAGGGGTCCGGTCTGGTTGGCCCGAAGAGTTTGCCAAGGCCCCTGGGGGAACAGAATGGCACAGCATGTCGGGCAAAGGGGGGCGGTAGCTGGCCTGTCAGACCCGGCGTTCGTCTTCTGCCCAAGCGGCGCGGGGCCCACGGGCCCCAGGGTTAGCGGCCCGCTGGGTTTCCTATTGTTCGCCCACAGGGTTGGAGGAGGCCTCCAGGCGAACAGAATGGGGCAGGACAATGAATGTGGGAGACTTGTCGCAAGCTCCGAGCCCCCCCAAGTGTTCGCCCGAAGGGTGTGGGGCCGCGTTGGCTCCCTCACAAGGCCGTCTTGGAGCCGTCTAGGCCCGTCTTGAGGGCGCCGTTTGCCGTGAGACGGGCCGTTTTGGTTCGTCGTGGGCCCCTCATGGGCGCGTCCGTAGGCCGTCCTGGGCCCATCGGGGTCCTTGTTGGCACTATCTTGGGGCGCTGTCTTGGAGCCGTCTGGGGCCGTGAGGGGGCCGCCTTGGAGTCGTCTTGGGCCCCTCCTGTGCGCCTCCTTGAGCCGTCCTGGGCCCAGCAGGGACCGCGTTGGCACCCTCTTGGGGCTGTTTTGGAGACGTCTTGAGCCGTCGCAGCGCGCCTTGGGTTGTGCTGGGGCCGTCTTGGCCCGTCTTGGGGGCTTCCTGCGCGTTTCCTCGGACCCTCCTGGAACTTTCTGGGGCCTCTTGGGGCATCCGACCGTCGAAATGGCGAGAAACGCAAAGGCTGTAACAATAAACAATGGAAAAAAAGATTTTCGCCAGCTGGGGATCTCTTGCCAGTTTGGCCCGTCTTGAAGCCCCGACTGGGCGCCTCCTTGGGCCGTCCTGGGCCTATTTGTGGCCGTGTTGGCACCCTCCTGGGACCGTCTTGGAGTCGTCTTGGGCCGTCTTGAGCGTGCCTGGGGCCCGTCTGGGGCCGTGTTGGCACCCTCGTGGAGCCGTCTTGGAGCCGTCTTGGGCCGTCTTCAGCGCGCCTTGGGCCGTGCTGGGGCGGTCTTGGCCCGTCTTGGGGCCCTCTTGGGAGCCTCCTGGGGGCGTTTTGGGTGCTTTTGGGGTGGCCTTGAAGTCTTCGAGGGCTGCCTCGAGTGTCCGAAAGCTGAATTGGCGGCAAGCGGGAAATCTTTGGAAAAGCCTAGGACAACAAACGATTTCGACCTCTCGGGACCCTCTTGTGAGGCCTTTTGGAGGCCTCTCGGAGCGCCTTGGCCCTCGCTTGGGTCGTGTCGTGCCCATTTGAGGGTCCTCGTGGACGCTCTGTGGGGCTTCCCAGAGCGTGCAAAGACCGTCTGGGGCTCTTATGGCGCCGTGTGGGGCCCTCATGGCGCCATCTGGGGAGCCTCCAAGGGCCCTGGAACGCCCGAAGGGCTCGCGGAGCGCTCCGGGGCGCTCTGGACCGCCCCCCAGAAGACAAGCATGGAAGGGCCCCAGAGCGTTGAAAACAGCTCTTGTGGGCATGCGGTCCGGCCCTCGCCTCTCGTCCGACCCCCTCTCTTAGAGAGAAGGTGGAAGCCACTTAGGGATTTAGGGCCTCTTGGGGGCTGTTTGGGGGCCTCTTTCCGGCCTCCCGGGAATCCCTTGGGTCCCTCTTGGGCCGTCTTAAGTGCCTCTTGGGCCGTCTTGGGGCCGTGTGGGGCCGTCTTGGGCGCAGCTCGGACCGTCTTAGGGCCGTTTTGGGCCGTTATTGACTGCTCTTTGGGCTGTCTTGGTTGCCTCTTGGGCCGTCTAGGGCGTCTCTGGAGCCGTCGCGGGCCCGCCTCGGGACGTTTGGGGGCCCTCCTGGGGTGCTCTGGTGGCGTTTTGGGGCGATCGGGAAGGCCTGTATAGCCGTCTTGGACGCGGCGAAGACGAAAAGAGCGAGCATATCAAAAATGTACGTTTTCCGAAAGGAAGGGGCACATGTTTGCCTCTTGGGTCCTTCCTGGGGGTTGGGTCCCTCTTGGTCTGTCCAGGCGCCCTCGTGGGCGTTTCTGAGCCGTCTCGGAGCGGCCTGGGGGCTCGCAGGGAGGCCTGGAGAGCCTGGCGGACATGCAAAGACAGAGGACCTTCTGGCACGCATCATGGCCTTCGACGAAATCCGCCACCGTGCCTGTGCCTGGGTAATGGCTCAGAGCCGTCTGGGGTCCCTCTTGGAAGCAGTTTTGGGGCCTCTTGGGGGCCGTCTTGGGGCTTGCTTTGGGCTTCTTGGGGGCCTCTGGGGACCTCTTGGCGTTCCCTTGGGGGGGTCTTGGGGCCATGTGTGGGCGTATGGGGGCCCAGGGCTCGGATTGTCAGGGCTTTTTCCTGTTTTTTGGTCCCCTCTTGGGCCCGGTTTGGGGTCCTCTGGGGCCGTCTTGGGCGCCTCTTGGGCCATTTTGGGCCTCCTGTTTGGCCGTCCTGGGGCGGTATTGTGGGTCTCTTCGGCCGTCTTGGAGCGTCGGCTAGCCGAGAAGGCGAGAAGGCGAAACTCCTTCAAAAACAATTAAAAATTAAGATGAATGGCCTCTGGGGGCATGCTTCGGAGGACTGTTGGAGGCTCTTGGAAGCCTCGTGGGCCTTGTTGGGGGCCTCTAAGGGGCCTCTTGGACGATCCTTGGAGCCTCTGATGGCCACTTCGGCGCGTCTTTGGGGGGAGGGCTCGATTTGTGACCCTCGGGGGCCAAGATCTGCGCGAGGGGTGTCGAAAAATGGCCATCCGGGGAGGGCAAAGTGCACGACCTCTTCGCACGCGCTTCCGTCTGCCATAAAGAAGAGACCACTGCTAACCCGTGGCCCACGACCACGACAAGTTTTATGAAATTGCCTGCAGAGCGCGGGTCGCAACGAAATGCGAGCCAGGGCGGTCGGCAGGAAAAAAGGGAGAAAAAGCGGCTGTTTGTGCACAAGTGGTCCCGGGCAATTTCTGAAAAGACCGCCCCCCCAGGCGCAACCATCTTCGCAATGCAAGACGCTGCTGCCCGGGATCCGCGCTGGCACACTGACTTGGCGTCGTCGTTGTGATCGTGTTCGTCGGCTCCGAGGCGTTCAATATGGCCCCCAGATGGCTTCGCGATGGTAAGGAGCGCTCGCAGAGCGAAAGATCTGCAAAGGTCTTGGTGGGCGACTCCTGTCGTCGTCGTCGTCGTCTGCGTCGTCGTCGTCGTCGCCGTCTGGCGTTTGTTTGTGTCAGGGCACGTGGGGCATGCGAAGCGTGAAGATGCCCTAATTTGGCGTCCCCGTATTTGTCTAATTTTTTTCTGGGGACGCTTTCTCCTGCGTTTCCGGCGTTCGAATCGGGCGACGTGCTGCGGCTAGCGTCCTGGGAGCCGTTCATTTGGGTTCCTGATTTTTTTTGTGGTCGTTCTGGGGGCGCTTTGTGCCCTGCATGGTCTATGCAAGCGTTCATATAGCGTCCCCGCATTTTTCCTGATTTTTCCGGGATGTTTTTTCGTGGTTCGTCGGCCTTGGAATCCGCGCGCATTTCCTGGGTCGGCGCCGGACCCCCCTGCCCGGCGCGCGGAGCGCGCCGGGGGCGGCGCCGGAGGCGCCGCCAGGGGGGCCCAGCGCAAATCCAAGAAATCCGCGTGGACATCCGACAATTCATGCTTATGGCGCTTTTCTTACTTGACTGTGAGGCCCACTTCGACTCACACCAGCGATTGGACTGAACGAGTGATCCCTGGAGCCCTGCTCGCACTATGCGGGCGGGCTCGCCTCCTCGAGCTCTCGCATCAGCCAGGCGAGAGAAACGGGAGGCCTCAGAACGGTCGACGGTAATCAGCTACACCTTAGGGGTACCTGCCCTCAATGGCTTTCTGGCGCTGCAGGGGACGACCGTCTATCCTCTTTCTTTCGCGAGCGCGCCGGCCCGAAAAGGCGTTTGGGCGAACAGGATGGCACAGCATATACGGCCACGAGGGGACGGGAAGGAAAGGGGAATGTGCAGATAGGTGTTCGCCCGCGCGCCGTGGGGAGGCGAACTGGCACGGGCAGCCGAGGCGACAGCAGCCGCGGCGGCGGCGGCAGAACGGCGCGCCTGCAGGCGCAATCCCTGTAGCGCGGGGCCCTGACGTCGCTGGTGTGGTCGACGCATGGCGCGGTGGACCTCTTCCTCCTCGTTCTCCTTCCCTCGTCTGTCTCTCCATCTTAGCCTTCACCCCGCTCTTGGAGCCGTTTCGGGCCGTTTGGGGGGCGAGTTTGGCGGTTCTCCTGGGCGGTCCCCTCGTCCGCCCCCCTCGCTTCGAGGCAGTTTTGAAGCCCCGTGGGACCTCTTGGGGACCTCTTTTGGGCTCCTGGGGGCCTCTTGGGCCTGTCTGGGCCCGTCTATCGCGCCCCTTGGGCTGTCTTGGGGCCCCCTAGGGCCTTCTTGGGCGGTCCTCGGGCCGTCTTGGAGCCGTCTTGGGCCGCTCTTCGGGCCATCTTAGGGTCCCGTTGGCCTGTCTTGGGCGCCTCTGGGGCCGTCCTGGGGCCGCCTTGGACCGTCTTGGGGCCCTCTTAGACCGTCTGGGGGTCCTCTTGGGAACCTCTTTGACCGTCTTGGAGCGGTCTTGAATGCCTCTGGGGGGGGGTTCGGAGCGTCGGGAAGCCGAAAAAACGAGGAAGTAAAAAACCTCGTAAAAAACACATGAAAATCAACGATGTTGGCCTCTCGGGGCTCTCTTGGGAGGCCTCTTGGGAGGCCTATTGGGCCGTCTTGGGGAGCTCTTGGGCCGTCTTGGGCCAATCTTGGGCGTCTTGGCCGGATCATTGCGCGTCTCGGGGCCCTCTTGGGCCGCCATCGGGGCATCTTGAGCGGCTCGGAGCCGTCTTTGGGCCGTCGGGGCGGCCTCCGGCGCGTCTCGGAGCCGTCCTGGGGCCGCCGGGGCGGCCTTTGGAGCGCCTCGGAGCCGTCCTGGGGCCGCCGGGGCGCCGAGAGCCCCGCTCTTCCCGACCCTTCCCGCACGCACGTGCTCCTGCAATGTAGTAGAGATGACGTTGGGCTCCAGCTTCGCCTCCCACATCTCACGGAGCACTGACAACGCGTGTTGCCATTGCCCGCCTTTTCTGCATGCGCTGACAGTCGCAACGTAGTGGCTTGGGACGAGTTGCACACCCAATTGAATTCCTTCGCGGAGCAACCGCAGTGCGGCGCTCCATTGTTTTGTCAGGCCGCAGTTCTTGATCGACGCTTCGATGGACATAACGACTTCTTGAGACGATCCAGAACGACAAAGCACCAGGGCTTGTGCCAAAATGGCTTGGACACCATGGCTTGAGCCAAAATGGCTTGAGCCAAAACGGCTACGGAGGAGGAGGAGGAGGAGGAGGAGGAGGAGGAGGAGGAGCAGGAGCGAGAGGAGGAGGAGGAGCAGGAGCGAGAGAAGGAGGAGGAGCAGGAGCAGGAGGAGGACGAGGAGGCGGAGGAGGAGGAGAAGGAGGAGGAGGAGGAGGAGTAGAAGGAGAGGATGAGGAGGAGCAGGAGCAGGAGGGGCAGGAGGAGGAGGAGCAGCAGCAGCGGCAGCAGCAGCAGAAGGAGCAGGAGGAGGAGGAGAAGGAGGAGGAGGAGGAGGAGCCTAGGAACAGGAGGGGGACGAGGAGGGGAAGACGAGGATGGAGGAGGGGATGAGGAGAGAGGAGGCGGAGGAGGAGGAGGGAGGAGGAGGAGGAGAAGGAGGACGAGGGGGAGGAGGAGGAGGAGGGGAGGCGGCGGAGGAGGAAGGCGGCGGAGGAGAGCGAGGAGGAGGGGGAAGGCGGAAGGTAGGGCAGGGGCGGGGAGGCTGTGAGGCGGAGAAGGAGGCCGCGGGGGCGGCGGGCGGAGGCGGCGGAGGGGTAGATGGCGGAGGAGGAGGGGAGGAGGCGGCGGGAGGAGGAGGAGGAGGAGGAGGAGGAGGGGCGGAGGAGGAGGAGGAGGAGGCGACGGCGGAGGCGGGAGGCGGAGGAGGAGCGGAGCAGGAGAGGAGCGGAGCAGGAGCAGGGAGGAAGGTGGTTGAGGGGGAGAGAAGAAGGAGGAGGAGAAGGACGAAAGGGGGAGGAGGTAGGAGGAGGAGGAGGAGGTAGGAGGGACGAGGAAGAGGCGGAGGAGGAGGAGGAGGAGGAGCTAGAGGAGGAGGGGGACAAGGAGGGGGACGAGGGGCGGGGAAGACGAGGAGGAGGAGCGGAGGAGGAGGAGGAGGATGAAACAGGAGGGCGAGGAGGAGGAGGAAAGGAACAGGCGAGGAGAAGGAGCAGGAGGGGGAGAGAGGAGGAAGCAGGCGAAGCAGAAGAGGCAGAGATGGAGGCGGAGAAGGCGGAGGAGGAGCAGAGGAGAAGCGAAGGAGGAGGAGGAGGAGAAGGGGCGGAGGAGGAGGAGTAGGGGGAGGAGGAGGAGGCGGAGGCGGTGGAGGAGGAGTAGGAGGAGGCGGAGGAGGAGGGGAAGCCGGAGGGAGGAGGAGGAGGAGAAGGAGGAGGAGGAGGAGGAGGATGAGGAGGAGGAGGAGGAGGAGCAGGAGGAGCAGGAGGAGGAGGAGGAGCAGGAGGAGTAGGAGGAGAAGGACGAGGAGGGGGGGACGACAAGCTAGGTGCGCTCGCGTCATATCTGACATCCTGCCCCTCCCTCCCATCCCTTACCATGGCCCAGATCACCTCTCTACTCGCTCAGTCGGATGTCGAGCAGGGCATTGATCCCGAAAGGGTACGCGATGCATTGTAAAGCACGGCATGGCATGGCGTAGAAGAGCACCGCAAAGCGTAGCATCAACCTAGCATTGCATTGCATGCCGTGGCATGGCACGGGAAATGACGCCAGCGCTGCAGCGAGAGCACGAGTCGAAACGAGCGGAAGCGCGGAAATGAGACCAGCGCTGCAGCGGGAGCACGATTCGGAACGAGCGGAAGCACGGAAATGAGGCCAGCGCTGCAGCGGGAGCACGATTCGGAACGAGCGGGGCCCGAAAAACAGGCCGGCGCCTCAGCGAGAGCAGCATTTTGACAAAAAATGCAGGCGAAAACCCAACTCTGGGGAAACCTGTTGTGCAAAAAAACAATAATTACGCGAGGGGGGTCGGCCACTTTCAAACCGTCATCAGGGGAAGAGGGAGAGTAGTACTCATATTGAATAATTGTGGAGGGGGAAGACGATGAGGAGGAGCAGGAGGAGGAGGAGGAGGAGGAGGACAAGGAGGGGGAGCAGGGAGGAGGGAAAGGGGGAGGAGGAGGAGCAGCAGGAGGAGGAGGAGGAGGAGGAGCAGGAGGAGGAGGAGGAGGAGCAGGAGGAGGAGGAGGAGGAGGACGACGACGAGGAGGAGGAGGAGGCGGAGGAGGAGGAGGAGGGACGAGCTTTTCTCCAAAGAGAGAAACAGAGGGAGGGGACCAAAACTGAAGACCTCCTCAGGATAAATCTGAAGTCTCCGAGATCCTGATCTGGGGCTTCTGGAGGATGCATCGGGCGCCGTGGCTTTCCCACAGCGTCCCGGGACGCCCCCGGAACGGTCGGAGACGCTCTGGGAACGATTCATCACGGTCCTGGGCCCCTCCTGGGCCGCCCGCTTTCCTGCGCATCCGCCGATACAAAACGCTCTCAGTCCGCGGCCCCAGCTCCCGGCCGCTGCCCCGGCTCGTTCCGGATCCATCGCGGATGGCCCTGGGGCCCGAAAGTGGACCCCTGGGGCCGAAGCCGAGGAAAGACGCGGGGGTTAGAAGAAAAAACCAGATGAACAGAAACTGCTGGCGCTCCGCGCGGATTCCTTGGATTCGCGCTGGACCCCCCTCCCTGGCACGCTCCGCGCGCCAGGAGCGGCGCCGGAGGCACCGCTGGGGGGCCCAGGCGCGGCTCCAAGAAATCCTCGCGGAGCGCCGCAAGTGTATGTTTGCGTGGCTTCTTCTTCTTCTTCGAGGAAAGACGCGGGGGTGGGGGAAAAAACATCGTTGGAGATCTGGGAGCTGAGCAGGGACCAACCGCCCCAGCATTCCTGTAAGCCTACCACGGAATGCTCTTAGAGCCCAAAAATGTTCTGAGAACAAGACCAGTGTTCTCAGCACAGAAACCCGATGTGCTAAAACGAAATAGTCCCAGCCAGAAATGCTCTACGGGAACATTTCGTGGAAGCCACATGAGGTTCTTAGCATATTTATCGGTAGGCCTTTGAGGCACGCCAGGACGCTTCGCCACTGCTTGCGGGAGGGCACCCCGCCCAGATCCCCCTCCCAGCGCGAGGGTGCCGTGGGCTCGCCGTGCCCATCCGCCGCTCGCCCCCCCCCCCCCTCTGGCCGCCGGAGCCCCCGGCATCCGATGCTTAGGTCGGGCATGTCCCCCTACAGGGAGATTTTGGGTGGAAAATTAAGCATTGTCCAAAAAAAGACCCTCAAAATGTTCAAAAATACTCCAAAAAATAGTCCCCTGACTATTTCTTACTCCAAAAAAATCCCCTGACTATTTCTTGACTATTTTTGAATATTCCTCCTGTACAGGGACAGGCCCGACTTAATCCGATGCCCTGCTGTCCTCGGCACGGGGTCCCCGGAAGCCCCGACCAGTTCGCCACTTGGCCGGGCGCGGGGGGTGCGCAGGGGACCTGGAGATCCAGCGCATTGAAAAAATCAAGGCGGAAGTTTTTCGCCCTTTTCGGCCTCTAGGGGCCCTCGCCAGGCCCCAAGACCGTCAAAAACGACCCAGGATAAAAAAAACAGTCCTGGGTAAGGGGTCGGGACCTCCGGGGACCCCGTATTGAAAAAATCACGACGTCGGATCTCTGGGCATAGGGGGCCATCAGTGGATGCCAGGGTGGGTTACATCTGGCCTTACCTAGCTTACCAATGGCTTCCTCACGAATGCCTCCGGTGGCTCCGGGAGTTGGACAACTCCAGCCAGGACGGCGGAGCCCACTTGGCCCGGATCGCTGAGCCCCCGATGCCACTTCTGGAAGTTGTGACCCACTTAGAATCCGGGTTAAGCCCACCTTGGCATGCACTACAAAACACCCCTATGCCCTCAGCAACCCCCGCCCGCATCCATCCCGACAGGGGGACTGGCCTTTCGTCCCGAGCGTCGCGGCCCGTCGAGGGTCCCCGGAGGGACCGAAAACTGCCAAAACCACCCCGACGCGATCTTGTCTCAGGACGCGAGGGTGCCTGGTTTGGGGGGGCCCCCACTCGGGCCTCCGGCGGCCCTTCGGGCCGGTTCGGCCACCCCCGAAACGCTCTCGGCGAGGCGCAGCCGCTGGAAAGCACCCTGCGGCGAGAAGACCTCCAGGAACCACTGAGAAGCTCCCGAAGCCCTGAGATACGACGCAGACGCCCGCCCTGCCCCCGCGTCGCTTCGCTGGCGGCCCCGGGGGCCGCCGCGACTGCTGCTGCACGACGCGAGGATGCCTGAGGAGGAGGAGGAGGCGGAGGAGCACGAGGAGGATGAGGAGGAGGAGGAGGAGGAGGAGGAGGAGGAGGGAGGAGGAGGAGGAGGAGGAGGAGGAGGAGGAGGAGGAGGGAGGAGGAGGAGGAGCCTGGGTCGAGACCCCCTCGAGACGCCAGGGCCTCCAGGGCGCGCCGTGCCCGCGCGCCGCCCGCCGCTCACCGCTCGCCCCCCCCCCCCGCCACCCCGGGCCGCCCCCCACGACACTTTCGGGTCCAGTCTGGTCTCCTCCTCCTCCTCCTCCTCCTCCCCTCCTCCTCCTCCTCCCCTCCTCCTCCTCCTCCTCCTCCTCCTCCTTCCTCCTCCTCCTCCTCCTCCTCCCCCTCCTCCTCCTCCTCGTCGTCCGCCTCCTCCTCCGCCGCCTCCTCCTCCCCCTCCTGATGAATGATGGGGGCACCCCGGGCCTGCAGCACCAGCGCCTCGAGCTCGCCGCCCGCGCCGCCCGCGCCGCCCTGGCGGAGCGCCTGGGCCCCCCACCACGGGGCAGAGGAGCAGGGGAGCCCACAGATTACCAGCCTGGAACATATCCCTATCCCTATGCTGGGCATCTCCTCATCACGATGCCAATCTTAGGGATTCCCTTTTTGAGGGCGCATCCCTAAGATTGTCATCGTTTTTTGGCATGTCGATCTTAGGGATAGGGATATGCTCGAGGCTGGTAAACAGAAGACGCGCGCGCGCCCGAACGTGCACACGTTAACACGGCCCCCTCGCTCCGCGAGGCCCGCCGCGGCGGATGTGGGACGCCCGCGCAGGCAGAGGAAGACCGCTGGCCTGCCGCCCGCCTGCTGCTGCCTTCCCTGCCGGCGTGCATCGCCGCCGCCGCCGCCGCCTGCTCTGGCTATCGCCGCTCGCTCGCTCGCGCGCCCCTGGGTGCGCGGTCGGGCGCTTCGACGAGCGGAGGCGTACCCGTGGAGCGCGAGACGCCAAAACGCAGGTAGGGAGGGGGGCTACAGCGACAGGCAGTCGCGCAGCTATGGGCTATGGGCGTCCCTGAATTCCGAATTCTTGGAAGATCCATAGCCAGACGACTGCCGCGCGGACCCCACAGTAAACCCGTATAGGAAGGATGCGCGGTAAGGATGCGAGGGCCTTGAAGGCCATGCCGAAGCTTTTCGAGCGGGGCGCGGCCAACGAAAGTGGCCAAGGATGGACCGAGGATACGAGGGTCCAAGGATGCAAGGATACCTTTGGGAAGGTTGCTCATCCTTGCTGTGCGGTTTGACTGTAGCCTCTTCTGGAGCCCTCCAGAGTTCCGGCTTCCCGAAATTCGCTCCCCCGAAGTGTGGGAAAGCCCCCGGCCTTGGGAAAACGGTAATTTCCCGAGGGTCTCTAGGTTTCCGGGAGGGAGGCTAAACTTAGGTCGGGCATGTCCCCCTACAGGCGGCTTCCGGGCGAAAAATAAGAGAAACTCAAAAATAAATCATTTAAAACAAGTCCCCAGGCTATGTTTTGACTATTTTTGGATAATCCGCCTGTAGAGGGACAGGCCCGACGTAAGGCTAAACGACACACCAGTCATGGGATCACGTTCTGTCGCGGTTGGCACGGGCGTGCCCAACTGTAGGCACCGTTCATGCGATCATGCCCCAGGAGCCCAAGGAAAGAGCACCGCGTCGCGGTCGATGCAACTGCGCCAAAGACAAGCACACACACACACACAACCAGACGTGCGATCCCGCCCTCAAGAGCCACAGCGCGAAGCACACCGCGCCGTCGCCGAGGCATCCCTGTGGAGAACATGAGGCAGAAGGGAGGCTGGGAGGGAGGCACTCAGGATCCACCCAGCGCGGGAGCTACAGTCGGGGCGTTGACCTAAGGAACCCTAAATAAGGAACGAGGCTCCTTTTTTCCATAAGTTAAACTTCGATTTCCGATCGGAAACATAAGGAAAACCTGAGGCAAGCTGTAAAACACTTCAGGAACGCGGAGCCCCTCCCCAACAAAAAGGGTTCCTTAGGTCAACGCCCCTACTGTACGGTCAGGGACTTCTGCTCAGCGCGTCGCCCAAAAAGGCTCTCTGGCCCACCGCGCTTCGGCGCCACGCGCCCACCGCGCCCCGCCTGCCAGGAGCCCGCGCACCGAGCCCCACCTCCGAGCCTCCCGCCCTGCGGCGCGGAGCCACACGCTGCCCGCTCGCATGGCACACGCGTGCCGCTGGGGCCGCTCCTCCTCCTCCTCCTCCTCCTCCTCCTCTCCTCCTCCTCCTCCTCCTCCTCTCCTCCTCCTCCTCCTCCTCCTCCTCCTCCTCCTCCTCCTCCTCCTCCTCCTCCTCCTCCTCCTCCTCCTCCTCCGGCGGCGCGCCTGGGGGAGAAGTGCAGGAGGAGGAGGAGGCCTTCTCGGCAGGCGGCGGGGCTCCTCAGGAGCCCCCTGGCCTCCTGAGAAAGTCCCCCGGCGCCTTCCAGGACGCCTCGCAGAAGGCCCGCGGCCCTCGGAGCCTTCCGAGAAGGCAGCCCCTTCCCACTTCGAGGCCCCAGGCTCGCCACCCGAAAGGGAGGTCCCGACCGCTTCCCCGGGGGCAGTTCTGCGTCCAGGGTCCATTTTTGATGGCCACGGGGCCCGAAAACGGTCCCCGAGGGCCGACATCGAGGATCCCCACCAGGATTGACAAAAATCATATCGTCGGAGATCTGTGCTTGCTGCCGTAGCCCGCAGGGGGGGAAAGGAGGACGAGGAGGAGGAAGAGGAGGAGGAGGAGGAGGAGGAGGAGGACAAGTGCAAGCCCAAGACTCAGCAACGATGTTGGAATAAACCCTCCCTCCAAGCTCTCTTCATGGGCTCCTCCAAGGGTTCATGTCCACTAAGGGAACTGCCTCGTTGGGATGCTAGAGTTGAAATGCCCTGAATCGTGCCAAAACACCATTCTCGGAACTCCAACCTGACTGTGGCGTCTTGACGATCGTGAATCGTGCCAGAATGCCATGCCTGGGCCTTCAACACCGCGAATCAACTGAATTGTTGCGCCCTCATAACCTTGAGCCCTTCCAAAAACACCATCTATGGTACGTAGACCATTGGAAACCGTGAAGCTCTAGCAAATGTTTAAGACGAGTGTGCGCGGCGCTTCGGCGAGAGCTACACTTTGAAAAGGACACACCCTCAATCCGCAGAGCTCTTTCAAATGTTGAACACGAACGCGCGCGTCGCTGAGGCGAGAACCACATTTTGAAAACCACCCGCACTCAGCCCGTGAAACTCTTGCAAATGTTTCAAACGAATGTGCGCGGCGCTGAGGCGAGAGCCACATTTTGAAAACCACCCGCCCTCCACTGTGAAGCTGTTGCCAATGTCTAAGCTTCAGAGCCATAAGTGGTGAGGAAGTCTCAGGCAAAACGCCAGGCTCTTCCTTTCGACCGGCCTCGGGGTGCGACAGTGAGGTGTTATTCATGAGGAATGGAGGGAAAGAAGGAGGAGGAGCAGGAGGAGGACGACGAGGAGGAGTAGGAGCAGAAGGAGGAAGAGGGGGAGAAGGAGGAGGACCAGACGCCACAATCTTAAGATTACAGTCCGCTCGACGTCAAAAACGGAGGAGGAGGGGGAGGAACAGAAGGCCTTTCTCAGCGGGGCCTCCCCGAACGCGCCGCGACGGTGCGAGCTCGCGCGCGGGCCGGGCGGGGGGGGGGGACCCTCCCAGACGTCCCGGCGCCTCGAGGAGACCGAGGCGGCCCTGGCTGGTCGCCGCGTATTCGCGGCGAGAGCAGGCGCAGCGGAGGGGGAGGGGCAGGGGAGCGGGGGGCAGAACGTAGCGCCCCCGCCCCCCACCGTGACAGGCTGTGGTGCCTCACGCAGTGCGGCAGTGCCAAGAACGCACCGAGGGGAGGGGGTGGAGCGCTACGATCCGGGAGGGGGGGGGGAGGTGGGGAGGGCAACGCGCGTAATGGCCCAGAGGGTAAAACACACACACACACACACAAACATACTCTCTCATGCCCCGCGGCGGCCGGCTTCGGGCCTCGGGAACGTCAAGGAACGACCAGTCACGCAGCCTCGGCTCCATCGGGGGTGTGTAGTGTTAGCTCGGGCATGTCCTCCTACAGGGGGATCTTGGACGAAAAAAAGAAATGAGTCCAAAAACATTCAAACATGCTCAAAATATATTCAAAAAAATCGTCCCCTGACTAATTTTGACTATTTTTGAATACTCCTCCTGTAAAGGGACACGCCCGACTTCAGTGTAGTGACCGAACCTGCGCCCGAACATCTGCCCGACCGTGGCGCCGAAATCAACGCCGGAACTGTCCCGACCACTCCGAGGCGCGACCGAAGTTCTTGGTTCGAAGCCACAATGATCCTCAATGTCGGTCACACGTTCGGCCACACTGCGTTCTCGGCAATAATTTCGGGCACGTTCTCGGTCACCGATTCGGTCACACACATTTGCGGCTGGCAGGGGCCGTCGAGGAACGACCAGGGATGAAAGGCCCGGCCGAGGAAGGGGTCCAGAGGCCCCGGGGCACATGCACCAACGAGGTCGGAGCGCCGGACGTCTGAGCTCACGCGCAGGGCTGGGCCCCGAGGCTCAGATGAGGAGCAGGCCCTCGCTGGAGAGGGCGCCCTTCTGGGGAAGCCAGAAACATACCGATGACGCTACAGTCAGGTCGGGCGTGTCCTCCTGCAGGGGGGAGGGAAAAAAGAAATAGTCCACAAGTACACCCCAGAATACTAAAAAATATTAGAAAAAGATCATCCCCCGATTATGTGTTGACTATGCTTGAATATTCCTCCTGTAGAGGGACAGGCCCGACTTAACACTACAGTGTTAACGTGGGCGCAAGGACGTGCGCCGATAGAACATGCGCCCCTTCGCCGAGGAGAGGCTCCACGGAGATACCCAGAACGGCAAGCATCACACGCTGGAGAGCCCCAGCACGAAGAACCTGAGAGGGGCCCTGGGACACACAAACAGATAGACACAGATCCCAGGATCCCCCATATGGTTTCCCATGTCTTGTGGGTTTCTGTCTTCCCCCCACTTCCCATCTGTTCCGTATTTTCCGAGGGATCAACGATCAATGGTGTCTGTGTGTGTTTTTCCTTCCAAAGGGAGGGTTTTTCTTCACCCTCGTGCCAGCTGTACTCCCGGACCTCTCCTGGGATGCGTTCTGACCAGGATCTCGAGGCGAATCCAGCCGTGGCGACGAGGGCCTCCCAGGAGGCCGAAAAGGCGAAAGCGAAGCGGGTAGTGGTATGAGTACTTCGAGGCGGCCGAAGGGTCTGCTCTGGAAAGGCACCAGGAAGACCAGTCAGGAGGGGAAAGGGGGCAACCTCGGCATCCAATGCCCATGTGGAGAAAGCGGCCCAGAGGGGACAAGGAACGACACCCGTGCACAACGGTTCCTCCCCCCTTTTCTCGCTGGAACCACTTCGGGGGTTGCTGAGAGTGCCACTGGCCCGAAGTGCTCCCAGCTTCTCGCCAAACTTTCGAGCACCTGGGGCCCTCTCGGTGTGCTCTGGAGGTCGTGGCCGCGGGGCCTCCTCGGCAGTCCTGGGGGGCACACTGGGCCAGGGGCACTTCTGGCAACACCCGACCACCGACCCCAAATCCCCAACGTCATGATTTTGTCACAACGTCGACCCCCAAAGGTCTCGAACCGTTCCACAGCACGGGCTTCCCAACCCCAGTCGTTGGTTGACGGTCCCGAGGCCGGGTGAGTGCCCCCCGAGGCCGAAAATAGCGAAATACCTCCAGCCGCGACTCGTCATAACCCGAGGGGGTCTGGGACCTCAGCCGCCCAGCCGGCTCCAAAGCGGTGCCTGTTCCTCCTCTGGACAGATAGGCGCCCTTTCGCCCCCAAGCGTGTGCAGGGCGACGCCAGGAGGGCGCGCAAGGGCCGCACGGGCAACGCGAGCCATCGCACGAAAGTGTTTTGCACCCTTCCGGACGACATGGGCAATGCTCGCGCGACCACTTCTCGCGGAGAGGCTGCCGGCACCGCGCGCTTCGCGCCGGGCACCCAGCCAGAGGCACGGAGCGCTGCCCTCTTCCCATAGATGCGACGTCGTGATTATATCAATACGGGGTCCCTGGAGGTCCCGACCCCTTCCCGGGGACTTGTTTTTCATGCGGAGTCGTTTTTTGACGGTCCTGGGGCCCGGCGAGGGCCCCTAGAGGCCGAAAAGGGCGAAAAACCTCCGTCTCGCTTTTTCAATGTGCTGGATCTCCAGGTCCCCTGCGCACCCCCCGCGCCCGTCCCAGAGGGGAACTGGTCGGGGCTTCCGGGGACCCCGTGCCGAGGACACCAGGGCATCGGATGAAGTCGGGCCTGTCCCTGCACAGGAGGCATGATCAAGAATAGCAAAGGAATAGTCGGGGGACTACTTTTTTGAGTACTTTTAACCATTTTGAGGGCACTTTTTTTGACAATGCGTTCGATCTCCTCCCGGCCTTCCCCGGCGGGGGCCGGCGCGCCGGGGACGCCGGCGCGAGCCGCAGCGGGGGCGCGCCCTGGCCGAGGTGAGCCCCCGCGGGCGGCGGCCACGCCACGGGGGCGGCCGGCTGCTGCACTGCTGGACGCCGTCGGGGGACGCCGGCTGGCCACTCCTCCCCCTCCTCCCCCTCCTCCCCCTCCTCCTCCTCCTCCTCCTCCTCCTCCTCCTCCTCCTCCTCCTCCTCCTCCTCCTCCTCCTCTCCTCCTCCCCCCTCCTCCTCCTCCTCCTCCTCCTCCTCCCCCTCCTTCTCCTCCTCATCCTCCTCACCTTGCTCCTGGCGTCTCGGAGTTTTGGAGCCAAGCGCTTTCGCCCGTGTTTTCGGGGGGTACTCCAAATCCCTCATTCATCAACCTCCCCTAAAAAGAACCGGACCCCCTCCAAATGCGAACTAATATTCTGGACCCCCCTCTTCGACGGAGCGCCTTGATAAACCGGACTCCCTAAGCTCCAATCCAAAGAAAGCGCCCTAACAAACCGGACCCCCCAATTACAAAAAAGGCGCCTTAAAAAACCGGACCCAGGGGACGATTGATAAGGGATTTGGAGTAGGCTCGAGGGCGAGAAGGCTCGAGGAGGTTCGAGGAGGTTCGAGGTTTGAGGTTCGCGGGCGTTTTTGGCGGTCCTCGGCGGTATCCCAGTCTCGGGATGCGTTCCAGCAGCTGCGCCTCGCCGAGAAGCGTCCAGGGTGCTTGGATTGTCCCGAAAGGAAGCCGGAGGCCCACGTTATGAGCCAAAAGCCATATCTGGGCGCTGTAATTGTTTCAAGCCAGGCATTTTCGCCCGTTTTCGATCAAGCCCCAGGACCATCACGGATTGATCCGGTTGGAAAAATGGTGCAGAACGTCTGGGGCCCCGAGCTCCCACCGCGGTTTTCGCGATCGCGGCGTGGGATCCCTGCGAGGCGGGAATAGATCCATATCCACCGCCTGGGAACCGACGCCCTGGTGCCCCGGCAGGCGGTGGATATGGATATACTTTGGCCCCCGGGGGCCCGACAAAAATCCATATCCACCGCCTGTGGAGGTCCGCGAAGATCGACCCCCCAGGCGGTGGTTATGGATAGACTCCCGCCTCGGAATCTCCAGAGGTCCTGGCCAGACCCGCGGGCCGACCCTGGGCCAGAGGGCGGCGCCTGGGGCCCCGAGACCCCCCACGCGCCTTTGAGGAATCGCAGCGGGCCTCGGTCTCTGCAGAGGGACCATCGAAAGACGACTCTCAAAGAAAAGCCCGCCCTGGGGAGAGAGGGTGGGGACTTCCAGGGGCCCCGCAGGGAAAACAGTGAGCAAAGAAAAAAGAAAAACAAAAAAACAGCGGATGCCTGGGCAGGCCGCCAGGGCGAATCTGGGCCCAAGATCGGAGCCCACACCAAGCCAGGATTAGGTCGGGCGTGTCTCCCTACAGGCGGATCTTGGGAGAAAACAAAATAAAACATAAAACAAAAATCCCCAAATGCAAGAAAATGATCGAAAATAGTCGGGAAATCGTCCTCTGACTATATTTGTAACTAATTCGAATATTCCTCCCGACTGAAAGCCAGGAGCAGGAGGGCGTGCCCTGAGCTCCTTGCGTTGCACTTTTTGTCCTAGCCGGGCATCTTCGCCCAGCTTCGAGAACCTATGGACCATCACAGATCGATCCGGCTTGGGACCTGCTGCAGGCAGATGGGAACCTGGGCTGCGGTCGTGCTTTCCCACGATGCTGCAATGTTCGAGGGGAACGAAAGGGGGGGATAGCAAAGGGTAGGGTAGAGAATCAGCTCACGTAGCTGATGTTCCCAGCGCCTCCCGGCGCCACGAGGCGTCCATGTATCGAGGAATGGGCCTGGCGGCGGGGCCGAAACCAGCTGCATGCAGCAGATTTCGTAACCCCCCCTTTCTCTATCCCTCCCTTTCGTTCGGCCCGAAATGTTGTCCGCGGTCCGCAGCTTTGGATCTCAGGGTATGTGTGCCGCCCTGGCCAAGCCAGGCCAAGAAGGCGTGCCCAGATCACCCACGCAATCCCTTTTGAGATCGTGGGCCCCCAAGGGTCTGGACACTTTCCCATGGACCAGCTTTTCATCCTGAGCCGTTGTGTGACGGCCCCGAGGGCCGGCAAGGGCCCCCGGGACCCTGACCCGTGAAAATTGGAACTCTCCAGTCGCGACCGAAGAGGTCGGTCGCTGCCGATTTTGCTTAGAATGCCGGTCTCGGTCGCGACCGCTTCTAAATCGGTCGCGACCGATTTGGGAATCGATCGTCGCAGTTGCTCTACGACGCACGGGCCCAGCATCGGCCTGGCACTTGGCCCGGTGCGGTGGCCCGCTGGCGCCCCCCGAAGCTGGCGCTCCCGCTGCGTGGGCGCCGCCGCCGCTGCCGCGGCCGCGGGCCGCTGCAGCGGCTGCGGCGCGGCGAGGCCCGCCGCGGCCGCCTGCTGCCTCGCAGCCGCAAGGCCCCACAGCCGAGGCTGCGCCGCCGCCGCCTGCGGCTCGCGCCCGTCGGCTGCGGCGCCCGCCGCTGGCCTCCGGGCGCCCGGGCTCAGGCCGCGCCGCGCCGCCGCCGCGACGGGCACGGGCGCCGACGGCCCGGCGCCGCAAGGCGCCGCAGCCGCCGCGAGAGCGGGGCGCGGCGAGAGCGCGGCAGCCGCCGCCGCCGCGGCGGGCCAGGCCGCGGAGGTGCTGGCGGCCGCGGCGCCGCCCGGCCCCTGCGGCACACCGACGCCTGCGGCCCAGGGCGACCTGGGCCGCTGCTCCGGCGAGGCGGCGGCAGCGGGCAGGGCCCCGCCGCGGCTCGGCGGCGCCGCCGGCAGCGTGGCGATGGTCACCGGCCTGACGCCTGCAGCAGCCCGCGCCTCCGTGGCTGGCGGCGTGGCGACAAGCCGCCGCAGCGGCGCGGGCGCGGGCGCCGTCTCCGCCGCCGTGGCCACCAGCCGCCCGTCAGGCGCGGACTCCCTCGCTGGCGCGTGCAGAGCGGAGGGCCAGAGGCCTGCTCGCGCGGCCGCGGCCGCGGCGGCGGCCTCCGCGCCCTGCGCCCACGCGGCCTCCGCGTCGAGGGCGGCGGGCGCGGCGGGGCGCGCGCCGCAGTCGAGGGGCTCCGCGTCCACGACGCGCAGCGACCCGGCGAGCGAGGTGCCGCCAGAAAGCGCCCTGCCCGCGGTCTCGAACTTCTGGGCGGCCTGCTCCGCGCGGACGACCATCTGCTCCGCCAGTTCCTCCATGTCCAGGCGCCGCACCTTCAACGCCGCGTTCTCGGCTCGCAGCTCCGCGATCTCCAGGGAGAGCGCGCTCGGGGCCTCTGACAGGACGCTGCAATCCAAGCCCCACTGCTGAGAGCCTGGGCTAGAGCGCCCGGCCGAGAGCCTGTCGAGCGTCTGGCCCTTGCTTTGCCGCAGCCTCTCCACAATCTCCTATTGCGCGGGCGACACCAATACACCACCACCACTGGCCTGGGCCCCACGAAGGGCTGTGCATTCGTCCCGGGGACCAGGACCCAGACATCCTGAGTCGCGTTTCTTTCGCAACGTGGCTCCCCACAGGCCTGGGCCCCTACGGCGGTGGTGGCACGGTCTATGAAGCCCTCCAGGCTGAGGCCAGGAGGCGCCATACACCATCCTTAGGGAGAGGAACAGCGGCACAAACATAAACTGTCGACGATCGACGCGGATGTCGTGGTTTTGAATTGGACCCCCCTCCCTGGCGCGCGGAGCGCGCCTGAGGCGCCGCCATGGGGGTCAAAGGCAGATCTAAGAAATTCGCGCGGACCGTCGAACGCTCGTCGTAGCATTATTATTTGGAATAGGTGTCGTGCCCTTCCTGTTCCCGACAGGTCCGCCAGCGTGTGCCCGAAGCAGTGCGCCTCTACTAGCATGTGTTGTGCAATCGATGTGATGCAGTATATGGTGTGCGAAAGCTGCGATGCAATATATATATATATATATATATATATAAAAAAATATAAATATATATATATATATATATATTGGGGAGAGAGATGTATGTGTAAATATGTATAGATGAATATATGCTTATATGTATATACACATATATATGGTGCAACCCATGATGCGCAATATCTATGTTGCCCACTCCACGTGCTGCAATACACGTTGCGCCATCCACGTCGTGCAAGTCCCATTCTTCATGTGTTGCAAGCTATGTGGTGCTCTACGTGGTGCGGTCTACTTACGCAGGACGAAAGAGATTCCTCTTGAGGTGAAAACGGCGATCCTGGGAAATTGATAACCGAACCCTCCTTCCCTTATAAAATCTGAATACGGGCAAATTGCGCTTGCGGGGTCCGCGGGTACGTTTTCTACCGGTTGCAGGTTGTAAGCGAATAGTATAAACTTAAGACGGGGTGAATATCGGATCCGTGGGAAAAAATACGGGCATCGGATCCAGAACATCCGAAATCGGATCCGTGCGGGCAGAAATCGGATTCACCGAAACACCAACAGCCCATACGCGTCGGCCCAAGACTTCAAAACGTCGTTCTGGCCCCAGGAGGAAAAACAACATTCGTCTTAGATGCACGTGATGCGATATATGGTGTGCAATCTACGTGGTGCGATCTACTTGGCGCAATCTGTGTGGTGCACCATACATTCTGCGTTCGATGGAAAGCAAGATGGCATGCAGTCCACGTGGTGCAATCTACGCGGTCCAATATATGTTGTGCAATCTATGTGGTGCAATCTAAGTGGCGCAGTCAATGTGACGCAGTCTACGTTGTGCTATCTATGGGGTGCAATGAACTGTTCTTCCTGCTGAATTGTCCTCCCCATTGCTCGCGGAACCATCCCACCCACCCACCCGCAACTTGGTTTACAAACCCATGCGGCGGCGATTGCGATGAATGCCTCGAGTTGGCTGGTGCATCTCTGCAGCCGCGCTAGCCCGCGCATGCTCGCGACCGACGCGGCGGCGGTGGCGCTGACCGCTGGACAATTCGCAGCGGGCAATTCAGTGCGAGTCGGCGACTTGGGCGGGCCCGGTATCATGGCAACGTCGACATCCGTAGACACGGTGATGATAGTCGCGATTTTCGCGACGATGGTTACAACGACGACGGCAAGGTCAGTGACGGCGCCGATGCTGATCACGCCGACGACGGTGCCGGCGTCCTCGCGTCGGCGATGAAGGTTTTGGAGGGAGATGGACGCGCGCGCGCGGCCGACGCGAGAGAGTGACCCACATGGTATTCTTTGACAAGGGCTGCGCCCCCCCAAGCACGCGCGCAAAGGCCCGTTTGGACGAATTCTATGAATTATGTTGGAAAGCCGGTGATTTTCTTAAGAATTCGCGGGAGCGCGAGCGCAAGCATTTTTTGAAAACTGATGTGGTACAACCATGATTCGAAAATCCCTACGACACCTCGGTTTGTTGAAGGATTCCAGCATGCGCGCGCGACGACGCGCACGCACTTCGTCCCATTTTGTGCCAGGGATTATTGCGACAGCAAGCGCGCAAGGGCTTTCGAGCGATTCCGACATAAGCGCGCGAGAGGCCCGTGTGGTAGCAACTGATGAAAATGTGGAAAGACTAGGTGCCCTTTAAAATTCGCTAGAGCCAGAGCGGCAGCTTGTTCTGAAAAATTCGCGTTGCGAAAACATATGTTGTTCTATATGCTTTCGGGACACTCAATTTTGAAATCCTTACGAAGCCGACGGTTGCTGATAGATTTCGGCATGCGCGCGCGACGACGCGCACGTGCGCATTTCGTCCCATTTGTTGTCAGGGACTCTTGAACAACTCATGATGCATGATAAACGAGTGCGCGCGCAACCTTGATCTGCAGAGGAGAAGGAGGAGGACGACGACGACGAGGCGGGAGGGCGATGCCAGCCAGCCTGGGATGGTATGCGTGCATATTGAGAGTGGACGATGGAATAGAATCGTATGTCAATCGCCATACGGAAAAAACTACCGTTGAGTCCGTGGGGGGATGTTGATCATATTGCCGTTTGAGGAAGGAGAAATCACCCTGCCGGACTTGAGATTGTCAACTCCAGTGCTCGCGCGACCATCCCAGCCACACACCCACAACTCGGCTTGCAATACCCATGCGGCGGCAATTGCGGTAACTGCTCGGCGCTGGCTGGCGCATCGCTGCGGCCGCGCTAGCGCGCGTGCTAGCTCGCGAAGACGCCAGCTAGTTTGGCGCGACCGACGCGGCCGCGGTGGCGCTGACCGCTGGGCAATTCGCAACGGGCAATTCATCGCGAGTCGGCGAATTGGGCGGGCGCAGCATCATGGCAACATCTACATCGGTAGATCAGATGATGCTGGTAGCGATTTTGGTGACGACGGTGACAACGACGACGGCACGGTCAGTGACGGCGCCGATGCTGATTAGGCCGACGACGGTGCCGGCGTCCTCACGTCAACAGTGAAGTTTTTGGAAGGGGTTCGGCATGCGCGCGCGGCCGACGCGCTTGAGTGGCCCGCATGGTGTTCTTTGACACGGACCGTGCCCCCCAAGCACGCGCGCAAGGGCGTTCGAATGATTTCGACATGCGACGCGAGAGGCCTGTTTGGCCGAGTTCCACGGAAATAATATCTAACAAAAAAAAAAAAAAAAAACGATGGCTGATCTTAAGAATTCGCAGGAGCGCGAGCGCCGGCATTCTTGAAAAGTGGTGTTGCGCAACAATGCGATTTGTAAAATATGTTTGCTGGACACTTGATTCTGAAAGCCCTACGGAACCCACGGTTTTCGAAGGATTCCGGCATGCGCGCATGTCGTCCCGTCTTTTGCAAGAGATTTTTGCGACAGCACGCACGCAAGAGCTGTTTGCGCGATGCCGACATGCGCGCGCGAGAGGCCCGTTTGGTAGCATGTGATGAACATGCTGAAAAAAAAAACCCTGGTTGTCTTAAGACTCTACAAAAGTGCCAGCGCAGGCTTCTTCTAAAACTTCGTTTTGCGCAAACATGTGGTTAAATATATATATATATATATATATATATATATATATAAAAAAAAATATATTCGGGACACTCACTTTTGAAACCCTGACGAACCCAAAGGTGTTTGAAATATTCTGGCATGCGCACGCGACGACGCGCACGCGTGCACTTCGTCACGTTGTTTTGCCAAATATTCTTGGAAACTGCGGATGCGTGATAAACGAGTGTGCGCGCATAGAGCTTTTGAAGAGGATGAGGGGGGGATACCCGTTTAGCTGGGATGGTATGGGGTCATGTTTAGGATGGACGATGGGGCAGAATATGATGCAAATTGCAATACGAAAAGGGATGCCGTTAATTCCGGTGGGGGGAGGGGAAGATCCGAATATGTTGTTAGAAACGAGAATATGAATTGTCTTCACTACGTGGTGACATCTATGTTTCGCAACCCACGTGGTGCAATAGATGAGGTGAAATCAATGTTGTGCGAAGTACGCGGTATAATATACGTGTTGCAAACCACCCTGCCAAACTTGAAATTAGCAACTCCACTGCTCGCCAATCATTCCACCC
The DNA here is from genome assembly GCA_963575745.1 of Prorocentrum cordatum. Taxonomy (NCBI): domain Eukaryota; class Dinophyceae; order Prorocentrales; family Prorocentraceae; genus Prorocentrum; species Prorocentrum cordatum. Next base: position 288,860 of record CAUYUJ010011126.1, read on the forward strand.
ACCCACCCGCAATTTGGCTTGCAAAACCCATACGGCGGCGATTGCGCTGAGTGTTTGGTGTTGGCTGGTGCATCTCTGCGGCCGCGCTAGCCCACGCATGATCGAGCGCGCAGCGGCTATCTAGTTTGGCGCGACCGACGCGGCCGCGGTGGCGCTGACCGCTGGACCCTTCGCAGCGGGCTTTTCAGTGCGAATCGGCGATTTGGGCGGGCCCGGTATCATGGCAACGTCGACAACGGTAGACACGGTGGTGATAGTAGCGATTTTTGGTGACGATGGTGACAACGACGACGGCATGCTCAGCGACGGCGCCGATACTGATCACGCCGACGACGATGACGGCGCCCTCGCGTCAGTGATGGCGGTGCTGGAGGGAGTTCGGCATGAGCGCGCGGCCGACGCGCGGCCGACGCGCGAGTGGCCCGCCTAGTATTATTTGACACGAATCGTGCCCACCCAGCACGTGCGCAAGGGCGTTCGAATGATTTCGACATGCGGCGCGAGACCTGTTTGGCCCAGTTTCGTGAAAATGTTGAAAACCGATGGTTGCCTTAAGAATTCGCAAGAGCGCGACCGCCGGCACTTTTTGAAAACGGATATTGCGAATACATGTGTTTTGCATGTGTTCGGGGCACTCGATTTCCAAATCCGTACGAAACCAAAAAGGTTGTTGAAGGGTTCCGGCATGCGCGCGCGACGACGCGCGCGTGCACCTCGTCCAGTTTTGTGCCCGGGACTCTTGCGACAGCCCGCGCGCAATGGCGTTCGAGCGATGTCGACATACGCGCGCGAGAGGCACGTTTGGTAGCATTTGATGAACGACGGTTCTCTCAAGAATCTGCAAGATCGCGAGCGCATGCTTTGGTTAAAATCAGTGTTGCGAAGACACGTAATTTGATATGTTTTCCAGGCATTCGATTTTGAAACCCTTACGACACCCCGATGTGTTTGCAGGATGTCGGCATGCGCGCGCGACAACGCGCGCGTGTGCATTTCGTCATTTATTATTGCAAGGGGCGATTGAAAACTGATGATTTGTGATCGACGCAAAGCGCGCTGAATTCTTCTGCATCAGATGAAAGGGGATACCGGCCTGCCTAGGATGATACGAACCCAAATTTGGGAAGGACGATGGGGCAGAATCGTTAATCGCAATACGAAAAGGGGTCCCGTTGATTCCGGGGGGGGAGATCCTAATACTCTGTTAGAATGGAGACTCCATGTGGTAAGTTGAACAATTTAGGGCGGCGACGAGGCCGCGACGGGGCGGCGACGGCGACAACATAGCCGCCAGACCAAACAGACAGGCCAAGACGACGGGGCGGCGACGAGGCGGCGACGGGGCGGCGACGGCGACAATAGAGCCGCCAGACCGACAGACAGACCCAGACGACGGGCGGCGACGAGGCGGCGACTCGGCGGCGACGGCGACAACAGAGCCGCCAGACCGTCGGACAGGCCCAGACGACGGGTGGCGACGAGGCGGCGACGGGGCGGCGACGGCGAGAACATGGCCGCCAGACCGCCAAACAGGCCCATTTCCTGAAAGAAGGGGCAAGAAGCCCAAAAGCGGAAGCACAGATCGGGAAATTGTCTTGTTCTTAGCATTGATAAGCTTGATACATCTGTATTCGGACTGGTCGTCTCAGTACTCTGATTCGTATTCGCTTAAAGCTTTTTCTAGTTATCATCATGAATATTGTGCACTCGTCTTCGTCATACTATTATGACTCTTCTCGTACGGCCTGCGCCTCTAGGCTGCCAGTTCTACTGCCCCGAGAGACCGGCGGGATGCAGCTTTGCTCCATGCGGTCTCTAACGAAATAGCCTCGGCCTCAAATGCGGATCGACACCCTGGCAGAGAAATATCAAAACCTACCCCTGTCTCTCTGTCCACCCCCTGGCAACATGCCAACATTGATGCAAAGTCTGCTGCAAGTGTAAGACAACTTGCCCTATCAGGCAGAGGTAGTTGTCGTACTGCTTGAAGCCTTGGGTCGAGCACAGAATGAATAATTTTCCAACACTGGCACGTTCCAGGCCCGTTGCACGCAACGTGGCTCCAGGCTCTGAAGTGACGGGTGCTTGTGCGTTTCTCTCTGGCCCTGGTGGGCTGCAGCTACTGCTTCTTCGGAGCCGGGGGCCCAGGATAGCCCTTGGCAGGCGCGGTGGTGGTGATGCGCATAAGACGAGGCCAGGACGGGGCTAAAATCGGGTGAGGAGAAATCGGGAATCTCTGAGATCCAGCGGCCCTGGAGGATGTCTCGGGCGCCGCGGCCTTCTCCGAGCGTTCTGGGAAGTTCTGAGAGCGCTCCGGAACGCTCTGGAACGGACTTCTCCTCGTCCCAGGCCCCGTCCGAGAGGAGGAGGAGGAGGAGGAGGAGGAGGAGGAGGAGGAGGAGGAGGAGAGGAGGAGGAGGAGGGAGGAGGAGAGGAGAAGAGAGGAGGAGGAGAGGGAGGAGGAGGAGCCAAGGAGGAGGAGGAGCCAGGAGGAGGAGGAGGAGGAGGAGGAGGAGGAGGAGGAGGAGGAGGAGGAGCGAGGAGGAGGAGCGAGGAGGAGGAGCCAGGAGGAGGAGGAGCCAGGAGGAGGAGGAGCCAGGAGGAGGAGGAGGAGGAGGAGGAGGAGGAGCCGGGAGGAGGAGAAGGGAAGAGGAGGAGCGAGGATGAGGAGGAGGAGGAGGAGGAGGAGGAGCCAGGAGGAGGAAGATGAGGAGGAGGAGGAGGAGGAGCGCTCTGGAACGGACTTGTCCTCGTCCCAGCCCCGTCGAAAGGTGGAGCTGCCTCCTCCCGCGGCGGGCTCCTCGGCCTGCCCCAGCCGCGCCCGGCGCTCCTCCAGCGCCCGCCCCAGCTCCGCGTGCTCCTCGGCGAGCATGCGCTGCTCGGCCCGCACCCGCCCCGCCTCCTGCTCGGCCTGCGCGCGGGCGGCCTCGGGCGGGGGGGGCAGGAATAGAGGGCAAAAGATCGCCCCCCAGAACAACCACCCCGACGAGCGAGGCCGTTTAGCAAAGGCACTCAACGAGGGAATCGAACAGGGCAGGGCTGTTTCGTAAGCGCACATCTGCAAACTTAGCTGCCCAGATACGCAACACACAACCCGTAGCGTGTTGGCATTGAGCTCAACACGTAGGCTGAAAACACAGGTCTGGCGCGGTACGTTCGCCAAGACGCGGGCCAACACGTTGAGCCAGCACGCAGCGTGTGAACACGGACGTCTTGAACACGGTACGTGTTGTTGCCTTTCCAGAGCGGGCGTATCGGGGCAGCCGAGCCTGCAAATCGCGCACGGTGGAACGTTCCACGTCGAAGAAGAGCTGCCAACCTCTCGATCACTCGAGGGCGAGACACTCTCTCAGAAGGAGGAAAAAAACGCTATAAACATAACCTTCTGGCGCTCCGAGAGGATTTCTTGGATCTGCGCCTGACCCCTCTCCCTGGCGCCGGAGGCGCCGCCAGGGGGGGCCCAGGCGCGGATGCAAGAAATCCGCGCGGAGCACCAAAAGATTGTGTTTATGTGTTGTGTTTCTTCTTCGATCTCTGGAGCGCATCGCACGCGGGCACCCCCGCGCAGCACAGCACTGCTTTTAGGTCGGGCATGTCCTCCTACAGGCGGATTTTGGACGAAGAATTAAAATAGCCAAAAAGCATGCAAACTTTCTCAAAAATTGTCAACAACGACAAAAAAAAACAACAAAAACGTCCCCAGACTATTGTTTTTACGGTTTTTGAATCTTCCGCGAGGCGGGGATTTATCCACATCCACCGCCCGGGAACAGACGTCCTGGTGCCCCAGCGGGCGGCGGATGTGGCTAGATCTTTTGGCCCCCGGGGGCCCCGCCTGCCGAGGCCCCCGAGGCCCCCGAAAATGCATCCTCCGGGCGGCGGCCGTGCAGAGCTTCCCGCCTCGGACACTCCTCCTGCGGAGGCACGGGCCCGACTCGAACCCTGCCTCCACCCCGCGCCTCCTCGCGCTCGTGCTGCAGCTCGGCGAGCCTGCCCGCCAGCGCCTCCGCGGGCCCCACCTCCTCGAGCGGGGGGAGCGCCGGGGGGCGGCGGGCCGCCGGCTCTCCGCGGGGGGGGGGGGGGGGCACCTCGGCCTGGGCCCTCGGGGAGGATGGTGGGCGTGTTCTTCCAGCCCCTCCTCCTCCTCCTCCTCCTCCTCCTCCTCCTCCTCCTCCTCCTCCTGCTCCTCCTCCTCCTCCTCCTCCTCCTCCTCCTCCTCCCCCTCCTCAGGTTCCTCCTCCGCCTCCTCCTCCTCCTCCTCCATGTGTTTGACGTTGGCCCCACATAAGCATGGACTCTCAGAAGAGCATTCGGCGTGTCTGGAGGCCTTCCTAGATGGGAACCGAGAAGATGGGATCGGAGGATCTCGCCGCATCACCGATGCATCGGCGATGCATTGCCGATGCATCGGCGATGCATCAGCCATGCACTGGCGACGTCGGCGATGCATCGGCGACGTCGGCGCAAAGAAAATCGCGCCCCACATCGGGCCGAATCGCCGATGCGTCGCTGATGCATCGCCGACGCATCGGCGATGCGGCGCGATCCTCCGACCCAATCTACTCGGACCCATCTAGGAGGCTTAGAGGTTCGACATTGGGCCGAAGGGGGGGGGAGGGGGGGGTTCTGGCTCTGGACCTATGCTTAGTGCGACTGTTTGCAGCAGTGCGTCCGATAGGGGAGGCGCCACCTTCTCGAAGCAGGCGCCAAAAACAGCCAAGATCTACTCCATGGGGGGAGGGGAGGAGGGGGGGGTGCGAGGGCCCGCGCCGATCGGCACAACAATGAATAAACATCGATCACGTAGAACGGTATCCATACCGATGCTCTTCCCTCGTGATCCTCCCTTGGGGCCTACTGGGAGGCCATCGACGCCGCCGCTGCAATCGCTGCGAACTTCTGGTCACAACGCACCCCGCAAGAGAGGTCTGGTGAGCAGCGGTATCGGTACCTGTTGGCTTCCCCAGAGTCGGCGATACCTCGCTGATAGGCCAGCAGTGGGCCCCCGATGGCGCTTCTGCACGCTCCTGGGCGAGATTCGCAATCGAGCCACTATCGGCGATGAATAGGCGATTGGGGTTAAGTCGGGCGTGTCCCCCAACAGGGGGATTTTCGACGAAACAATGAAAATAGTCAATAAAATCCCCAAAAATGCTCAACCCATAAGAAAAATAGTCCCCATACTTTTTGACCATTTTGAATATTCCTCATGTACAGGGACAGGCCCGACTTCAGACTGGGGGTCGATGCGCCCCCCCCCCGAGCTTATGCCCCCCGTACGTTGCCCCTTGGTCCTCAGAGCCTATAACTCGGCTCTCCGCGGCCGCTCGGGGCGATCCAGGCGCTTCCGAACGCTCCCAGCGAGGCACAGCTGCTCGAAGGCATCCCGAGGCTGGTATTAAGTCGGGCCCGTCCCTCTAAAGGAGGAATACTCAAAAATAGCCACACACAAAAATATGGGGACTATTTTTGGGCATTGTTTGGCCATTTTGGAATCTGTTTGAGCCTGAAGTCGGGCGTGTCCCCCTGCAGGGGGACACGCCCGGCTCAAGGCTGGTAAACCGCCGAGGACCGACGAGAATGCCGAAAAGCCTCGAGCCTCGAATCCAAACACGTGTCCAGGAGAGCGCACAATCTCCCAGAAGGTTCGGCTCGGCCGACATCGGCAGCCGGGTCGGGAGCAAACGGCTCGGCGGAGATCGGCAGGCTAGAGAGGCCTCGATTGAGAAACCGAGATCCGAATCGGAATCCGAAGCCGAATCGAATCGGAAGCGGAACCGATCGACATCGGATCGAATCGAGCCGAAGAGGTCGACACGGGCCCTGCGCTCCCCCCGCGCACTTTTGCCCCGCGACTCCTCCTGCAGCTCGGCCAGCTCGGAGCGCAGCAGTTCCAGCTGCTCCTCACGGGGGAGAGCACAGATGCCGACACCGCGCGTTTGTTTGGCATCGCACTGCACGCGCACTCCACACGCGCGATCCCTGCAGCCAAAGCATCTTTCACAGTTTTAACGCCGGCCTGGATGCGAAACTGCTCTCACACTTCTAACGCCTGCTGCGCCGCACCAGCCCCGTGACATTTGCAGCATCTTGCGCGGCGTGGGGGGATGGTGGGGAGCAGGCGGAGGGGGAGGACAAGCGAAGGGGCAAGGGCGCTGTGCGGGTAACCCCAGAGGCCCAAACGGTCACTTATATAACCAGCAAAAAACACAGCACAATCCAGAGGGGAAGAAGAAGGAGTACCACTACAAACAAAAAATTACAATAAGGATGCACGATAAGGATGCAAGGGCCTTGAAGGCCACGCCGACGCTTTTCGAGCGGGGCGTGGCCATCGAAGGTGGTTGAGGATGGACCGAAAATGACCGAAGAGGCAGGGATGCAAGGGTACCCTTGGGAAGTCGATCATCCTGAATATCGGTTTCGGCAGTACCGCTACTCCACAGTCCCCTCCTGAGGTGTGTGTTCTGTCCAGGATTTCGAAGCGATTCCACCCGTAGGAACGCAGACGGCGGATGGGGCTCAGGCAGCGAGCAGGCAGGAGCAGAAGCGGGAGGATGGGCGGGAGTGAAGGTGGAGGTGGAGGTTCATCCTGTCCTCCTTCTCCTCCTTCTCATCGTCCTTCTCATTCTCCTTCTCCTTCTCCTTCCCCTCCTTCTGGGGAGGAGAAGGAGGAGGAGGAGGAGGAGGAGGAGGAGGAGGAGGAGGAGGAGGAGGAGGAGGAGGAGGAGGAGAGAGGAGGAGGGGGAGGAGGGGGAGGAGGAGCAGGAGGAGGAGGAGGAGGAGGAGCCGCATCGCGTGCAAAGGGGCTCGTGGAGAGCGAGGGGGAGCCACTCCCAGAACCTCCTCTGGGGCCTCGAGGCGAATCCAGCCGTGGCGAGGACGGAAGGGCAGCGGTAGGTCGGGCGTGTCTCCCTACAGGGGGATTTCGGGCGAAGAATTAAAAATAGTCCCCATGTAATTGCTTTACTACTTTTAAATTTTCCTCCTGTAGAAAGACAGACCCGATTTGAGACTAGCGGTACGTATCGGTACGGCCGGACCCAGGTCAAAAGAAAATCCCTCGAGAACATGAGACCTTCTGCCGGCCAGGCCAAAGAACGTTCGAGGGTGCCCTCCTCTCCCAGGGTGCGCGAGCACATCCGACCAAAACAAGTAACTGTGGGGCACCCTCCCCGAACCGACCTCGATCTCATGCCGCGGTCCGACCGTAGCGGTGCGTATGAGTACCTCTAAGTCGGGCCTGTCCTTTTATACAAGGGGATTTTGAACGAAAAGTTAAAAGTACTCACGAAATACCCCAAAATGGCAAAGATAAAAAACAAAAAAAAAATGCTCCAAAAATCGTCGCCTGGCTACTTGTTGACTACTGTTGAAGATTCCCCCCTGTGGAGGGACAGGCCCGACGCAAGCCCAGGGGAGCCGCGGCGCGCGCCGGGCGCGGCCGAGGGCCCGCACCGGGGCGAGGGGGGAATCGGCGCAGGGGCTCGAGCAGCGGGGCGTTCGCTCTCTCGGGGCTTCTCGGTGCCTCCCGGGGCGCCAGGACCGTAGCGGCACGTACAGGTACAGTCGGGGCGTTGCCCTAAGGAACCCCAAATAAGGAACGAGGCCCCCTTTTTCCATAAGTTCACCTTCGATTTCGTGTCGGAAACCTAAGGAGAGCCTGAGGCAAGCTGCGAAACACTTAAGGAACGCGGAGCCCCTCCCCAACGAAAAGGGTTCCTTTTTCAGGGCCCCGACTGTACCCGCGGGACGGAAGGGGGGGAGGGAGGAGGGAGGGGAAAAAGGAGGAGGCGCGGGGCGCCGTCTCTTCAAAACGAGGGCCCAACACCACAGGATGGTTGGGAAAAAGTACCCCCCCAAAAAAGATACCCCAAAATGGTTAACAAAATATTTATCTGTTTCATAATAACAAACAAAAAACAAACAAAAAACAAACAAAACAAACCAAAAAAAAAAAAAAAAAAAAGTTACCATACTATTGTTCACTATGTCTGGATGTTCCCCCTGTAGAGGGACAGGCCCGACTTGGCCCTGGTCCTCGCGCTGCGCCGCGGCCTCCTCGGCCCCGCGCCGCGCCTCCTCGGCGGCGCGGGCGCGCTCCTCGGCCGCCCGCAGCTTGGAGCTCTGGATGTCCTCGGTGTCCTCTCGAGGCGGAGGCGGACTGGGCATGTTCTCTCAGGGTGGAGGGCGGCTCAGGGAGGAAATCCGTATGGGCTCCTGCGCCTCGAAAACCAATCCGTCTTGGGATTCACCTTTTGCAGACTCGAGCCTCGAGAGTCCATCGAAACGGCACTTCAGATTTCACCCCTTGCCCTCCACCCCAAGAAAATGCCCGGGCAGAGCGAGAGGACAGACACACCCAGACCTGCTCGCGTCGTGAGAGAAAAAAACACGACGGGGAGTTTTTGGCCGTGTTCGTCCGTTCTTGCAGGCTCTCTCGCCTCGGGACGCTCTCCAGCAGCTGCGCCTCTTCTGGAGCGTTCCGGGAGTGCCCGGATCGTGCGGGAAGGCCGCCGGAGGCTTGGGACATGGCCCGGAAACCAAAGATTCTCGAGTCGTGAAGGAACACACGACGGGAAGTTTGTGGCCGTTTTCGGCCTCTGGAAGCCCTCCCCGTGGCCTGGGGCTCGGGACCGTCAAAAAACGACTCGGGATGAGAAACTGGTCCCTGGGAATGGGTCGAGACCTCTGGGGGTCGACATTATAAAAAAAAATCGCAACGTCGGGAGGCACGACGAGGACACGCAAAGATCGTGCTACCGTGAGGAACGCTGCAGAGGGAACGGAGGCATGTTTTTGGCCACAGTGAGCCCTGGCCACGACGAGTCTATGACCTGGGCCAGAGGAGCGGCCCGAAAATCCGCCGACCCCAGAGGCGTGTGAGGTTCAACTGTCCTCCTGTGCACGGCCTCCCCAACGACCGTCTTTCATTCATCCGTATTCTCACTCGACAAGTCCAAGCCTGGATCCGACCCTGCCCGACATCAGGTGTCACGTCATCCCCGCCCCGCGAGAGCTCTGTTCTTAGGGCGCCCCAACCGACAACTTCCACCCCGAAAACGCCCCGCCGCCCGCCCCCCGCCGTCGACCTGGTCCACCATCCCCACCTCACGAGTGCTGTGCGCGGAAGGCCCCCCCAGCCGATAACTTCCGAGCCGAAGGCGCCCCGCCGCCAACCCGCCGCCGTCGACCTGGTCCACCAGCCCCGCCCGTCGAGAGCTCTGTTGCTAGGGCTCCCCGCCCGACAATTTCTCGCCCGTCAGCGCCCCGCCGCCCACCCCTCGCCGTCGACCCACGCCACCATCTCCACCCCACGAGGCGCTCTGCTCTTCGGGCCCCCACACCGACAACTTCCTGCCCGAACCCGCCCCGCCGCCCATCCCCCGCCGTCGACCTGGTCCACCATCCCCACCCCATGAGGGCCCCGTCCTTAGGGGCCGCTCATTCGACTATCTGTTGCCCGACAACGCCCTGCCGCCCACCCCGCGCCGTCGACCTGGCACGCGATCCCAGTCCTGCAGAAAGCCTGCAATCTGACCCGCCGACCACCCCAGATCTTTTTCTGGGGTCGGCGGCAGAGGCGGCAGCCTTTAGAGCAGAGCCACTCCAGAGCCCAAAGTGGTCCCCTGAGGCGGAGGCTGGACGAGGACATTACGAAGGAGAATGCCCTGAGACCTGGACGTTGCAATTGTGTTCGCGCCAGGCACGGGGCCAAGTAGGTGGCGACATCCGAACTCTAGCCGCGCCGCCAATTGAGCTGCCTGAATCGTTGGTCGGCGAGCGTAGGGTTCGGACTCCGCCGCCGATCAAGACATCTAGAGGCCTCTATTCGAGATACAGGCACGACGTCGGAGGTCCTGGCTCCCTCAGACCGAAGGCGCTGCATTCTTGTTCGCGCTGGGCGTTGTCGCCTGGCTTCGGGCCCCAGAACCAGCACAGATGGATCTGGCTCGAGACCTGTAGCAGCAGCATGTAGCAGAAAGCTGGGGTCCAGGGCTCTGGTCGCGGTTTTTCGCGATGTTGCGCTTGTTCACAGCGTCGGATCTCGGAATGTACCCTGACCCCCTCGCATTGTGAAAACACACGACGGGCGGCTGCTTGTTATTTTCGGCCTCGGGGGGCCCTCGCCGGGCCCTGGGGCCATCCAAAAGTGCCTCGGGACGAAGAGCCCGTGGATCCTGGGCCATGGGTCGAGACCTCTGGGGGTCCACGCTGCAGTTCTTCAGATAAAGTACAACCGGAAACAACGTCGGCTGTCGGGGAAGTCGGGAGTCTCTGAGAGCCAGACGACGATCGGACCCAGACCCCCGACGTCGCGATTTTGTTCGCAACGTCGACCCCCAGAAATAAGGACCCCTTCCCAGGGGACCGGCTTTTCGTCCTGAGTCGTTTTTTGACGCTCCCGAGGCCCAGGAAGGGCCCCCGGAGGCCGAAAATTGTGAAAAACCTCCCGTCGTGATTTTTTTCACAGCGCGAGGAGGTCTGGGGATGAGGATGCCCAGCTCTCCGGCGATCTCACACGATCCATCCCGGCAGCGTCCCTCGGTGTCGAGAGGCGCCTCTTATAGGGCCTGTGGCCGGGTCCCGGGGCCCGGGGCCCTCAGAACATCGGCCGGGAACGACGTGCACGGGCCCCGGAAGAGGGGGGGCGATCGGGCCCTCCTCGTGGCGCCGCGGAGCGCGAGAGCATCACACCAGCAGATTCGCACGGGCGTCTCCTGTGCGCTGCGTGGGCACGCGCACCGCTCCCGATGTCTGGTTGTGGCGGCGCTGACACTCATTTGTCAATCATCGATTGGGTGTGCGGAGGACGAGGAGGAGGGAGAGGGGGTCACCGGTAACCGCTGCAGTGGCCACGCCACTTGCCCCCTCCCCTTTCCCAGGTGGCCCCCGGTGTAGCGGGAATGGAGTTGGTGGCCTCTCTTCCTTGCGCTGGCTACGGGAGCGCTGATAGCGTCAGGGCCCGCGGTCTCCCGCGGGACGAGCAAGGATGCCACGCACGTGCAGCAGGCGCCTGTTTCGACGGCGACGATAGGGGCGAATAGCCCAGGGGCGGGCATTGCACGCATTGGCCCGGGAGCCTCTTCGAAGACACAGATCGTCGGCGCACCTGAATACATGTATTGCTCTCCCCTGGGCTACTCGCCCCTATCGTCGCCTCTGACTGTTTGTTGGCCTCTTCCCCCTCCCCCTCTCCGGACAGGGGTGGCCTCCGCGTAAGAACTGCGCGCCGCGCGGCGCGAGGCGGGCGGGGGCGCATGTGGGTGACGCGCTCCGCGCTCGCAAGGGAGGGAGGACCCTGACCTTCCCACGAGGGCTACAAAATACAGCCGAACATACGATCAAGAAAAGTATAATATAGCTTAAGAAACCTGGCCCAGCTTTCCGGAAGTCTCGTAAGACGAACCTGGGCCAGGTGTTCGTGCTAACGCTGGAGGGGCGAACGCGCTCCAGAAACTGGGCCAACTCTCGCACAAGCTGGCTGGAAAACGCGGGCCCAGCTTTCCCGGAGGGGGTCTCTGAATCAGACGCTCGACCGTAGCACCAAGACCTTGGCGTCTCCATTCCTGCCGAGGCTGTATGAGCAGTCCAGACGGGCATGAAGTACAGGTCTGGGAGGGCTGCTTTTGCTAGCACTCCTGAAGGGTCATGGGGGAACAGGAGGTCAGCCGCGGAGAAGGCGGGCGTCTCTGAGAGCCCAGGCAGGGCCCCCGGAGGCCGAAAATTGAAAAACCTCCCGCCGTGATTTGTTGTTCACAACGCGAGGAGGCCTGGGGATGAGGATAATTACCCAGATCTCCGGCGACATCACACGGCCCATCCTGGCGGTGCCCCTCGGTCTCGAGAGGCGCCTCTGATAGGGCCTGTTTCTAGCACTCCTGGAAGGTCACTATAGGGGCACGGGAGGTCCGCCGCGGAGCAGGCGGGCGTCTGGGAGAGCCGGCGGGCACCCCCGGAGAGGCTGCCGAGCGGGCGCCGCGGCGGCCGCTCCCGAGCGCCCTGGGACGCCCCCGGAGACCCTGCGGGTCGCTCCGACGCTGCACAGCACCCAGGCCTCCTCGCGCATTGTGAAAAAATAATTTTATAAAAAAGACAAAAAAAAAAAAAAAAAAAAAAAAAAAAAAAAAAAAAAAAAAAAAAAAAAAAAAAAAAAAAAAAAAACACGACGGAAGGCTTTTCATCATTTTCGGCCTCCGGGGGCCCTTCCCGGGCCAAAGCACGACGCAGGACGGCAAACCGGCCCCGGGGAAGGGGTCCAGACCTCTGGGGGTCGACGTTGTGAAAAAAGCACGGCGTCGGGGGTCTGGGCACGTCGCCGCCCGTGGCGGATCACGACCGGGGCCAAGATCGCGCAGGCCTCTGGGGGCCCACGATCTACAGTCAGATCGGGCAGGTCCCCCCTGCGGGCGGATTTGGGGCGAAGAATCAAGAATACTCCAAGAACATGCTCAAAATTAGTTTTAACAAAAAAAATCTAGAAACATCGTCCCAAAACTATGTTTGGACTGCCTTTGAACCTTCCTCCTGTAGAGGGACATGCCCGACTTAGATCTCCAGAGACATGGCGTCGGGGGCCTGGGTGCGCCCTCCCGGCCTGGCCTGGCCAGGGCGGCGCACGCACCCTGAGCTCCAGAGCTGCGGGCAAAGCTCCAGCATTGCGAAAAATCACGGCGCGTGACTCTGATGTTAAGTCGGGCCTGTCCCCCTACAGGGGGATTTTCGACGAAAAATGAAAAATACTCAAAACATACTCCAAAATGGTTTAAAAAAATTCAAAAAATAGTCCCCAGACTATTTTTGACTATTTTTTAATATTCCTCCTGTAGAGGGACGGGCCAGACTTAACTCTGATGCTGATTTGTGACGCCTCCCACGCCATTTTGGCCGCGCTGAGCTCCGTCGCGCTCTTCGCCTGGCGCTGCTCGCCTCTCTGCTCTCCCCCCTGCTATAGCTGGTGGCACAGCCTGCCCCTGCTTGCACGGCGCTCGACCCGCTTCGCGCACCCGCACACCAAAAGAAGAATCACGACCTTAGCCCTGTACCCCCGCTGAACTGCTGCCCTCTCGGGCCGGATCGGTCTGCGAGGGCCCAGGGCCCGCAAAAAGTTGCAGCATCGCGAAAAGAATCGCGACGGCAGCCCTGGACCCCGGCTTCCTGCTGCACTCTCGAGCCGCATCGGTCTGCGAGGGAGGGGGGAAGCGCCCGGCGTGAGAAGGCTGCACCGCCAGGGTTTCGGGGCAGAGCGCTCCGGTCCTCCTCCTCCTCCTCCTCCTCCTCCTCCTCCTCCTCCTCCTCCTCCTCCTCCTCCTCCTCCTCCTCTCCTCCTCGCTCCTCCTCCTCCTCCTCGTCCTCTTCCTCCTCCTCCTCCTCCTCCTCCTCCTCCTCCTCCTCCTCCTCCTCCTCAAGGGCAGAGCGCTCTGCAACGCTCTGCGAGCATCCTGGCACGCCGCCAGGCCCAGACCCCCGACGCCCGTGACTGTTTCGCAGCGTCGGCCCCCAGCGCGGGCAGTACTTATACCTAGCCCCCCGCAGATGCGGATAAGAGAGAGGGGTGCCCATCCCCAGTGTCCATCCCCAGTGCCCATCCCCAGTGTCCATCTCCAGTGTCCATCCCCAGTGTCCATCCCCAGTGTCCATCCCCAGTGCCCATGCCCAGTGTCCATCCCCAGTGCTCATCCCCAGTGTCCATCCCCAGTGTCCATCCCCAGTGCCCATCCCGGAGGCGAACCCTCCAGAATTGCCAACGCACGCCCGGGGACGAAATAATCCCGTTTGGGCACCCCTCTCTCTGATCTACATCAAGTGCGTCTTGGACTTTCTTGGAAGGGGCGCCGCAAGGCCGAGGCGCACTGGATATGGATAAAAATCTAGCCTCTGGGGGGATATATATAGACACTGCCCGCACCCAGAGGTCTGGACCCCTTCCCCGGGACCCGTGTTCCGTCCTGAGTCGTTTTCCGACGGTCCCGAGGCCCGGTGAGGGCCCCAGGGGGCCGAAGATAGCGAACAACCCTCCCGTTGTGACTTTTTCCTAGCGCGAGGGGTTCTGGGGAGCGCCTCCAGTGACCTTCCAGAGTGCCAAAAAATAGCTCTCCAGTCCTATGTACCTATCTGGACTGCTTCAAACCTCGACAGGAATGGAGACGCCAAGGTCCTGGTGCTATTTTTCAGCCCTCGCGGAAGGTCAGGGTCCTCCTCCCCCTGGAGGACTGACTGCCCACGGGTCCATGCCTATCCCCCCCCATCGTTGCCCCTGACATAGGTCCTGCTTCAGCTCCCGGTTCTGCTCCACCCGCGCGTGCACGTCCCGCTCCAGGGTGCGGTACCTCTGGCCGGGTGCCCAGGCCGAGCCGAGGCGCGGCGCCGGAGGGGCGTTTTTGGCGAGTCCTGGCGGCGCGCACACAGAACCCTGGGGCGCTCAACAATGATCATGCTGTCTACGTGGTGGCCATGGCAGCGGCTGACACAACTGACGTGTGTTTGTTCGGTGATCGTAGTGGCACTCTCGCTCCGCTGCAATGCCCGCCGTTTGCGACGTGCTCTGGCTGCAGCAGGTGCCAGCACTGGTCCAGAATTTGCCACGTCTCTGACAGGGTCCCGCCGTCGGTCACAAAGGTAAGATCTCATGCGTCCTTGGCCGATGTTAAGTCTGGACAGGCCTCCACGTTTGCACTGGGACCTTGGCGTCTGAGTTCCTGGCGAGGTTTTATAAAAGAAGAGAAGACGGCATAAGCATAAACTCTTGGCGCTCTGCGCGGATTTCTTGGATCCGCGCCAGGGGCGGTGCCAGAGGAGCCGCCGGGGGAGCCCAGCGCGGATCCAAGAAATCTGCGCGGAGCGCCAAAGGTTTATGTTTATGCAGTTGTTTCTTCTTCGATCTTGGGCAGTCCAGATAGGTCCAAGTTCTGGAATCCTATCCTTTAGCACGATCTGGAAAGTCAGGGGAAAGGGGAGGCGTGAGAATGGGATGGCCTTCCAAGAAGGCGGGGAGCTTCTCAAAGCCAGGGGCCTTCTAGCGCCTGGAGGTTTCTAAGAACGCTTCTTCAAAGCCTCCAGGGCTTCCTAAGAAGGCCCCTTCTAAGAAGCCCCCTCTGCCGTCTTGGAAGGACGCCCCCCTCGCTCCACCCCCTTGTGCGCGCCGTCAAAATTCTCAGCCCCCACAGGCCCTTGCCAGGCCTCGGGGTCGTCAGAAAACGGTTTCCGATGACGAGGCGGGCCTTGGGAGAGAATTTCAGACCTCTGGGGCGCCACGGTGCCAAGAAAACACTGCGCCGCGTGTCTGGTGGAGGGTGGGGTGAGCGAATCCGCTCAAGTAGGCAGTTTTCCCAACGCCCCCTGGCGCCGGAGGCGCCAGTATCGACCACACGCAAGAGCGCCCCTGGGCAAGAGTGACAACTGGTGCGCGGCTTTTCGGGGCCACGGGGGGACCAAACAGGAGCGTGCAAGACGCGACTGCCGCATCGCACTCGGCGGCTGGTGGGCACCATTTGGGCCCGCACCAAAGGTCACTCTGGCAAAAGGTCACTCTCACGTCTGGTCGACAGCGCATCGACGAAAGCGCCCAACGCATACAGTCATCGGCCTGACGTCAGGAACGAGAAATCAGGAACGAAACCTCATTTTTCCAAGGAGTGACGCAGAAGGAGCGATATGTAAGACATGACGTATAAGGAACGATAAATAACGCATGCAAGCCGCAGGAACGACCGAGCCCCTTTTGAAAAGCAAGTGTTCCTTATTCAAGCAGCTTGCTGCACAGCAGAATCCGAAAATACCTCGTGCCACTGGCCGTGCAGAGCACTGCAGGCAGGAGCGACGGGCATCTCTCCGGGCCACCCCAGAGAGATCGGCCACGAAAAGGTTCCCCGATCTGGGTTCAGGTCGGGCGTGTCCCCATGCGGGCGGATTCTGGAAGGAAAAGTCACACATAATCAAAACACACACATGTTTTCCAATATAGAAACAAGAAGTCGTCCCCTGACTATGCCCCTCCCGATTCGCAGAGCCATCCTCCCTGCACACGTCGCCCTCCCGCCCAGCTGTGGCGGCGCGCACCAAGGAGGTGGAGGGAGGGGGAGGGCTTCTTAGAGGGAGGCTGCTGCTTTCGAGGCCTCCCAAATGGGGTCCGAATAAACGGGGTCGGTGGATCTCACCGCATCGCCGATGCATCGGCGATGCATCGGCCATGCACTGGCGACGTCAAGGATGCATCGGCGACGTCGGCGTGAAGGAAATCGGGCTCCACATCGAGCCGCATCGCCGATGCATCGGCGATGCGGCGCGATCCTCCGACCCCGTCTACTCCGACCCCATCTGGGAATCCTAAATTCTTAGAAGGCGCCGGCCTTACATCTATAGATCAGGCCCGCGCCTGGCAAGCAGCAGGGGCGCTTCGGAGCAGCCCTCCCCCTTCCCCCCACCCCCAGTGCGCCCTGGGCACGGCCGCCGTGCGCATCGGGATCCGCATAGGCGTCCGCATAAGAATCCGCAGAAGGGTCTGGTCAGGCAGTCGTCGTCGTCGTCGTCGTCGTCGTCGTCGTCGTCGTCGCCGTCGTCGTCGTCGTCGTCGTCGTCGTCGTCGTCGTCGCCGCCGTCGTCGACCGTCGTCGTCGTCGTCGTCGCCGTCGTCGTCGTCGCCGTCGTCGTCCCCGACGCGCGTGGTATCGCAGGCTTCCGCCGGCGGGCCCCCCGCGCCGCTCGCCTTCCACGGGCGGCCGCCCGCCGAGGGCCACGGGAGACCGCGCGCGCCGAGGGCGAGGCGCGCCCTCGGACGGCGCGCCTCGCCCTCGGCGGGGGCCGACGGAGGGGGCCGGCGGCAGGAAGGCGCGGGCGCCTCAGGAGGCAACTACTGGGAGGTTCTCGTCGGAAAGAGTCAGGAGGATGAAAGGCCCATGTTGGGAGCTGTTACGCCGGAAAGGGCCTCGGACTAAGCAGGATTGAAGCCGGATGAAGCGGGATTGAGCCGGATTGTGCGGGATGAAGCTGGACTAACCCGGACTTCGGACCAGGGCAGAACCAGAATTTGACCTCCCAGGAGTTGCATCCGAAGGCGCCTCCGCCAGCGGAATCGGGGGGAACGACAGGGGGGGGACAGCAAAGGGCAGGGTATTGGAGGCCTGGAAGTGGGCACCAACACCAACACAGGGGGTTGCCTCCACAGGGGGAAGACGATCCAAGATTTCGGTATCGGTGGTAATGTTTCGGTCGCCTTGGAAGCCAGAATATTACCACCATCAGCGAGATCGGGAATCTTCTTTCCTCGGCTGAGGCACACCGCCGATATTGGTGTTGGTGTCAACCTCTGGGCCTCTGAGGGTAGAGAATCAGCTCACGTAGCTCATTTTCCCAGCGCCTCCCGGCGCTGGGAGGCGCCGACGTATCGAGGAACGGGCCGGGCGGCGGGGCCGAAACCAGCTGCATGCAGCAGATTTCGTACCCCCCCCTTTCCTTATCCCTCCCGTTCGTTCGGCCGGACGGTAGCTCGCCGGAAGGCCGGCGGAAGGATGGCGGAAGCAAAGGAGAGACACTGACATTCTTCATTCATGCGACGTCGTGATCTTCCCTGACCTGGCAGAGTGCTAGAAGATAGCCCTCCAGACCTATACACGCCTATCTGGACTGCTTCAAGCCTCGGCAGGAATTGAGACGCCCAGGTCCTGGTGCTATCTTTAGCCCTCGTGGAAGCTCAGGGTTCTCACAGCGTGGCACCCCAGAGGCCTGGACCCCTCCTGGGAACCGGCCCTGCGCCCCGAGTCGAGCCTTGGCGGCCCGAGGGCCGCACACAAGAGCCCGCGGAGGCCAGGGATTGCCAACAGGACGTCGTGCGTTGGTTCGCGACGCGAGGAAGGTCTGGCCTTCGGGAGGTGCGGTCGGACCAGGGACAGAAGAACATCCTCCAAGAGCAGGAGACGCCCTGCCGGCCAAACTGAAAAACATTCGAGGGCACTCCCCCGCCCCCAGGATGCACAAGTACATCCAACGAGCACGACGAACATGAGGGTACCCTCCCCGAACCGATCTCGATCTTATACCTCGGTGCGACCGTATCCCAAGCCTCCGGTAGCCGTTTCAGACAACCCAGGGCTCCCCCGGAAGCTCTCGACGAGATGGAGCCGAGGGAGACCGCCCCAGGGCCTGAAAAAACCTCCAAAGAAGCCTTCGAGGGCCTCCCGCCTCGATCTCTTCCGCGAGGGCTGTCGGGGGGGCCTCCCCTGATCTTCCGCAAGGGTAGTTAAAAAAAAGCCCTTCAGACCCACAGACCTATCTGGACTTTCTAAAACCTCGACACGAGTTCAGACGTCGAGGTCCTGGTGCTATTTTGTTAGCCCTCCTGGGAGGTCCGGGCCCCAGACCCTCGACGTCATGATCTTGTCGTGATGCGGGCCCCTGGAGGTCTGGACCCCTTCCCAGGGACCGGCTGTTCATCCTCAACCGTCCCTTGACGGTCCCGAGGCCCGGCAAGGGCCCTCAGAGGCCAGACACAGCGAAAAGCCATCCGTCTTGTGTTTTTCATGACTAGAGGGGGGGCCAATGTCGGCTCGGACGAAGGGGAGGGGGGAGCAAAGGGAGGGTTAGCGAATCAGCTCACGCCGCTGAGGAAGCCGCCTGGAGGCATAGCCGAAACCACTTTCATGCAGCAGATTTCGTCAACCCCATCCCCCGCTTTCCCTATCCCCTACTTTCGCCCGACCCGATTCTGGAGCTGGGCGCGCCTGGTGCGGACGCACAAGGAGGTCTGGACCCCTTCCCAGGGATCGGACTTTCATCCTGAGCCGTTGTTTGTCGGTCCAGAGGCGCGCTAAAGGGCCCCGGGAGGCCGAAAACTATGATCATTGAAGAATGAAAAAACGACCTACCCGGGGTTACAAGTGCGTGGTCTGTAAACCTCCTGCGAGCTCCGAAGGCCAGAGAGCCGCCAGCAAGCCGCGCGACACGCGCGATACGCAGGGCCTATCCTGTCAGCCCACAGGAGGTTCAGCGCACAGCGCCTCGTAAACCAGGGTAGGGGCGTTGTTTTGAGCCCTTGAGATCAAACACTTCATCTTAATTCTGTTCAATGCGATGAAGGTCTGGAGGGGACTTTCTCAGAAGCCTCCCACGTGGGGTTCGAGTAGATGGGGTCGGAGGATCGATCGCGCCGCATCGCCGAGGCATCGCAGTGGCACCGCTGATGCGTCGGCGATACATCGGCGATGTTCCAGCGACGGCGGCGATTCGTCGGCTCCGTCGGCGTGAAAAAAAACGGGCTCTACATCGAGCCTCATCGCCGATGCATCGGCGATACGGCGCGATCCTCCGACACCACCGACCCCGATCCCGTATGGGAGGCCTCACGCAATCACTCAGACGTCCATGCCCCGTGTGTGTTTCGGTGTCGCGCGCTTTTATTCCGCAAGATGATCCAAGATTCCTCGATGGTCCTCGCCGAGAAAAAACTGCGCACGCCCGAGCGATGCACAGCCGAAAATATGATCAAGAAAACTATCGTTGAAGAAGTCTGGGCCAGCTTCACGGAGCCAACTTCAAGCAAACCTGAGCAATGTTTCGTGTTAAGGCTGGAGGGACGAACGTGCGTACGAAACCGAGCCAGCTTTCAAGCAAGTTCCCCACCCGACAGGTTGGGGTCGTTAGATTTTGAGACAAGACCTCGCGGCCCGCCCGCCCTGCATACCGCGGCCGCCAGATCCCCAGGCTTCCGATAATCCCTGGTCCCGCCCCCCCGCGCCGGCTCGCCCACTCTGCATACTGCGGCCGCCAGATCCCCAGGTCACCCGATAATCCCTGAGGGTACCGCCCCCCGCGCCGACTCGCCCACTCTGCATACCGCGGCCGCCAAATCCCCAGGTCCCCCACAGAACAAAGCATAACACCACACCACCAAACAGAACATACCCAAGCATAACATACCATATCATGGCATGCCATATCATAACATAACATACCATGACCGAGCAGCGCATACCATAGCACAGCATGACCGCAAAGTTCATTCCATAACCCGAAAATTCAAGCATACCATAGTAAATCAGCGCATAACTGAACATACCACAACATAACATCTCACATCATCACATTACATGGCATAGCACATCAAAGACAACACAGCATGCCAACGCATGCTATTACAGATCGGATCACACATGCCATAATTCAAGAGAGCACAGCATAGCATGGCATAACAGTGCATCACATAGTACACCATGGCAGAACAAAGTACAACATAAGACAGCATCACAGCACATACCACTCCATGTCATGGCAAAGCAGAACATGACAGAGCGCGGCATACGCTGCTATGGCAGAGCAAAACAAAGCATTGCATGACACCATAAACTATGACAGAAATGGTCACACATAACATAACATAAAACACCACACCTCACAACACAACACAACATAACAGAGCATAAGATGACACACCATGACAGAACATGGCCCGACCGCCGCACTGACCGAAACCGCCGCGCCCCGCGCACATCGTTCCACTGAGCGCGCGCACCTGCGGGCCCAAACGCCGCAGGTGTTTCGGTGGGGACCGCCCGAAGCAGAAACATATGTGTGAACGAGCGTCGGCCCAGCTGTTCGAGAGGAGGCTTGCTGATCAGATGCTCGACCGTCGATCTAAAACAGGGCTAGGATCGGGATAAATCGCTCCAGAGCGTTCCAGAGCGCTCTCAGAGCGTTCCAGAACGCTCGGGAGCGGCCGCGGCGCCCAATACATCCTCCAAACCCGCCGATTCTCAGAGAGTTCGAGTTATCCCGATCCGATTCTGTCCCGATCTTCGCGTCGTTTTACGATCCCTGGGGGGCTGGAGGCGCCTGTCTTTCAGCTCCTGGTGCTGCTGCCTCAGCCGCTCCGCCCGCTGCGCCGGCGCCTCCGCCGCGGGCCCGGCCGGCGCGCCCTCGACGCCCGCGCGCTCGCAGGCGCTCCCCATGGTGGCGGCGCCCCGGCGGCCGCGCCGGAGCGGCGCTCTGCGCCGGAGCGGGCTGCGGCCAGGGGCGGCGATCTATGAAGGGGCCCTGAGGCACACAAACAAATACACACAAAAATGTCAGGATTTCCCATATCTCCCCATATTCTCTGGGTTTTTGTCTTCCCCCCCACTCCCCATAGTTTCCCACATTTTCCTGGAAATCGACGATGAATTTTGTCTGTGTGTTTTTTCCCTCCTCCTGAATTTAGCCGAGGACGAAGGCCCTGAACCCAAAAGGCGCTGTCATCTCTTGGGGGCGCAGCTTTTGCTTCCGCCGGCCTGCGCCAGCGCAGGCGGCCTCGTTCTGCCTCCGTGGGCCTCCGCCGCCCTTCCGCCGCCGTCCGCCGAGGAAGAGATGGCAACGCCTTCGGTCCTCGAGGGCGAGGCCCTTCGGGAGAGAGGCCGGCCCCAGGGAGCGGGCCGAGGCGGCCGAGGCCTCTGGGGGGTCGACGTCACGAAGACATCATGACGTTGACCCGGGGCCTGGGGGCTCAAGGCTGAGGGGCAACAGTGGGGGGACACTGGCAGGGGGGGGAACATGGATTTGCAATCGGCAGCACATCGCCGACAGATCGGCGATAGGCCCCCGATAATGCATCCGCACGTTCCTGGGCAGATTGGGGCTGTCGAGCGGCGATCAATAGGCGATTGGAAATCGATACATCCCCCCCTATACCTATATCCTCCAAACGACGGGTCTAATTATGGGGAACGGGCTCTCCCAAGACAGTTCCACTGGCTGGTTTTCCCTGATTTCGGCCCGTGGGGGGGGGGGCCTTTTCCAGGGCGCAGAACTGACCCGGGGGAAGCGGTCGGGACCTACGGGGCCGCGGATCTACAGAATCACGTCGGCGGGTGACAGGGGGGCGGCCATGGAGCCGCCAGGAGCCGCCCCTGACATCCCCGCGTCACGAGGTTCCCCGAGGCGTTTGGAGGGCTTCCTGGGAGTTCTCGGGCCCTGCGGGGGTGTGCACGGTTTCCCCCAGGACCGTAGGCGACCCGAGGACGAGGAGAAGGAGGAGGAGGAGGAGGAGGAGGAGGAGGAAATGGAGGAGGGGGAGGAGGAGACGGAGGAGGAGGAGGAGGAAGAGGAGGAGGAGGAGGAGGAGGAGGAGGAGGGAGGAGGAGGGAGGAGGGAGGAGGGAGGAGGAGGAGGAAAAGGGCAGAGGAGGAGGAGGAGGAGGAGGAGGAGTAGGACTGGTCGCCTAAGCCCTTCGGAGAAGCCCTCCAGTGGGGTGGTCTCCATCGGCCCCGCCTCGTCGAGGGAGCTTTCTGCGGAGCCCGGGAGGCCCCCGAGAGGCCGCCAGAGGCCAGGGCCTGTGGCCCAGAAGCGTGCGTGCGTGTTGACCAAGTGGCTCGTCACCCTTGGGGAGCATCGCCAGCAAGGAGCGGTTGAGGTCGTGCGGGATGGTGCCCCCGTGCGCAATGTGCAGCACGAGGGAGGCCAATGAGGAGAAGGAGGAGGAGGAGGAGGAGGAGGAGGAGGAGGAAGAGGGAGGACGAGAGGGAGGGCGCTAGAGAGGAGGATGCGAGGAGGAGGAGGAGAAGGAGGCAGGAGAGTGGAGGGAGGATGAAGGAGGAAGGAGGCATGAGGGAAGAGGGAGAAGAGAGGTGGAAGCAGGAGGGAGGCGGGAGGAGGAAGGACGAGAGAAAAGGGACGATGAAGCAGGGAGGAGGGAGGAGGGAGGAGGGAGGAGAAGGGAGGAGCGACGATGGAGGAGGCAGGAGGGAAGAGGCAGGAGAAAAGGGGGAGGAGGGAGGACGGAAGATGAGGTATGAGGAAAAAGGGAACGATGGAGGAGGGACGATGAAGGAGGGAGGAGGGAGGAGGCAGGAGGGAGGAGGGAGGACGAGGTTGATAAAAAGAAGAAGAAGAAGAAGAAGAAGAAGAAGACGGAGGAGGAGGAGGAGGAGGAGGAAGAGGAGGAGGAGGGGGGATGAGGAGGGAGCAGGAGGGGGGCCATGGACCCCATGCCCACGGGGCGCCTGAAGCAGCTCCAGCCAGCAGGCGTCCGGCAGGCGGACCTTGCCAGAGAGGGGGGGCTAGCCCGAGGTGTGCGTCCCCTCCCCTCTTTCCTCCTCCCTCCTGCCCCATTCCTTTTCCTTATACATAGCTTCTCCCTGTCGCACCCCGAGGCCAGTTTTTAGGGCGGGCCGGGCGTTTCTCTTGAGACTCCCTCTTGAGACTCCCTCACCAGCTATGGCCCTGAAGCTTCGAAAATGGCAACAGCTTCACAGATGGGAGGCCGGTGGTTGTCAGAATGTGGCTCTCGCCTTAGCGCCGCACACATTCGCTTTCAAACATTGCCAGAGCTTCACGGATTGAGGGCGGGTGGTTTTCAACATGTGGCTCTCGCCTTAGCGCCGCACGCATTCGTTGCCTTAGCGCCGCGCACATTCGCTTTTAAAAGATCGGCAGAGCTTCACGGATTTAGGGCGATCCGTTTTCAACATGTGGCTCTCGCCTTAGCGCCGCGCACACTCGCCTTAAAGAATTGCAAGAGCTTCACGGATGGAGGGCGCTCCTTTTCAAAATGTGGCTCTCGCCTTAGCGCCGCGCAGATTCGCTTCACCGATTTGCAAGAGTTTCACGGCTTCCCATGATCAGCATACCAGAAACAGTGTTTGGAATGAGTCAGGCTTATGAGGGTGCAACAGTTACAGTGGTTCGCGGATTTGATGTCCCAGCAATGGCGTTCTGGCACGATTCAGGATCGTCAGGAAGCAACAGTCAAGTTGATCCGTGGCTTTGGAATCCCGAGAACAATGTTTTGGCATGCAACAGGGTCTTCAAACGGTTTTCCAACGAGGCAGTTCCTTTTTGGAAATGAGCCGTTGTAGGGGCCTATGAAGAGTGAGCTTGGAGGGAGGGCTTATTCCAACACCGTTGATGACTCTTGGGTTTACACTGGTCCTCCTCCTCCTCCTCCTCCTCCTCCTCCTCCTCTTCCTCCTGCTCCCTCCCTCCTTCTCCCTGCCGCTCTCCCTCCCTCCTTCCTCATCCATCATCCATACACCCCGGCCCCCTCCCTCCTCCATGGTCCCTCCTTCCTCCCGCCTTCCTCCTTCTCCCTCCTCCCTCCTCCCTCCCTCCCTCCCTCCTTCTCCTTCTCCTCCTCCTCCTTCTCCTGCTCCTCCTCCTCGTCCTCCTCATCCTCCTCCTACTCCTTCTCCTCTTCCTCCTCCTCCTCCACTCCTCCCTGTCGTACCACCAAACGTGTCGGAAGGGCGGGCTGGGAGTTTCGCCTGAGACTTCACCACATATATCCTGAAGCTTGAAATTCGCAGCTTCAATGATGGAGTGGGTCGCTGTTTGTTTGTATGTGGTTCTCGCTTCAGCGCCGCACGCACTCGTCTAAAACGCAAACAGGGGAGTCGCTGGCAAAATTCGACTCTCGCCTTTGCGGCACGCCCATTCGTGGAGGGAGGTTGCTTTTAATACGTGGACCTCGCCTTCGCGCCGCGAGCACTCGTCGTAAAAGGCTGCAACACCTGGAAGGACGAAGGGGAGTCGTTGTCAAATGTGGCTCTTGCTCTCGCGCCGCGCACAGTCGTCTTCACATCCTACACCGCCTTTAGGATGGAGGGCGGCTTACTTTCAAAATGTTGCGATCGCCGCATCGCATTCGCTCCCTCTCCTCCTGCTCCTGCTCCTGCTCTGCTCCTGCTCTGCTCCTGCTCATTCCTCCTCCTCCTCCTCCTCCTCCTCCTCCTCCTCTTCCTCCTCCTCCCCCTCATCCTCTTACTCCTTCACATCCTCCTCCTCTTCCTCCTCCTGGGCTTTCGCCTTAGCACCGCACACATTCATCTCAAAAGTTCGCAACCGCCTCAAGGAGGCCGGGCAGGTCGTTCTCAAAGAGCGCCGCGCACAGTCTTCTTCGAAGCTTGCGACAGCTTCGAGGATGCAGGGCGGCGCCATGTCAAGATGTGGCGGTCGCCCTGGGCGCAACACACATTCATCGCAACATCGTGCAGCAACTTCACGGACAGAGGGCGGTGTGTTCCCCCATGCAGAATTGCTGTGGAAGCTTGCAGCTTGCAAAATCGTGCTCTCGCCTTCGCGCCGCGCACATGCGTTGCAGCAGCTTGCATCAGCTTAGAAAGTGCAGGGCTGCTCCTTTTCCAAAGTGGTGTTCTCGCCTTAGCGCCACGCGAGAATTGAACACACGTCGTTTTCAAACTGGCCCTCTCGCCGTAGCGCCGCGCGCACGCGTTCTGGGGGGCACAGTTAGAAGGATGGAGGACTGATCTTACTCAAACATGGGCGATCGCTGGAGACTTCAATCATCGGGCAGACCAGGAACTGCAACAAAAGTAGCACAGTACAGATGCAAGCAGCTCTTGTTCAAAATGGTTATAACGCTTGAGACTTCCTCGAAGCTCATGACAAAAAGTGCGAAGCTGTGCAACAATTGCAAGGATAAGAGGGCAGTCGTTCTTCGAAAGGGGGACCACGCTGGACTCCTCCTTGAACTCGATGATGCATCTTGGGTTTACTCTGGTCCTCCTCACGCCTCCTCCCTCCTCCCTCCTCCCTCCTCCCCTCCCTCCCCTTCTCCACCTCCCTCCGCCCTCCTCCCTCCCCGTCCTCCTCCCTCCTCCATTCCCCCCTCCTCCCTCCTCCCTCCATCTTGCGGGATGCTGGTGTTCGTCGACTTCCTCTAACTCCTCTGGGACGGGGGCGGGCATCGCAGGCACCCGCGCACGCCACTGCCCGCCCCGCACCCCAAGCTGCCCAAGTTTGACCTCTGGGAGGGGCACGACCGGGCGCATCGATCTTATCGCCGATCGAGGCAGACCGTGCACAGACCTCCGACAATATGTTGTTTCGGGGATGGACAGACCCCCCTTTAGTAAAACGCGGTTTAGTGAAAACGACCTGAGGCCCAAACCTGGCGGGCGCAAGCCTGGAAAATGACGGCCACGGCGCCCTCTCGAGAACCGAAAACGGACAATTCACTAATCGACGTGTCACTGTTGGGGGTTCTGTCCACCCCCGATTGTTACCAGTCCTCGAGCTCTTCCTCCTGTCCGGCCTCCCGGGCCCGGGGCCATCGGAGATGGATCCGGTCAGGGCCGCTGGGGCCGCGGCTGGACAAAAGAACAGATCGGCTGCTGTCGGGGTCTGTGCTGCTGGTTCCCTTAGGGAGGTTCCTGCCCGCGGATCCGCGAGCTGATCCGCGAGGAGCATCCGCGAACACATCCGATCCCGCCCATCTGGATGTTTCGGGGCGAAGCGGCCCGCGAGGGCCCGAGGGTTACATAGGTCGGGCATGTCCCCCTACAGGCGGATGTTGGGCGGAAAAAACGATTCGAGAACATCGAATCCATTCTTATAAATATACATACATACATACATACATACATACATACATACATACATACATACATACATACATACATGCATGCATGCATACATACATACATACACTCATTCATTCATGCATACATACATACGTACGTACGTACCTACCTACCTACATACATACATACAGGCATGCATACGTACATGCATGCATGCATGCATGTATGCATGATTACATACACACACACCTACATACTTACCTACGTACACACATACATACATACATACATACATACATACATACATACATACATTCATACATACATACATGCATGCATGCATGCATGCATGCATGCATGCATACGTACGTACGTACGTACATACATACATACATACATACATACATACATGCCGACATACATACGTACATGCATGCATACGTACATGCATGCATGCATGCATGCGTGAATACATACACACACACAGACATACGTACCTACGTAGACACATACATACATACATGCGTACATACATGCATGCATACAAACATACATACATACATACAAACACACACATACATACATGCATACATGCATACATACATACATACAGACAGACAGACAGACAGACAGACAGACAGACATACAAACATGCATGCATACGTGCATACATGCATACATACATATGTATACCTATATTCATACATACTACACACATACATACATACATACATACATACATACATACATACATACATACATGCATACATACATACTTACATACATACATACATACATACATACATACGTACGTACATATATACATACATGCATGCATGCATACATACATACATGCAGGCATGCAGGCATGCATTCATGCATAGATGCATACATACATACATACATACACACACACATACATACATACATACATACATACATACATACATACATACATACATACATACACACACACATACATACAGACATTACAGACATGCATGCATGCATACATACATACATACATACAGACAGACAGACAGACAGACAGCCAGACATACATATAACTATCAGCAAAACGTCCCCTGACGACTTGTTGACGATAGAGGGACAGGCCCGACTGAACCCGCGAGGGTCCGAGGGCCCGAGGCGGAGCGGAGAGGACCGCCTTGGCACTGCTCACGGCGCCCAGGTTGTCTGGGCCATCCCCGCGCACAGGCAGAAGCCGCTAAAATTAGGTCGGGCGTGTCCCCCCTCAGGGGGATTGTGGACGAAACATAAAAATAGTTTAAACATCTGCAACAACAGTGAAAATACGCAAAAAAAAACGTCATGTTAGAACATTCCTCCTAGATTCCTCCTGTAGAGGGACAGGCCCGACTTAACGCTAAAACCCACAGGCCCCGTCGGGGCACCATCCAGTCTCCGTGCTCTGACCAGCGCGCTCGGCCACGGCGACGCAGAGGAGCCACCGAACAACAAACAAGGGTGCGGAGAGCGAAGGAGGAGAAGGACCACAGCCAGGAAGCTGGAACACGCGCACACACACACACACACACACTTACGCACACACTTCTTGGCGTCGGAGCCCTGCGCGCGGTTCGGCTACACGGCGTAGAAGGTCGAAAAGCAGCAACCGCTCGCGCGGGTCTACGCTCACCCAAGCCTTCAGAGACCACTACGCACACACAGACGCACACACACACACACAAACTCTCACACACACACACACACACACACACTTGTATATCGTCGGCGGCTAGGCAGGGAACGTCTGTGCTGGTGGATGGATCTAGCTAAACGGGGGTGCCATTGAGTGAATACACACACATACACACATATACACACACACACACACTTGCTTGGCGTCGTGGGCAGGCGCGCTGCGGCGCGGCGTAGGCAGTCGAGCGACACAAACACACACGACTGGGTTCACATGTGGAACCCGCGGAGGCCGCGCGGAGAGTGCACACGAGGAAGCTAGGGCGAGCACGGCCACAGAAGTGCAGAGCACTGGAGAGACAGCTGGCCACATGTCTCTCGGGCTCTCGTCCAGACTTGCGAGGCGTGAATTTAACCATATACACCGCCTGGGGACCGACGTCCTGGTGCCCGAACGGGCGGTTGATATGGACATATTCTGGCCCCTGGGGGACTCAATGTATCCATATCCACCGCCTGTGGAGGTCCGCGAAGATCGATCCCCCAGGCTGTGGTCATGGATAAATCCCCGCCTCGGAGAAGGCTGGCCGCATCCGGTGCATCCGGCTTCCTGGAAGGCCTTCGGGCCATCACCGCGGTCTCGGGCGACCGACCACCAACGTCGTCAATGACGGCCGTCGGCGGTCGCACCCGCCGGCGGCGACAGCCGGCGACGCCTGGGGGCGGCGCCTCGCGCGCCTCAGGGGCCCGCAGCTGCGTGAAGCGGCCTTCTGCGGATCGAGCCTCTCGGCCCTCGAACCCGAAGCCCGATCCTGGGCCGATAAACAGCAAAAGCGCCCCGAAGCCTCTGGGATAGGGGGCCTGAGTCGGGAGGGCCAACAAACATTTGGGGATAGAAGCGTCTCCTGCAGACTCATCCGGCCAAGCCGCCCAGATCTATCATCCCTAGCGAGGCCACGTCTTCATCGTGTCATCAGAGTTACTATGGGTTCTTTTGTTCTCGATTTAGGTCGGGCATGTCCCCCCCGACAGGCGGGTTGTGGACGAAATGTAAAAAATACTCCAGGAATATTGAAATGGTCACAACTACTCAGAAGATCGTCCCCCGACTTTTTGTTTGACTATCTTTGAATAAACTCCTCCTGTAGAGGGACATGCCCGACTTGATACCAGGGCTTCTTTTTTTTCCCGATCCTCGGCGCCGGCGGCGTCGTCGCCGCCATCGTCGGCGGCGGCACCGCCTGACTACCTACCAGGCCACCCCAACCAAACCCGAAGACACGAATTTAGCCCGCAATTCGGGTGGGAGGGGGGCACGGGCGTCACGTGTTTCTTCAATGCTCCCCAACCCCGCCACACCGGAAATGGAGGGCCAATCGGGGCCTTCGGGTTGGGTTGGGGTGGTTTGGTGGGCGGTGACCGACGGCGCTCGCTGTCACGGGCTGAAGGGTCAGTGGAAGTGCGTGGGTGGGTGGTCGCCTGCTCCTGCTCGCCTGGCGCCCCCGGCTTCTGTTCCAGCGCCTGCTCTGTCCCCCAGTCGTCGGCGTCGGCGTCGGCGTCGTCGGCGTCGTCGGCGTCGGCGTCGGCGTCGTCGTCGGCGTCGGCGTCGGCGTCGGGCGTCGTCGTCGGCGTCGGCGTCGGCGTCGTCGGCGTCGTCGCCGCCGTCGGCGGCGGCGCCGCCGGCGCGCCGCACGCGCGCCTCGCGCGCCTCGAAGCCCCGCAGCGCGCCGCGGGCCGCCTGCCCGCACACCGCCCGCAGCGCGGGCGGCGTGCCGCTGGGCGCGCCGGGCGCCTCTCGGGCGAGCGGCGGCCGAGGCGCCCGGCGTCGGCCGCCGGCGTGTGCGGTCGGGCACGTCCCCCTACAGGCGGAGCTTCGGCGGAAAAAAGAAAATACCAGAAAGAAAAAAGCAAAAAAACAAATACACAGATGTTGTTTTAAATATCCACAAAATATACAAAAAAATACCGGGAAAGAAAAAGAAAACAAAAACTATTTAGAACAATAATTGTTTTTAAAAAAATCGTCCAAAAAAATCGTCCCCCTACAGGCGGAGCTTCGGCGAAAAATATGCAAAAGGAGATCCAACAGAGTACTCAAAGATGGCCAAAAAGAAATCCAACAGTCGTCCCCACACTGT
The DNA here is from genome assembly GCA_963575745.1 of Prorocentrum cordatum. Taxonomy (NCBI): domain Eukaryota; class Dinophyceae; order Prorocentrales; family Prorocentraceae; genus Prorocentrum; species Prorocentrum cordatum. The sequence goes on from CAUYUJ010011126.1 coordinate 318,942, forward strand.
TCTGTGATGATTATTGATGAGACTCCGCCTGGAGAGGGACGTGCCCGACTTCACGCCGGCGGCCGAGACGGCGGCCGGGACGGCCACGACGTCGACGTCGGCCGACGGCGCCGGCGGCGCCGAGGGCGACGGCGTGGACGCCGTGCCGCCAGGCGCGCAGGGCGCCGCTCGGGCGAGCGGCGGCCCGTGGGCCGAGGTCTCGGGCGATCGCTTCGTCTTACGCTTGTGGATGCCACGACAGTGGACACCCTAACAGTCCGATCATTAAAATGTAAATTGTGTTTAAGATGCTGGATACATGTTCTGAGCATGTTCTGAACATGGTTTTACATGTTTGAAACATGCTTAACCCATGTTTTAAACATCGGGAAATTATTTGGCAACATGCTTCCTCTCCATTGATCGTCCTCCACCAATCTTACGCAGGAGGTCCAACGCGGTGACAAAAACCACGACGGGTTTTTTTCCCAACCATCCTGTGGTGTTGGTGCCCCGCGTCTCCTTCCTTCCTCCTTCCTCCTCCTCCGCCTCCTCTCCCCTCCTGTCATCCTCATCATCATCATCATCATCATCATCATCATCATCATCATCATCATCATCGTCATCATCATCATCATCATCATCATCATCATCATCATCATCATCATCATCATCATCATCATCGTCATTGTCATCGTCATCGTTCATCACCCACTTCGGCACACCCCTCACACGTTTCGTGGCCCCATAGGGACCGAAGGCCCCACTGCGAAGGCCCCAGTGCTGCCGCCCGCATGCGTCCCGCACACCCAATTCGGCACACCCCTCACACGTTTCGTGGCCCCATAGGGAGCCCCACCGAAGGCCCCAGTGCTGCCGCCCGCATGCGTCCCGCACACCCAATTCGGCACACCCCTCACACGTTTCGTGGCCCCATAGGGAGCCCCACCGAAGGCCCCAGTGCTGCCGCCCGCATGCGTCCCGCACACCCAATTCGGCACACCCCTCACACGTTTCGTGGCCCCATAGGGAGCCCCACCGAAGGCCCCAGTGCTGCCGCCCGCATGCGTCCCGCACACCCAATTCGGCACACCCCTCACACGTTTCGTGGCCCCATAGGGAGCCCCACCGAAGGCCCCAGTGCTGCCGCCCGCATGCGTCCCGCACACCCAATTCGGCACACCCCTCACACGTTTCGTGGCCCCATAGGGAGCCCCACCGAAGGCCCCAGTGCTGCCGCCCGCATGCGTCCCGCACACCCAATTCGGCACACCCCTCACACGTTTCGTGGCCCCATAGGGCTCCACACGAAGGCCCAGTGCTGCCGCCCGCATGCGTCACGCACACCCAATTCGGCACACCCCTCACACGCTTCGTGGCCCCATAGGGAGCTCCACCGAAGGCCCCATGGCTGCCGTCCGCATGCGTCCCGCACACCCATTTCGGCACACCCCTCACACGTTTCGTGGCCCCATAGGGAGCTCCACCGAAGGCCCCAGTGCTGCCGTCCGCATGCGTCCCGCACACCGATTTCGGCACACCCCTCACACGTTTCGTGGCCCCATAGGGAGCTCCACCGAAGGCTCCATGGCTGCCGTCCGCATGCGTCCCGCACACCACACCCCTCACACGTTTCGTGGCTCCACAGGGAGAGGCGAAGGCTTCGAAGCCGAAGAGGCCGCAGAAGGACGACGCGCAGGTCGCGGAGGCCCCCGTGTTCCGGGAGGGCGCCGAGGATTCGGGGGCGGGGGCCGCGCAGGTGGAGGCCCAGGGCATCCGCGCTCAGGACGGCTTCGCGAAGCTGGGCGCCAACGTTGTCCTGGAGCAACACTTCGACCCCGAGACGCTCGGGCAGATCTTGCGCTTCGACACCGCCGAGCGCACGCAGGCCTTCGTGAAGGAGCTCAAGAAGGCCGCCACGATGATGGAGAACGGCGCGCTGCCCGGGCCGACTGACGCCGACGCGCCGCGGCGCGCTGCCCGCGCCCTGAAGGAAGACGTCCTCGCTCCGTTCAGGGCCTTGCGCGACCTCGACGCAGACGAGCTGAAGAACCTGGTGGAGACCCAGCGAAAGAGGTTCGCGCCAAGGGGGGCACGAAGGACGCGGACGCGCCCGCGGACGACGCCCCCGCGCCGGACGACGTCGGGGCAGCGGGCGCTGGCGCGATGCCGGCCGAGGCGGCGCAGGCGCGGTGGGAGCCGGCGGAGGAGTTGCAGCGGCCCAGCGACCTCGTCAAGCGCCTCGTTAAAAAGTTCGAGGACGGCGTGGTCAACCCGAGCACGGGGAAGCAGGAGCGCCGCCCTCTGAAGCCCGATCAGGCCCTGTTCGTCACGGCGTTCGCGAACGCCTGCAACGTGGCGTGGGACGAGGAGCAGAAGATCGAGGACGGCAGCATGGCCAAGCACGCGAAGCGGAAGACGTTCCAGTTCCTGCTCCTCGGCCAGGGCGGCAGCGGGAAGACAGCCATGGTGCAGGAGATCGTGCTGCCGGCCATGGACGCGCTGTTCCCTGTGGAAACGGGCAAGGCGAAGTCCACGCTGATAGTCTGCGCGAAGTGGTCCCAGGCCGCGAACATCTCCACGGACGCTCACAAGGCCGTCAGTTGCCACCGGGCGGGAGTCATCGGAGTGCAGTCCTTCAGGAACAAGGACATACCCGCGGGGGGCAGGCTGAAAGCGCTGCAGGACACGTGGGAGGCGGTCAGGTGCTTGATCCTGGAGGAGGTGAGCATGATCTCGCCCAACCTGTACAACATGCTGGCGTTCCGGTCCTACCTGGGACGCAAGGCCGAGTGGGGCGCGGAGGAGCGGGAGTACGACCAGGTCGGCGGCGCCTTCGGCCGGATGCCCATCGTGATCCACCTGGGGGACTTCCTGCAGCTGAAGCCGACGGGAGGCAAGGTGTCGCTCATCTCCAGCTTCGAGGAGCTGGCGGCGGCGGGCATCAACCTCGCTCCAGAGTACCAGGCAGTGATGAAGCTCTTCTGCAACACGCCGCTGTGCTTCGAGCTCCAGGCGTCCAACCGCTTCAAGGACCCGAAACTCAGGGACCTCATGGCGTTCCTGCGCAAGCCGGGGAAGCAGGTCCCTCCGGCCATCCGGGCCACGTGGAACGCCATGCAGCTGAAACCCGATGATCGCCGGCTCCGGGAGGATAGGTTCCAGAACGGCCACATGATCGGGTCCTACTGGGACACCGTGGCGCGCTGGATGAACATGCGTGCTCAGCGGGACGCGGACGTCCTGAAGAAGCCCCTGTTCCTCGTGCAGGCCGCCGACAGGTCTGCACCGACGATGAGCGTCAAGGACGCCGCCAAGATGATGAACTGTGCCAACCCGAAGAATACCGGTGGCATGCACGGACTGCTCCCGGTGCACGAGGGCATGCGGATCCAGCTCCTGGAGGCGCTCGACCTCAAGAACGGCCTCGTCAAGGACGCCGAGGGGCAGATCGCGCACATCGTCGTGGACCCTCGGGATCGGGACGACGTCGAGAGAGCAGAGAGAGACGGGGAGAAGAGAATCTACCTGAAGCGCTTGCCGCTGGGGTTCTGGGTGCGCATGGAGAAGTACGCGAGCGCGCCCTTCGTGGACGACCTGATGCGCCACGACGACAGCCTCGCGAGGGACCTCGCGGGCCCGCTGGTGTTCATCGAGCCCCGCACGTCGGAGGCGTTCACCTTCCGCACCTCCAAGGTCACCCGGACGGGCTTCCCGTTCTCGCACGGCAGGGTCATCACCACGGTGGCGTGCCAGGGGCGCACCATGCGAGAAGGCGACGGGGCGGGGGAACGGCGCTCCGGGGACAGCGAGACCTCCGGGGCGCGAGCAGTCCGCAGCCAGACCTCGGTCCTGTGGACTCTCGCCGCCCTGGGCCGTCGGCTGCCGGGCGCACCGCTCCCTCGGCCGACGTCGCCCAGGCGTGATCCTGGACTGCGGCCGCCACGAGGTCGGGAACGGCAAGAAGGAGGACGACGACTGGTGGCTGGAGCTCTACGTGCTGCTCTCGCGCGCCACGCGACACGAGGACCTCCTGCTCATGCGGGCGCCGCGCATCGAGTTCTTCCTGGCCGGGCCGCCGGCGGGCTTGCGGAAGCAGCTTGGGCAGTTTGCGGCGCGCACGAGCCGGTGCAGGAGGGAGGCCACGGCCCTCGCCAAGGACCTCGGCTTCACTGAGTTTATCCGCGAGGCCTGACCTGAGGAGCGGCCCGCCCCAGCCGCTTCTTCTCTTGGCTGTCCGGCTGTTCGGCCTGGCGCCGCCGACGCTCCGCGCGCGTCGCTGGGACCCTCTCGGGGCGATCTGCGCGCGTCGCCCGAACTCCGCGCTGCGCTCTGTGCAGCGCCTCGCTCGCCCGTCGTCGCTCCGCCCGGCGGCCAGAGCCATGCGCGCTATGAGTTAGCCAGCAAGCAATCTCTGTTCCGCTCAGCGGACGAACCGCGCGCGTCACTGCGACCCCCTCGGGGCGACCTGTGCGAGTCGCGAGGGCTCCGCATGGCGCTGCGCCCGCAGCCTTGGACGTTGGAGTGCGCGGGCAAAGGACATGGAAAAAGGAGGAGAGGAAGCGGGCGCGATCCTCGCGCGGGGCGTGCCGACATGGGCGTCGCGGCGCGCGGGCGCTGCCGTCGAGGTTCCCAGGGAAGCCCCCCTGCAGAGGCTACGCCGCACAATTCGGCACACCTTCATACGGTTCGTTCCCCCATAGGGAGCGCCACCGAAGAAGATATTCACAATTGCGGTACTCACAACTGCATATGGTTGGGTCCTTCGCCAGGATAATGTTCGCAGCTTTCGGCCTCTGGGGGCCCTCGCCGTGCAGCGGGCCCGGCAGCAAAACGGCTCAGGGCGAGAAACGGGTCCTGGGGAAGGGGTCGAGACCTCCCCCGGGGGGCCGCGCTGAAAGAAGCACGGCATCGGACCTCCGGGTGCAAACTTGGACGTTCCTGCTTGCCCCTCTTGGGCCTCCACGGGGGCGCCTCGTCGCCACGCCTGGATCCGCCTCGAAATTCTGGCCGGGACGCTCCCCGGGGCAGGTCCGGGCCGACCTCGACCGCCGGCCCCAGCTCTCCGACCACCTCGGTCGCCGACCTTGCGGAGGGGCTACCGTTCAGTGTCCGACTGCGGGGTCTACACCCCTCGGAAACTGGCCCTGGTGTCGCGGGCGCAAGGCCGGCGGAACCTGGCGGAAGACGGCAGAAGACGGCGGAAGACGGCCGTAAGCTTGCAGTTGCGGCCTCGGGCGCGCTTCAACAGGCCCTGGAGAACCCCAAGTCGACCCAAGAGTGCTCAAAAGGCCCTCAAGATAGCTTCAAGACGGCCCCAGAGGCCCCCAAGATGCCCCAAGAGGCTCCCGAGAGGACCTCGAACAGGCGAAAATCATGTCATTCCGATCGGAAAACGGATGTGTGCTAGCTTGTTCTCTTTCTGGTCTTCACAGCGTCCACGACGGCCCAAGAGGCCCCCAAGATCGGCCCAAGACTGCACAGGAGGGCCCCAAGGCAGCCCGAGGGAGGCCCCAAAGCCCAAGAGAACCATCACATCGGCCAACGACTGCTCCAGAGGCCCCCAGAAGCCCGAAGACAGTCCAAGAGAGGCTCCAGAGGACTTCGAAAGGCTCCCAGGAGAACCATGAGGGCGCCGCGGAAAGCCCCCAAGAGGGTCCAAGAAATCCTCCAGAGCGCCCCAAGACGGCCCCAGCCCTCCAAGACGGCCCAAGACGGCCCCAGGCAGCCCAGACGGGCCCGAGTCCATTCTCGCCCTGCTTCACTCCCCCCTCTCTCTTCCCCCTTCCGAGCCTCCTTACCCTCTAAAGGAACCCCGTCGAGGCTTCAATCAGGCAAGGCTTCACGCAGGAAACTGGCAATGCGGGAACGAACGTACGACTTTATATTTCCAGCTCTTCCCTGACAACTCTCTGCCTGGCAAGCCAGGCCCACCGCAAGAGAGCCCCAAGACAGCCAAAGGGAAACCTCAGAAAGCTCCAAAGGCTCCCAAGAGAACCCTCAGATCGGCTCAAGACTGCCAAGAGGCCCAAAGAACCAAACGACAGTCTAAGAGAGGCTTGAAAAAGGACTTCGAAAGGCTCACAGGAGAACCTGAAGGCGCCACAGAAGGCCCCCAAGAGAATCCCAAGAGATTCCCCAGAGCGCCCCAAGGTGGCCTCAGCCTCTCATGACGGCCCAAGACGGACCAAGACGGCCCCAGGCAGCCCAGACGGGCCCGAATCCATTCTCGCCCTGCTTCACTCCCGGGACTCTCTCTTCCCCGTTCCGTGCCTCCTTAGCCTCTTCAGGAACCCCGCCGAGGCTTCAATCGGGCAAGGCTTCACGCAGGAAGCGGACAGCGTGGGAATGAACATACGACTCCGTGTTTCCAGCTCTGCCCTGACAACTCTCTGCCTCGCAAGCCAGGCCCACCGCAAGGGAACACTGAGAAGCCCCACTGGACTCTCGAGCACCTCCTCCGATACGTCCGAAGCGCAGGTCCACAGGCTCCCTGGAGGCCCCAGAACGGCCCAGCTTCGCACGTCCCCAGCGTGCCGCCCAGAAACGCAGCGCCACAAGCAAAGCCCTCGGGTGACCACCGTGATTGCAAGAGCTTCCAGGAAAGCCTTCTTCCAGACAGCCATGAGCAACCTGCTTCGATGACTCCAGTGGAATCGCACAGCGCGGGAACGCACACTGCGAGAAGGTCGTGAGTCGTGGCACTATCAGGTTCTTGTCAGCTGGCGCTTTTCCTCGATGTCAGTCGGCCTCTGGGGCCTGCTCTCGTGCCCCGGTGCCATCAAGAACGGATCCGGGGCGAAAAACCGCCCCTGGGACGGTCGGGACCTCTGGGGCCGCGGCTTGAACAAAAAGCACACATCGGCGGATGTCCGGGGTCGGAGGCGACAACGGCGCCGACCGACGACGGCGACAGCGACGGCGACGGCAACGGCGACGGCGACGGCGACGGCGACGGCGACAGCGACGGCGACGACGACGACGACGACGACGACGACGACGACGACGACGACGACGACGACGACGACGACGAAGACGAAGACGAAGACACCGTCCAGGGGGCCAGAATGGACCCACACCCGCGGGGGAGCCGGGGCGGCCCAGGAGGGCCCCAGGAGGACGGGAGAGAGCCCCGCGGCACCCCCGAGGCTGCCCCACGGGAGCCCAGGACGGCCGAAGCACGCCCCACGAGAGCTCCTGCAGCAGTGGAGGCTGGGGGGGTGGTCGCGCGCGTGGCGGGCTTCGGGGTGCGGCCCCCGGAGGATCGCCACGCGGTGCCTCTGCTGGCACGGCCGCGGGCTTGCCGCAGGCACCCGGACACCACCTGTGGGTACGCCCGACGCGGGTACAGTGAAGATCGGCACGGTGCGGAGCAGCACATGCTGCCCTGAGCTAGCAGCGGCTGCTGCTGGGCAGGCGACTTCGTGTCCCAGGCGGACCAACGTCCGCGGAAAATGCCCACAGCGAGTCCTGTTCAAAATGAGCAGGAAGTGCTGTTCGGTCTTCGCCACCACTCGTTTCCCCCCCCCAAAAAAAAACGAAAAACCATCCCCAGACGTTTCTTTTACTACTTTTGAATATTCCTCCTCTAGAGGGACACGCCCGACTTAGCGCAG
>CAUYUJ010011126.1:331536-336536 GCA_963575745.1 Prorocentrum cordatum
TGTCACTCCACATGTATATCCCCAACCATCGATACCCGCGTCTTCGATTATACCCTCCCCTTGGAGGTATATCTTCTTAACCTGCCACGTGTAGCTGGCCACGGGGAGGGAAGCGACAAGGGGGAGGGAGAAGGATGGACCACGACAGATATGACCAGGAGGGGGCTTAGGAGCAGAAAAAGAAAGGGTACAACCAGACGGGCGGGTCGGGCCGGCGGGCCCAGACGGTGGGTTCGAGCGGGCGGGTCGCTGAAGCGTAAATCCTGCATGAATCTCATGGAAGTCTCGAGCGATAGCGCGATTCTCGAGAAAATTGCGAGGAAGTCCAGAGCTGCGATTCAATGAATTGCAAGAAAGTCCAACGCGAGGCCGCGATGCTTACATAAATTGTAACGAAGTCCCGCACGAGATACAGTTGTTCATTAGATTGTGAGGCAATATCAAATGGGAGCCGCTGGTGTCAGGGGCTCCTGAGCCCCAAGACTTCCCCTTATGAATAACAATTGCGAACTTGAAAAAAGGCCCTGGGCACCGGGGAGGGTGGATCAACAACGACTATCACTCAGAAATTAGAGTTCAATCATTTTGACACGGCTCGCTCTTCATTGTCTGCGTCCTACTCAACATTTATACTGCAAGCCCTCGACTCCCGCCCCCTTCGTGCATGAGCAGATCCCCCTTCGGAGGATTCTTTCGTTCAGGCCAGCTCCTGGCAAATCTCCGGCAGGGTGAAATAGACGGGTCAGGGCCGGGCAGGCGGACCCAAATCAGCGCGTCGGACGCGCGGACCCTAACGGGCGGGTCGGGCAGGCAGGCGGGCCCAAATCGGCGGGTCGGACGAGCGGACCCTAACGGGCGGGTCGGGCGGGCGGACCCTACCGGGTGGGGCAGGCGGGTGGGACAGTAGAGCGGGCAGGCGGGCCTCCAAGCAAAAGGAACGGACGGACCCCACCGGGCGGGTCGGGCGGGCGAACCGGGTTCGGGCGGACGGACCCTGACGGCTGTTCCTGCAACAGTCGTCAGCGACTGGTGCTGCGCTGGATGTTGGCAGTCCCCTGACATCCACCAGCACGATTTGTTTGTTCCATCTGCGGCCCCAGAGGTCCCGACCGCTTCCCCGGGGGTAGTTTTGTGCGTCCCGGATCCATTTTCGACTATGCCGGGGACCGAGAACAGCCCGCGAGGGCCGAGATCGATGAATAACGCCGGGATTAGTTTCTTTATAAAACTGTTGTGTGTTATATATGTATATATATCTATATATATATATATATTAGAAACAACAACAACAACAACAACAACAACAACAACAACAACAACAACAACAACAACAACAACAACAACAACAACAACAACAACAACAACAGCAAGAACAACAACAACAACAACAACAACAACAACCACAACCACAACCACAACCACAACCACCACCACCACCACAACAACCACAACCACCACAACCACAACAACCACAACCACAACCACAACCACAACCACAACCACAACCACAACCACAACCACAACCACAACCACAACCACAACCACAACATCATCACCACCAACAACAACAGCAGCAACACCAACAACAACAACAACAACAACGACGACAACAACAACAACAACGACAACGACGACGACGACAGCAACAGCAACAACAACAACAGAAAAGGAGATCGAGGACGACGGCGAGCACAGGGACGAGGCATGCCGAGCCCGACAGGCGCGCCCCAGCGCGCCGAGTGCGCCAGGCACGCCGGACGACCGGCGTTCGCGGAGCCTGGCGACGCCGGCGTCGGCCTTTTCCGGGGGCCACGGCGGGGGAGAGGCTGCGGGGCCCCGACGCAGGCGAACTTGATCGGGCAGGACGCGCGAGAGGACACGGGAGCCTTCCGAGGGCCACACTGCCATCATAAGGCAGGAGGCACGGGTCGCGAGATGCAGGACACATGGGTACTCTTTTTTTTGGTTTCGAAGACAGCACATCTCGCTACTGATAAGGCGCTACGCTGCAAGGACCCCTGAAACTTAGTCAAAGGAGACGCCTGGCTCTGCGCCGCAGGACACATGGGTACTCTTGATCTGGGAGGGTCGGTGGCCGTCCTGGGCGCTGACGCTGGCCGCTGTGCGGCCTTTCGGGAGGTCCTGGACGAGGACTTCTTTTGCTCCTCTGGCACTCCATGGAGCACGGGGCAACTGGCCGCCAGCCGCCAGACGCGAGACCTCGTTGCGCCTGAGACTACGTTCGCCCCCACCGGCGTGCGGAGGCTCAGCCCTGGTCGAGCTTGTCCTAGACACCTCTCACCAGCTTGTTCCATCGCGGGGCCGCTTTCGAGAGCCCCTGTTCTTCGCGGCCACCAACGGCAACGCGTGGGGCACGGCGGCCAGCGCCTACAAGCGGCTACAGCACACAGGAGCATGCCCGCGCGTGATGCTCATCCAGGAGACGCAGTTCACCAGCGACGTCGCCGAGGGATCAGGCCCACGGTTGCGCGGACAGGGCAGGGCGGCCCTCCAGCTAGAATGCAGAGGGGTCCTGCGCACGGGGGGCGCTGCTAACGCCGTGTCCTCGGATGTCGGTGCCATCTCCCTACTAATCTGGGCCGACTGTAGAAATACACCACCAAGCGGCCATAGGAAAAAAAAAATCCTGCGCGCGACCGCCTTGACAGGGGTGCCACAGCCTGCCCTGGAGAGACCGCCTCAGGGCTGGGAGCACGGACCCGGAATCGCTGAAACATCGCCGAGGCATCGGCAAGAGGCCCCCGGCAGCCAACCCGCAAGTTCCAGGGCGGGGTGGGGCCATCTCGTCCCCGCCGAAGATCACTTGGCGGTGGGGGGTCGATGCATGCCTCCCTGAGCCTATCCCCGTCCCTGGCGGATTTTTCGGGCCAGAGCTCGGGCCTCCGGCGGCCGTTCGGGGCGAGCCGGGCACGCCCGGAGCTCTCTCGGCATCCCGAGGCTGGACAGCTGGCCAGCTGCGCCGAAAACGCCCGAAAAACCTTCGACCTCGAACCCTCGGCCTAAGTCCTGCCCTATCGTTGCCCCTGAACCTGGGTGGTCACCTTTGCCTCCCGCCAGTCTCCGCCGAACACTCGCCAAAAGGCCTCCCGCGCGGCCGCCCTCGGACTGCTTCCGCTTGCTCCCCCGCGGGCACTCCGCCAGCCCTCGCCAAGACGGGGACGGATCAGCCCGTGGATTCCTGGAGGACTGTGCGGCATTGGAGCGCGATGGAAGAAGTGCAGCTTGACGATTGCTCACTAGATCCTCTCTACCAGACGTTAAAACCCGACACGCGGTGGCCGTTGACTCTTCCAGGAGCAGTGAGCCATGAGACGTGCACATCGGTATGGGCACTGATGCTGCTGGCATCAGGACAAGACTCCCCGAGGCTGATCAGGCTGTGGGGAACTTCTCCTAAAGCCGCACGCGGGTCAATGTTGGCCATCTCGTCCTCCTCCTCCTCCTCCTCACCCGCCTCCTCCTTCTCCTCTTCCTCCTCCTGGATACCCTTCCTCCTCCTGGATACTCTTCCTTTCCTCTTCTTCCTCCTCCTCCTCCTGCTCCAGCTCCTCCTCCTCCTCCTCCTCCTCGTCCATTCCTTTTCCTTATACATAACTTCTCCCTGTCGCCCCCCTAAGCCACTATCTAGGGCGCGCCGGGCGTTTCGCCTGAGACTGCCTCATCTTGAACGACCCTACAGCTAAAAAAAATGACAACAGCTTCGCAGATGGAGGGCGGGCCGTTTTCAAAATGTGGCTCTCGCCGTAGCGCCGCGCACATTATTTTTAAACATTTGTAAGAATTTTAGTGATTGAGGGCGGCCGTTTTCAAAGTGTGGCTCTCGCCTCAGCGCCACGCACATTTTTTTATCGCTAGAATTTCACGGATTGAGGGCGGTTCCTTTTCAGCATGTGACTCTCCCCTTAGCGCCGCGCATGCTCGTCTTTGAAATTTGCGAGAGCTTCACGGAATGAGGGCGGTTCCTTGCCATAGTGTGGTTCTCGTCTTAGCGCCGCGCACATTCGCTGTTTCTACAGAAGTCGAAGAATTTCACGGATTCCTACGATCAACCAAAAATGGTTCTTGGGAAGGGTTCATGCTGATGAGTTCGCAGCAGTTACGCTGATTCGCTGTGTTGAAATCCCAGGAATAACGTTCTGACACGATTCAGGATCGTCACGATGGTGATGATGATGATGATGCTGATGATGATGACGATCATGAGGATCATGATGATAATGCTGATTATGATGATGATTCCGAGCAGGAGGAGGAGGAGGTGGAGGAGGAGGACAAGTGTAAACCAAAGAGTCATCAGCTAGGTTGTCATAACCCCTCCCTCCAAGCTCCCTTTTCGTAGGCCCCTACAACGGTTCATACCCACTGACGGAACTGCCTCGTTGGAAGACAGCAGTTTGAAGACCTTGGAGCATGCCAGAACATTGTTCTCGGGATTCCAGCGCCACGGATCAACCTGACTGTTGCGTCTTCATCGTCATCCTCATCATCGTCATCATCATTATCCTCGCGCCACCATCATCCTAAACAATATCAGCATGATGATGTTGGTAATAATCATAACAATAACAAGGTGCATCATCATCATCATCATCATCATCATCAGCAGCAACCTCATCAACAGCCAAATGCATGGCATCATATACAGAATCATTGTCATCGTCGTCGGCTCAGACGTCCGCATCATCATCGTCGTTCCACCATCATCATCAACGACATCAGTACGATGATGATCCTGATACGAATCAGCATCTAAATTAGCATCACCATCATTATACTAACCATCAACATTAGCATCAGTATTGTCATCATCAGCAGCATAACCAGCATCGGCATTATCATCATGATCATCACGATCATCATCATCACAATTGCCGCCAGCATCAGCATCACCAAATCACAGCCGTCACCACCACCACCATCATCAACATCACCAGAATCACCATCATCATCATCATCATCATCATCATCATCATCAGCAT
>CAUYUJ010011126.1:337693-350193 GCA_963575745.1 Prorocentrum cordatum
ACGACTACGACTACGACTACGACTACGACTACGACTAAGACTACGACTACGACTACGACTACGACTACGACTACGACTACGACTACGACTACGACTACTACTACTACTACTACTACTACTACTACTACTACTACTACTACTACTACCTCCTCCCCCACCCCCTCCTGTTTCCCCTTCTCCTGTTCGCCCGCACCTTCCTCATACTTATCCTCCCTTACCGCCCCTCCCAACCCGCCTCGCTTCCCCCCTTCGAGCGCTCGATACCCTTTGCCACCCACGGCTCTCTGCTGGATCGGCGGAGCAGAGAAAGAGGGCGCGTTGGGGCAAGATCCACCAGACACCCCAGATGCCAAAGGGGGCCACTACTATACGTAGTCACCGTCTCGGGCCCTTCCACACCCCCCAAAACTCCCTGAACCTTCACGTGGCATCAAATTCATCGAACCCTGAGATCCTACGTTGCGAAAAACATGCGGCATCGCCAAGAATCACGACTGTAGCCCTCCGCCCCATCTTTATGCTGGACTTTTCGAGCCGAATCGATATGTGATGGCCCTGGAGCCCGAAACCGAGCGGGGCCCGGTGTGACAAAATTGCAACGCCTGGGCCTGGATCTCAAAGGAAAAGCCTCATCGATCCTCGACCCTCGGACCTCGGGAGAAGCTGGGGGCCCCGCCAGCGGCGAACACCCTCAGCACTGCCCGAGCTCCTAGGGGGGGGGCCCTCCCCAGCAGAGGCGCGGCCGGGGTCGGCGCCGCCGCGCAGCAGAAGCGGCAGGCACCTGCCGCCGGGGGCAGCGCAAGGAGGCACACCGCGGGCTGCGCGCAGCAGGCTCGGTTTTGCACGCAGCGTGTGCGGCTGCGGGCTGCGCACGCGCAGCGCCCCCCAGGCTCCTCCTCCTCCTCCTCCTCCTCCTAGACTCCTTCTCCTCCTCCTCCTCTTCCTCCTCCTCCTCCTAGACTCCTCCTCCTCCTCGTCCTCCTCCTCCTCCTCCTCCTCCTCCTCCTCCTCCTCGTCTCCTCCTCCTCCTCCTCCTCCTCCTCCTCCTCCTCCTCGTCCTCCTCCCTCCTCCTCCTTCCTCCTCCTCCTCCTCCTCCTCCTCCTCCTCCTCCTCCTCCTTCCGTGTCCTCCTCTTCCTTCTCCTTCTCCTTCTCCTTCTCCTCCTCCTCCTCTCCTCCTCCTCCTCCTCCTCCTCCTCCCTCCTCCTCCTCCTCCTCCTCCTCCTCCTCCTCCTCTTACTCCTAGACTCCTAGCTCCTCCTCCTCCTCCTCTCCTCCTCCTCCTCCTCCTCCTCCTCCTCCTCCTCCTCCTCCGCCGGGGCGGTGAGCACCCCGGCGACGCCTCCAGCGGCGCCAAGGGGGTGCTCCGCGCCCCGGGCTCGGGGCGTCGAGGCCCCTGGTGGGAGCCAGCGGTGCTGCGTGCCCAACCCGAGGCGTGGCCGTGCACGCAGGAGTAATGCGGTGCTCGTCCGGGAGGCACAAGGGTCGGCGAACCGCACGGTGTGACCCCCAGGCGCAGTTGTTGGGAGTGTTGCGTTGGTTCCTGGAGGTTGCTTCGCCTCGGGGTGCTTTCAAGCAGCCTGCGCCCCGCCAGAAGCGCTCTGGGGTGGCCGGATCGTCTCGATGTATGGGCCAAATACCACCAGGTCCAGTCAAGAGTGACCTTTGGTGCGCGGCTTGCGGATCGTTGCTGCTGTGTGACAGCAGCGGCCTGCGTGAGTGGGTTGGGCTCCCCCGCGCCCCCCCCCCCCCAAAAAAAGCAGCGCATCAAAGGTCACTCCAACGAAGAAACACTTTCATTCTCAGCTGAAAGATGCAGCAGGCGCAAGAACTTCTGCTGCCAGAAGACTGAGGGCGCAACACATGCGAGAAGAGAACTTGCTGTCTAGGCACGTACGATGAGAAAGCTACCTGGAGCTTCGCAAGGTGGCCCAGGACCTCCAGGCCCATCGGAAGATAAAAGACTCTCGCGGGGCACCCGCTAGCAGGCCAGCTTGACATTTGACGAGCGCACTGTAGGACGCAGAAAGCATCTGCACACCACCACTACTCCTGGCCAGGGCCACCCAGGGCGCTGGCACGATGTCTTTGCCCTCCTAGCCCCGGCCAGTAGGTCTATGCAACATCCTGGGGCCCACGATGGCCCTGGCCAGGCATTGTGGTGGCGTTTTGCGGACGCAGCACCTTGCAATTCCCCAGTCAGCGATTGCACCGAAAAAGGGCCCCTTCATGGAGGTCGAAAGAGATCTAGCAAAAACGCGCCGCCGATTTCGGTGTACGGGACCAGGCTCTGGGGGTCTCTGGTTTTGGAGTCTCTGTGACAAAATTATTCGAGCGGAGGGGGGGGGGGAGCGAACGGTCTTATACTATTCCTGGGCGAGTGGCTAAACACGGTTCCATGGTGCGGATTCATATCGTTTGCGATGTTGTTTTTTGTCGTCGCCCCCGCCCCGCGACCCGCCCCTCGACCCTCCGACCCTCCCCGCGACCCACTTGCGACCTGCTCCACGACCCACCCGCGACCGACCCGCGACCCACCCCGTGATCCGCCCCACGACCCACCCGCGCCCTGCCCCTCGACACACCTGCGCTCTAACCGCGACCCGCCGCGCGACGCGCCGACCACCCGTCCGCAACCCGACCACCGCCTTTTTGTTCCAAGGACCATGGCCTGCGGCGGGCTCGCTGTGACCCAGGCCTGGAAGCACACGTGGCCGGCTTCCCGTGTGACACACCCGGAGGCCACGCGCTGGATGCGCGTGCGGAAGCCCAGCCTACACCTCCACAGAAAGACCGAGACCCGGAAAGACGTCTCGGGCACATGTGCATCCGGCTGTCGCCCGGGCTGGCCACACCATGTGCATCCAGCTTCCTGATGCAAAAATCGGCGACCGCGGCGGGCGCATTCACGTCTGCCTTCGCGCCTTGCAGTCTGCCGACCACCCCTCGCCCTCTCGACCTGATCCGCACGCCTATCCCAGGATGGGATTTCCATCCGCGGCCCCAGAGGTCCCGACCCTCCCCGGGGGTCGTTCCTTGTCCCATATACCTTTGTGATGGCCCCAGGATCCGAAAACGGGCGGCAGGAGGGCCGCAACCGAGGAAAGAAAGCGCACACACACACACACACACACACACACACACACTGACCCGAGACATACCCATACCGTTCTGTATATGCGGCGTCGATCACAAGGAATGCTCCTTCAAGAAGAACACGTTGAGAGATACGCGGCACTCCTGCCCATGATTTCTTCCAAGCAACGACTGCAGCGGGCCACGTGGGCCCAGTCGGTCGGTCAAGGCCAGGTTCGAGCGCAGCTCTCTCATACCAACTCAACACATGCAACAACAAGTGACAAGAAACATCACGTAGCTCTCATCTGCCGGACAGACGGGAGCCAGAAGAGTGGAAGAGCGAAGCCGGAGCGGGGGAAGCACAAATAGCCAGGCGGCAGGGGCGAGGACAAAGTGGGACAGTTATCATCATCCTCATCATCATCCTCATCATCATCACCACCACCACCATCATAATCCTCATCATCATCCTCATCATCATCATCAGCAGCATCATCATCATCATCATCATCATCATCATCATCATCATCATCATAATCATCCTCATCCTCCTCATCATCATCATCATCATCATCATCATCACCATCACCATCAGTATCATCATCATCATCATCATCATAAGCATCATCAGCATCAGCATCATCATCATTATCATCGTCAGCATCATCATCATTATCAGCATCATCATCGTTATCATCATCACCACCATACTCATCATCGTCATCATCGCCATCATAATCGCCGTTATCAGCAGCAGCTGCATCATCACATTCATCATCCTGATCATCATCGTTATCATCATCATCACCATTATGATCATCATCATCATCACCACCATCATCATCATCATCATCATCGTCATCATCATCATCAGCGTCATCAGCATCAGCAACATCCGCATTAGCATCGTTACCATCATCATCGTCATCATCAGCACCATCACTACCATCATCAATACCCTCATCATCACCGTCATCATCACAATCATCATCTTCAGCACCAGCATCAGTATTATAATAATCGTCAAACTCATCCTCATCGTCATCATCATATTCATCATCCTTCTCATCATCACCTCATTTCCCTCATCATCATCACCATCCTCATCCTCATAATCGCCGTCATCATCATCATTATGAGCATAGTCATCACCACCACCACCACCATCATCATCATCATCATCATCATCATCATCATCATCATCATCATCATCATCCTCTTCATCATCATCACCACCACCATCATCATCATCCACATCAACATCATCATTATCATCAGCATGGGCATCATAACAATCACCCTTTTATCATCATCACCATCATCATCACTATCACCATACTCATCATCACCTTCATCATCACCACCATCAGCATCGGCATCGGCATCATCATTACCAGCATCACAGTCACCATCGTCATCATCACCGTCATCATCATCATCATCATCATCATCATCATCATCATCATCCGTATCAGCATCCTCACCGTCATCGTCATCATCATCCTCATCATCGGCATACTCATCATGAACATCAGCAGCATCAGTATCATCAGATTCATCATCATAACCTTCACCCGTACCAGCATCATCATCATCATCATCATCATGATCAGTACCATCACCACCATACTAATTATACGCATCATCACCCTAATCACCATCAGAATCGTCATCGCCATCATCGTCATCAGCATCGCCATCATCATCTGAATCATCATCATCATCATCATCATCATCATCATCATCATCAACATCATCATCATCATCGTAATCATCAACATTGTACTCAACAGCATCATACTCATCATCGTCATTCTCATCATCAGAAACTTCATTCTCATCAAAAATCCCATTATCATGATCATCGTCATCACCATCAGCACCATCATACTCATCATTATCATCAGCATCATCACCATCGTCATCAGCATCAGCATCATCTTCATCACCGTAGTCAGATTCATAATGATCATCATCGTCATCATGGGTATCGCATCATCACAATGATCGTCAGCAACACCGTCACCATCATCATCATCATCATCATCATCATCATCATCATCATACGCATAATCAGAATCATCATCATCAGCAGCATCATCATCGTCATCGTCATCATCACAATCATCCTTCTCAGTATCACTTCCGTATCCCTCATCATCCACGTCCTCATCCTCATCATCATCGTCATCATCATCATTATCACCGCCAGCATGATCATTCCCATCATCATCACCAACATCATCATCCTTATCATCATCACCATGGGCATCATAATCATAATTATGATCATCATCAGCAGCATCATCATTACCGTTCTCATCATCATCATCATCAGCAGCATCATCATCAGCATCGGCATCATCATCACCATCGACATCATCACCATCATCGTCATCAGCAGCATCATCCGTATCATCATTATCACCATCATCTTCATCATCATCCTCATCATCGGCATACTCATCATGAACATCAGCAGCATCGTCATCATTATCATCATCATGTTCATCATCAGAATCTCCACATGTATCAGCATCATCATCATCATCATGATCACCCTCATCACCACCATACGAACCATAGTCATCATCATCACCATCATCTTCTTCTTCGTACCATCATCATCACCATCATCCGAATCACCATCATAATCGTCATCACCTTCATCATCCTTATTATCATCATCATCATATCATCATCACCATCAGCATCACCATCATCATCATCATCATCATCATCATCATCATCGTCATCATCATCGCACTCATCATCGTCATACAATTCATGATCACTCTCATCACCAGAATCATTATGATCATTAAAAATCCCCTCAGCATCATGATCATCGTCATCACCATCAGCACCATCGTACTCATCAGTATCATCATCATCATCATCATCATCATCATCATCATCATCATCAGCGTCATCATAATCGACAGCATCGTCATCATCGTCATCATCATGATCATCTTCATAATCAGCATCATCATCATCGTCATCATCAGCATCGTCATCATCATCTTGATCGTCATCACAATCGTCACCATCACCATCATCAAAAGCATAATCATAATCATCATCATCAGCAGCATCATCATGGATGCTGGGCGCGGTGCGCAATGGCAGAAGGGCGGCCGCCTCGGACACACGTGGGGCAGCCACAGCGGCGCGCCCCGCGGGGCGGAGCACCCGCCTGCCCCCGCGGGAGCGGCACGGAAAGTGCAAGCGTGCGCGCGCACGCGCGTGCAGGCCCGGGCTGCCCTAACGTCCTGGGGCGAGCGCGGCGAGTCCCGCAGGCTCTCGGACGTTTTGTCCGTTCTGGGAGATAAGGGGCCAGATGCGAACCCCACCCTCCCCCTCCGAAATCGCGGGGGGTAGGGGTAGGGTTCGCATGTGGCCCCCTACGAGATCCTCGCGCCTCGGGATGCCTTCCAACAGCTCCGCCTCGCCGAGGGCATTCCAGGGGTGCCCAGGTCGTCCCGATCGGCCGCCGAGGCCCGGGCTCGAACGTTCTCGGCCTCGGGGGCTCTCGGCAACTCTCGGCCTCCAGGAGGGCCCTTTTGGCGGTGCGCACAAGGGCGTGGAGGGAGGGGGAGGGCTTCTTAGAAGGAGGCTGCTTCTTAGAAGGCGTCGGCCTTACATATATATATATATATATATATATATATATATATATGTGTGTGTGTGTAAATATGTATATATGTCGGCGGTGCGCCGTGGCACGAACCCCCCCCCCCAGCACTACCGGGGGGTTTCGTGCACTACCGGGGGGTTTCGTGCAGCCCGCACCGGGTGCCGCCAGCGGCTTAGAACACCCCCCCTTGCCGCTTTACCGGGGGGGTTCGTGCAGGCCGCACTGCGTCTACCTGGGCTCCCCCCCCCCCCTGTGGGAGTGGGGGGGTGGGAGTGGGGGGTGGGTTGGGGGGGGCAGGGGGGCGGTTGGGAAGGGTGGCTCCCTGTCGAAGTGTGGCGTGTGCTCGCCTTGTGTTCTCGATTCGCGTCTGCTCGCCTTTGTTCCGCCGCAGCCTCTCGTATTGTGGCTCGTGGTCACAATGCGAGAGGCTGCGGCGCAAATCCCGAGAGCCGCTGTGGGGGGTCGACGGCACGGCCGCGTAGAGAAGAACAGTGCCGCCGTGTTCCGGCACGGCCCTGGGATGCAATGCCGCCGCCGTGTTCCGGCCCGTCCTGGTAAGATTCGCGCGTCGGGGCTGGGTTTCGCGCGTGCTGGGAGCGCGCCGCTTACGGAGGGGTTGCGTCCTTACCGGGGGGGTTCGTGCAGCCTACCAGAGGAGGTCGTGTTTACCGGGGGGGTTCGTGCAGGCTCGCACCGGGAATGGCGCCAGCTCGAAACCCCCCAGGAGAGATTACCGGGGGGGGGGGTTCGCACCGCACCGGGCACCGCCGACATATATGTGTATATGTATATATTTATAAGGCCCGCGCCTTCTAAGGAGCAGGGGTGCTTCTAAGAAGCCCTGCCCCCTCCCCCCACCCCCATCTGCGCGTGGCTGACCCTTGTCGGGCCCTGGGACCGCCACAAAACGGCTGGGGATGAGAAGCCTGTCCCGGGAAAGGGGTCCAGACCTCGTGGGGGCCACTGCGTGAAAAGAACAGGGCGTCAGCTCTCTAGGTGCATCCGCGCTTCCATGGGCGTGCGCTCGTGAGCATGCGCAGTTGCGTCGACGTGTGCGCGCGCGTAGGCATGCGCGTGCGCGCGAAGGCTCAGACCCTTCCAACCGGTATCTCCGCAGCACCTACAAACGGTAAGCTGTCTGAATGTCGCTGGCAACATCGACATGGACATGGGTACAAGCCATCCTGCAAGAACATTCTGGGTCATCTGGGTGCGGAGCGCAAACTGTTGTACACGCCCGAAGAAAAAACATCACTGTGGCTTCTGCGATTACCACTGCCATACGCCCGCTCTAGATGGCATGTTCGAAATACTGCTGCCACGGACTTGAAGGCCCATGCAAAGGCGAACGCTTGCTGCGGCTACTCGAAAGATCATTCACCGAAGGGGCGAGCTGGACCGAGGTCAAACACAGATGCGTATAGAGGTTGACGAACGGCGAGTTGCAGAAGAAGTGGGCATCCGTGCCCCTGACTTCATAACTGACGGCACGAACCCGGCGCTCAGAGAAGCAACACTGGGGCACACGATGGCTTCGGGCCTCTCGGGGGCCCCAGATCTGACCGAGATCGGCGCGACCCTCCAAAACGCCGAGCGCAGCGCCCCCTGAGCAATTCCAGTGGGCCGAGTTGCCAGGCGGCGCCTGCTTGAATCTGAGGCTGGTCGTTGCAAAAACCACTGTGGCCCTGTGATCGAGGGTCGGGTGCGGCAGCGGCCGCAACACCGTTTTCGTTTACACATCGCTGGTGTCGCACCGTCGTACAGCGTGTCTGTCTTGCCCTGGTGTGGCCGCTCTAGACTGACATCCCAAGAACAGCAGAACGAATCTCGAAATTTGAACGCTCGCAGATCATGGCGTAGGAGGGGGAGGAGGAGAAACAGAAGGGAGGAGGAGCGACCTGGCCAGCAAGAGAAGGGCGGACCAGCGAAGGAAGACGATCCGGAAGAGAAGCCCAAGAGGACAATCCCGACAACGGACAGCGAGGAAAGCCACAAGAAATCTACACAGCAAAGTGGGCGGACAAACCCTGCCCCCTACGAAGGATAAACACCGCCACAGGAGAGGCCTCGACTACACGCAAGAGTGAGCCTGGGTAGGAGTGTCCTTTGGTGCGCGGCTTTGGGGGGGCCGCGGGGGGACCGAACAGCAGCGCGCAAGACGCTACTGCCGCATCGCACTCGGCGATTGGGGGGCCGCATTGGGCCCGCCCCCAAAAGGTCACTCTGGCGATCATTATTACGTCTGGTCGAAGACCAGACAAGGACAGAACGACCAGGGGCCTTCCAGGCAGACGACACAGCGAAGGCGCGGAAGAGACATAACCCAGAGCTCCGCACGGGCCGACCCGCAGCAGGCAGCCTCGTGCGGGGAATCCCTGGCCCGGGAACCCTGGCCTGGAGGAGCGCACCTGCTGCCTGCCGTTGCTGCGGCGACGGCACTGGATAAGGAAAAACCTTCGATGAGGAGGCCAGGGTCCGGCAGCCAGTGGCAAGCCCAATCGTGGATCGGCCATGGATGCCACCGCCGCCCTCATGAGACGAGGAACCCTCCAGGGTCTGCAGCCTCCTGGGCACAGTCCTTAACAAACGCCTCCGCCGCACCTCGGCGGAGCGCCGGCGGGTGGACCAAAAGTGTCCACACGTGTCCCGCCCAGACCTTGAGTCATTCAAGTACGTCGGATCAACATGCATACCCCCCCTCCCCTAAATTCAAAGTCGACGGGTTTAGGCGGTAGGCCAAAGGCCAGGGACAAAATGTGGGCACTTCAACTTTGGCTTTGGGTGGAGGGGTGCGAAGCGAGGGCCTCCCGAGTTGTGGTTGGTTACCATGTTGCATCGCCTTCCCACCATGGGTGTGGACACCTTGTTGTCCGGGCACCAGCACTGCGCGTATCCTGACCGTTGTTCGCTGACCCCGGCGCGCTCGGCGGGGCGGCGCAGTGAGTCCGCCCCACGAGGCGCGCGATCTTGACAGTTGTCTGCTGCCTCCGTGAGTGTAGCAGAGTCGCCCCGTCACTGCCCTGCCCCGTGGGTCCCTCCGCGCCAAGCGGTTATGGAGGCGAGCCCGCGCTGGGGCGAATCGCCTGTGGCGGATGTCGCTGTAGGCCAGACTCAGGGACTTGCTGCTTCTTTTCCAAAAACGAGAGAGAGAGAGAGGAAAGAAAACAAACGAAACGCACACACACACACACGCACGCACGCACGCACGCACGCACGCACGCACGCACGCACGCACGCACGCACGCACGCAAACACGCACACACGCACACACGCACACACGCACACACACACACACACACACACACACACACACACACACACACACACACACAAACGCCACGAAAAGGAGGGCTTCCACGGGCAGGGGGAAAAGGCACCAGAAACACAGCCTAGAAACACCGCCCCCGAGGACGAAGCCATTGGGGAGGTGGGGAAAACCGATCGCGATCTCGCTGCATATGAAGCAGCCGATAACAACATGCCGAACGTGGGCGCCACCACGCGCCCGACGTGCTGTGCACGAGCATGCGGTCCCAAATCGTCCAGAAGGGCACCATGAGTTCGCGAGAGCCCGCAGGGAAAAAGGGAGCGAGCCGAGAGGGAGGCGGGGCCCAGGCCCCGAGCAGAAGACGGAGCCGACAAGGACCCCGTTATCGGCCGTGCGCGGCACGGCTCCACCGCAGCTCCAAGCTCGTCTCCCTCCCAGAAAAGGGTTGGGGTCAAGAGATGCGAGAAGGAGGAGGAGGAGGAGGAGGAGGAGGAGGAGGGGGAGGAGGGGGAGGAGGAGGAGGAGGAGGTGGAGGAGGAGGAAAAGGAGGAGGAGGAGGAGGAGGAGGCACCACTCCAGCGTCATGCTGCAGAGATGGCGGTTCTCGGAGGCCCTAGAGCAGGCAGGGCGGCGAGGCCTGAGCAACAGCCAGCCCTGCCCCGGGAAAGAGACTGGCTCTTCTCTTCCTCCTCCTCCTCCTCCTCCTCCTCCTCCCTCCTCCTCCTCCTCCTCCTCCTCCTCCTTCTCATCCTCCTTCTCTCCTCCTCCTCCTCCTCCTCCTCCTCCTCCTCCTCCTCCTCCTCCTACTCCTCCTACTCCTCCTCCTCCCAGATAGGATGGCTCCTCCACGCCACCACGCAGTCCCGGCCATCTTCGAACTCGGCAAACAAGGTCGTGGTGTCCCGAAAGGCTTTGGAACGACTGGCGGCCCTCCGTGCTGAAGAGGCCGTGCTTGCACAGGAAATCCAGGGGAGCAGAGGGAGCAGAGAAGGGAGGACGGCATGGCGTTCCGAGGTGCGCACACGGCACGCTGCAGCGTCTCGCGCTCGATGCGCAGCACCGTCCGAGTGGCGGGGCAGAACAACACAGACGTCAGTACTGAGAAGGCTCCTGTGTCACAGTGGCTGAGGGCCTGCTGCAGCCCCAGGCCAAGCGCGGGCACCTGCTGCGCGCGGGCTTGACACTTGGCCAGGGGGGCGCGCCGAGCTTCAAGCTCACACCCGTGCCCGAGAGCCACTCCAAGGCACCAGCCATGGCAAGAAATCGGAACGGCCAACTCGGCGTGCCCGTGCCGCGCCATCTCTCAGCGGAATGCCACGGGGGAGAAGCCGCCGAGAAGAACTTCAACGGTCTTCCCATCATCGAGGGCCAGGTCGGGCCCCGAGTCGACCCAGGCCCAGATGCCCGGGGACCTGGCCAGGATGGCCACGATGTCCCCGGCCGCTGCGCCTAAGTCGTCGGCAAAGGCTCCAAAAACGGCGATAGAGGGAGGCGAGCAGGCAGCGCGCATCTGGAGGACACCCTCAATACAGAGTGCGAATTAGCTCCCCGAGAGAAGGCATCCCTGCTTGATGCCCCGCCCTGCACAAAACCAATCCCAACTCAGCCCCCTATACCGAATCTCGACCCAGACGTCATGGTAGAGCGCCCGAATGGCCTCGACAACGTGCGCGGGGGGGTCCATGGCCTCCAGAACACAGAAGATGGCGTGGGAAGGCAGCGCGCACGTCGGAGAAGGCCATGCCCACCTGGGCCATGCCGCTCTGGCATGATAAGTGGAGAGCCTTAGCTCCCAGGTAGGCGATGTTGTCGGTAGGGTTCCTTCCAAATGCGAAGCCCTTCTGCTTCAGCACGCCCGTGACCGTGCAACGGCTGGTTGTTGGCGGTGGAGATGATCTTGTTGGAGGCACTGGAGGGGGTGATCGGCCTAGTTTTCTCGGCAACTCGCTTCACTAGGACTCCGTCCCCGTGGGAATCCCCTGTGGGCAGGCAAAAGCGCGGCACCCCACGTGAACCGCTCTGAAGCAGCGCTACGGGCCACTAGCCACGTGCAGATTGCATACCAGCCCCTCTGCACGACCCGTCCTCCAGCGACCCAGGCTGAGCAAGGAGGCCCGTCCAGGCCTGGGCTCGAATCGCGCTTCGTTCTGAGAATCTCCACGAAGCCATCGAAGCAAAGGGTCCACTCGGGAACGGGAGCAGCACGAGAGACGAAGCCACGCAGCTGGGCCGGCGCCTCCGCTTCCCCGGGGCGGGCAC
Source organism: Prorocentrum cordatum (assembly GCA_963575745.1). NCBI lineage: Eukaryota > Dinophyceae > Prorocentrales > Prorocentraceae > Prorocentrum > Prorocentrum cordatum. Next base: position 349,938 of record CAUYUJ010011126.1, read on the forward strand.
GGTGCACCTCCCCCCTGGGGACGAGCGAACCCAGCACCAGCCTCCAGAGGGTCAAAGGCCACGCTAACGGCGATGTCGATTGACGGTGATGTTGGGAATCTGGTTTTTGCGACGCCGAACTCGCGCAGAACAAATGGCAGAAAAGCGCGAACAAGCCTCTCCTACAGGTGGGTTGACCACGAAACACCCCCGCCTACGTTGCCGAAACCTACATCGCCGTTGCCTGCATCGCCGTTATCGTGTCTACGGAGGGTCC
>CAUYUJ010011126.1:355193-405193 GCA_963575745.1 Prorocentrum cordatum
GGAACTTAGAGGTTCGAGGATCGACCTTGGGCCTTTTGGGCTTCCAGGGGCTCCTAGTCGTCACGTCTGAATCCGCCTCGAGCGTAGGATATTACACCCTGAAAGCACCCCAGAACAAGTCCTGGGATCGTTTGTCTCTCCCTGGGCGTAAACATCCTCGCGTCATGAACAATAGCAAGACGTCGAGGACAAAGCTGTCGGACTTTCGGAGGTCAGCGCGGATTTCTCACATAGGCTCTGGGCCCCCGTCCCTGGCGCGCGGACCGCGCCATGAGCGGCATCGGAGGCGTCGCCAGTGGGTTCCAGCGCCGATCCAGGAAATCCGCGCGAACCTCCGAAAGATAATGCTTATGTCATTGTGTTTTCCCCGATGACGCGAGGTTGTCGGCCACTTTCAGCATCCAGGTGCCCTCTTCGGGCCCTGGGGCCGTCAAAAAACGGTTCGGGATGAAGAGCTGGTCCCCAGAAGGGGCCCAGACCTCTGAGGAGCCAGCTTGCGACAAAAATCGCCCAAGGGATGTCTGGGGGGATAGGAAGACCAGCCCCACACGGGGGGCATCTAGCCTTAGGTCGGGCGTGTCCCCTACAGGCGGATGTTGGGCGAAAAATGGTTATTTTCCGTAATCAAAAAAACCGTCCCAAGACTAGTCTTTGACTATTTTTGAATTTGCCCCCTGTAGTGGGACGGGCCCGACTTAAGACCAGCCCCACACGGGGGGCATCTAGCCTCCAAGTCTAGAGGGCCAAAAAACCACCCCGATAATAATGACCCCGACACGCGAAGCCGTTTACTAAACGCCTCCACTGAAGGAATCGAACAGGGCAGGGCTGTTTGGTAAACGCCCAAAGCCGCGTAGTAGACGCCAATTGTCCGGTTCGGGTGGTTTTCCTCCCTTGAGGAAAGGGGGACCAGTCCCACACGGGCGGCATCGAGCCTCCAAGTCTGCCCCGCCTCAGTCGGCCCCCTCGGCCCGAGGCGCGCGCTCGGACCCTGGCCACCAAGCTCGGCGCTTGCTGAGCCTCTGGGCACACGTGGCAGTAATGACATCTTGCACACGGTGCTTACCCCCCCGATGAGGCCCCTTGCCTCTTCCACCTGTGTAGAAGGCAGAAAATCCACCCCGACAACAACCACCCCGACACGCGAAGCCGTTTAGCAAACGCACCCAAAGAAGGAATCAAGGAGGGCAGGGCTCTGTTTAGTAAACGCCCAGGGCCGCTTTGTAAACGCCTAGTGTCCGGTCGGGGTGGCTTTTCCTCCCTTGACTGTGCGCACCAGGTGCTTCTCCCCAAGGCGCGCCACCCCCCCGGGTGGTGCACCTTCCCTCCCCCTTCGCGGGCGCCCACTCCTCCAGGTGGATTGTCCCCCCTCTTCCCAACTGGAGCGCCTGCCCCCCCAGGTGGGCCTCTACGCCCGAGCGCGAAGCGACCGAAGCGCCCATCCACCCAGAGGGGGGGCTCCACACATGTATGTGCACCGATCAGGTGCGGCCTTCCATGACGAACTGGGTGGTCATAGACGCGACCGCCGTGCTCCCTGTAGTGATTGAGCTCTTTCCACGCCCGGGAGGGTCCTGGGTGGGGCTTCTGCTCCGCCCCTGCTGGCTCCTCCCGGGGCCGCCTCCCATCAGCCGTGCGCCGTGCCTGGCCCTTGCTGTCCCTGGCTGTCGAATGAAGGGAGGTTCCCCCTCTGGCCGCTGCCTCCTGCCTCGCCTCCCCAGCTGGACCCCGCGCCTGCTGGCTTCGAGGCGCGGCGGCCCGGCGGCCTCCCTGCTGTGTTGCTTGCACCGGCCTGGAGGACGCCTCCCTCTGCCCCGCCCCGCCGCGCATGCTGCGGGGCGCCCCGCCTCGCCAGCACTGGCGAGACAGCCTGGCCGCACCCAGCTGTGATGCGTGCACCGGGTGGGTTCAGTTTTCTTGCCCCCCCTCACCGCGCCCGCCATCGCCGGGGCGTCCCCGCGCGACTTGCGGCACCGTGCCGCCCACTGACGGTGTCCTGCGTTGCAACCCCGGCCCCCGGCAGCCCTGCTGGCCGTCTCATGGGCGCCTCCGCCAGCAGCCCTGTCACGCGGCCCCAGCCACCGCCCCCGCAGGTTCAGCCGCCCTGGCTCCTGGCAGCCCAGCTGGATACCGCAGTGGCCCCGCCAGCTTTTGCGCCGTGCTGCGTCACTTCAGCTGGTGGCGTCGGTAGCTCAGAAGTCCCTGGCAGGTGATGTTTCGCTGCCCCCGGCAGCGCAGCCGCAGACCAACAGCCCAGTTCCCAGCATCTCAGCAAGGCTCTTGCAGCAGTTTGCTGCCGCGAGTTGCTCGCGACCCTGCCCCTTTTGGCTTGGGCCTTCCCGCATCCGCCAACCCGCCCCTGCAGCGAAGCCTGTCACCGCAAACCTCCTGACGAATACCTGGATACCGTGGGCTTGCTCGCCGCTCTCCCTCCAGCACTGGTGCGACTTGGTCTTCGCTTTCTGCGCCTGCAGCCTGCGCCTCAGGCCCCCAGGTGTGGCCGCGATGCCGCCCCGCGTCCACTGCCAGGCTGCTTCAGCAAAGGCTGGCCGCCCTGGCCACTCCAGTCGGAGTTACTCGCGCTGCGGGTGCCCTCCTTCCTTTTCCAGGCCTCCGCGGCCGCGCTCCGCATCGGCCGCCCCTCTTGCCGCCGTACCGCTAGTGCGTACCCGAGACCAGCTCGCTAGAGCGCACGTGCGGAGCGTGCGGAGCGCCTCCTGCCGCGCTGAGACAAAAAAAAGTCTGGGGGGAAAGTGGGATGCGATGATGGAAACATTGAGCGGCGCTCCCCCCCCATCCCCAACAAAAACCAGCGTCGGCACGTCTGTTTGAGACCGCTCAGGCACCAAAACTCGCAGGATGCAAAACCAACATTACATCTGGTGGCAACGGGGGGGCTCAAAGCATCTGCTCTGCAGCGAAGGGATGGCTGACGAATCGGCTGCATGCACCTGACTTTCCCGGCACCTCCCGGTGCCAGAGGCGACAGTGTACCCAGACATCCAGCGTCGTGAGCCTTCACAAGCGTGACTACCCAGAAGTCTAAACCTCTTCCAGGGGCCTGCTTTTCGTCCCGAGCCGTTCTTTGACGGCCCCGGGGCCTGGTACAGTCAACCCGTATAATAAGGGACGCACGATAAGGATGCAAAGGCCTTGCAGGGCCAGGTCGTGGCACTTTGCGGGCGGGGCGCGGCCAGCAAAAGCGGCCAACGATGGGCCGCAGGGGAAGCACGCCAGGGTAACATTGGAAAGCGGTTCATCCTTACTATGCGGTTTGACTGTAAGGGCCCCAGGAGGCCCAAAAGTGCCTGAAACCATCCGTCGCGATGTTTTCCACGACGCGGGCATGTCAGGGTACCGAGGAAGGCGCCTACTGGGATAGACGCAGGGTTTGCTGAGGGGATCTGGGGGGTGTGACGTCAGTGGATGCCAAGGTGGGTTATGTCTGGCCTAACCTGGCTCATCCCCCGTATGCCCTTCGCAGCCCCCGCGCCCATCCCAGCAGGAGGCCCAAAAGAGCCTGAAACCATCCGTCGCGGTGTTTTCACGGCGCGGGCTTGTCAGGACACCGAGGATTGGCGGCGCGCGGAAGGGGGGGTAGGGGGAGGGGGGAAGGCTTCTTAAAAGCACCCTTGCTTCTTGGAAGGCGCGCTCCTTGTCTGCAGATGTAGAGCCCGCGCCTTTAAAGACGCAGCCTCCTTCGCAGGGGTGCTTCGAAGAAGTCTTCCCGCCCCCCCCCCACCCCCCACTTTGGAGTCCCGAAACGGTGCGGTCACAGACCCTGCGGCGACCTCGGAACCCCACGAGACCTCACCGCACGGTCCGTCACCGCACGGCCTTGGGACCCCGGAGGCCCCTGTCGCCCGAGACATCCTCGGAGAGGGACTCGAGGCCCAGAACCGTGCGGTGACCCCGCATCCCCACCGGCTCACCGCACGGCGTGGTCACCACGATGTCTGGGGGCCCGCGGCCCCCCCCCCTCTGCGCGCCGCCGGGGGGAGGGCGCCCCGAGCGGCGGAGGCGGAGCCCGGCGGTGTGCAGCAGACGTCGCGCCGCCCCGTGTCGTCCGACCCGATCTTTGGCCGCCCCGCCCAGGGCGGGCAGCTCGTCCCGGGCGAGGGCAGTGGGCTTCGAGGCTGTTGGGCGGTCCTGCCCGCGCCGTGGCGCGGAAGGCCTCACGGGTGCAGCCAGCCCGCACAGCACGGCTGCGCGGTTAGGATGCGGGGGCCCTGCAGGGCCAGGTCGCGGCACTTTGCGGGCGGGGCGCGGCCAGCGAAGGGGGCCACCACCAAGCGCCCGCGGTATGGCTGGAAAGCGCCCGCCACCAAGCGTACAGCGTAGGATATCTCAGGGCGAGCGTCGCCCGTGGGGTGCAGACGCACACATAGCATCGTGTTAGCATGTGCGGGCGATGCCGACTTTATTCGGCGGTGGACAAACCTCCCTATAGTAAACCACCCATTAATGAAAACGGCCTAAGACCGAAACCGACGGACCTGGACCCGCAAAAATGCCGGCCGCGACGCCCTCTCGCGAACCGAAAACGACCAATTCGCCAATCGACGTGTCAGGGTAAGGGGTTTATCAACCTCCGACTTATTGTATCTGGGGCATCCAGGGGGCTCCTCGTCGCCACGGCTGCGCTGCCCGCGAGAAACTCAAGCCAGAACGCCGCCCCTGTGCAGAGCCAGGGGGTGCTTGTCCAGCATGAGTCAAGCGGATCCTGCAGGCAACGGGTCCTGTACCCAGGAGCCTTCCCCTGAGGACCTGGGACCAGGGCTTCATCCTGAGCTGGTTTCTGACAGCCCCGGGGCTCGTGGAAGGCCCTGGGAAACCCAAGAACGGCGAGAAACCTCAGGGCTCGCTTCTCCGGGGACCCGCTTCCCCCCTTGGGACGCACGACGACACGCTAGTACTGTACGGTTTCCTTGGAGGCACGCGTCCGACCCGACCATCCAGTGCACCCATATTGTAGCATCTCGTTTCCCGAGCGGTGTGGCCAGAAATCGCCCTTCTACAACGCATACACTACAGGAGTTCTCGGTGCGCGCGTCGCTCCTGCGGGGGGGCGACGCACACGTAGTATTAGTGTGGCTGGGTGACGCCGACCCATGGCGACTGTTGTATAAAACGACGCGAAGATCGGGACAAAATCGGATCGGGATAACTCGAAATCTCTGAGAATCGGCGGGTTTGGAGGATGTATTGGGCGCCGCAGCCGCTCCAAAGCGTTCCGGAACGCTCTGAGAGCGCTCCGGAACGCTCTGGAGCGATTTGTCCCGATCCTAGCCCTGTTTTATTGTACCCCCAGCCCAGAGCCCCCGCCCGGACACGGGACGCTCCCTCCTGAGCAGGGGCTGACCGTCCCAGCATTCCTGTAGGCCCACCACAACATGGTCTCAGAACCCAATAGTGGTCTAAGAACAAAAACCAGGTTCTCAGAACGTAAGCCCGACGTGTTGAACCAACACAGTCTGAGCCAGAAACGTTCTAAGAGAAATGTCGTGCAGTGCAGACCCCAGAAGGCTCTTGGAACATTCTTGGGCGGCCCTACAGGCGAGCCAGGACGCTTCGCCACTGCTTGAGGCCCTCGGGCAGGCCGCCCCGGCCCCCTTTGAGGGGCGGAGCGGGCCCGGGGCCCTGCATGGAACGGCGCCGGGCCGGCGCGGCAGCAGCGGCCCGCCGAGACGCGGGTGTCAAGAGGCAACTACTGGGAGGTCTTCGTCGGAAGGATTACAAGGAGGATTAAGCCCCAGTGCGGGGCTGTTACGCCAGAGTGGGCCTCGGATAAAGCGGGAGTAAACCGGATGCAGCGGGATCAAGCCGGATTAAGCCGGATCGAGCCGGATTAAGTCGAATTTCGGACCAGGGAAAAATCAGAACTTGACCTCCCAGGAGCTGCATCCGAATTGGTGTCGCTCGGGCGGCGGAGGACGTCGTGGATGCTGAGAAAACCTGGAGATCCGAGGATCTGATTTCTTCAGTCTGGAGGTTTTTCCTGGTTTTCGGCCTCCAGGAGGGACCTTATCGGGCCCCGGGACCGTCAAAAATGGATCCCGGACGAAAAGCCACCCCCAGCAAAGGGGTCGGGACCTCTGGGGCCGCGCATTGAAAAAAAACATGTCGGCGGATGCCTGGGAACGTGTCGCCGCGCCGTTCGTTCTCGACGCGCCCAAGTGGACGACACCGACACCACGGCAAACCCACCTCAAATCCACGGCAAGCCCTACGCCCGAGGCGGCGTTTGCCCCGGTGGCCGAGGCGCCCTGCCCCAGGCGGAAGGCCGCGCGTCGGAGCAACCGGCGCGGCGACATGCGGCTCGAAGGGAGCGAGAGAGGGGGCGAGGAAGTGGGGGGGAGGGGAGCCCACACCCCCAAGAGACCTCAAGAGGCTCCCAGGAGGAATCGAGTGCCCCCGCGAGCGCGGGCAAGCGATGCTACGAGACGGTCCTCCGAAAAAGCCTCCAAGACGCCCTCGGGTGAATCTTCGGAAAGCTCCCTAAGAGGCACCAGAGACTGCACGGTTTCCTGCGGGGCCGTAGGCGACCCGAGGAGGAGGAGGAGGAGGAGGAGGAGGAGGAGGAGGAGGAGGAGGAGGGAGAAGGAGGGAGGGGAGGATTAGGAGGAGAGGGAGGGGGAGAGGAGAGGGAGGAGGAGAGGAGGGGGAGACGGAGGAGGAGGAGAGGGGGGGGGAGGAGGGGAGGACGAGGAGAGGAGGGAGGAGAAGGAGAGGAGGAAAGGAGGGAAGGGAGGAGGAGGAGGAGGAGGGGGAGAGGGAGGAGGAAGAGGAGAGGAGGAGGAGGAGGAGGAGGAGGAGGAGAAGAGGAGGACGGGTCGCCTAAGCCCTTCGGAGAAACCCTCCACCAGAGACCCCCAAGACCGCCTGGACACATTCCCAGTTGCTACGAGCAAACGGGCGCGCGGCAACGATGGCACTGTACGGGCCGGCGGCATGAACGAAGCGATTGATAAAATGCCAGTCTCGGACCCCTCCGAAGATGGCAAAGACCTTCAAACATCCTAGGCGTCACAATGATTTGGGCCGTTTCGAGCTTCTCATTTGGCCGCCTCTTGTAGCTCTCTGGGGGCCTCTTCTGACACTCATCCGGCCTCTCTGGACGCCTGGGCATAGCTTCAAGCCATCCCGGGCTGTCAAGAAGGTCGTCTCTTGCAGGAGGACGAGGAGGAGGAGGAGGAGGAGGAGGAGGAGGAGGAGGAGGAAGAGGAGGAGGCCATCTTGGCTCGTCTTGGCCGCCCGTTTGGCGCCCCCTTGGCCCGTCTGGGGCGCGCCCACGAAGTCTCCGGACCCCCTTTCGAGCCCCTCCGTATCCCTCTTCGCTCGCGCCCCCCATCTTCAAACCTGTTCGGCGCCTGTTCGCAGGCTCTTTCGGCGGAACCCTGTCGAGCTCTCTCGGGGCTCTCTCGAGGCACTCTCTGCGAGTCTTTGGGCGGCTCTGTGAGACCGACCGCGGACGCCCCCCAAGGGGCCCCCCAAATGCCTCGGAGACCCCCACGAGGGCCCCGAAGAGGCCGCCATGAGGCCCCCCAGAAGCCTCCGAAGATTTCCCAGGGAGCCTCCCCAAAGAGTCCTCTCGTCCACGGCCCGCTCTGGCCGAAGGCTCTCCTGCTCCCCCCAAGCCCCCTCCCCGCGGACCCGTCTGAGAAGCCGAGATCAAGATCCGTAGCTCGACTCTTCCGCTGAGGCCCCCGTTGTTGTCGACATCGGGGGGTGGCCTTTGCCGCCGCCTGCGAGTATCGCGGGGCCTTCGTGGGCAATTTCTGGATACTCGTGAGCTCACTTGTGTCAGATGGAACCCCTTCTGCGCGCCCTCCGCTGTTCGGGCTGCCCTGGTCCACCTTCGCTACCCAACCTCTGACTCCGCGTTCCAAGAGAAGGGCGGCGGTGGCGTCTGACCCCTTATCAGGGGCGTTCAATTACTAGAATACGCATGGCCCGAGAGGAGCGAGAAAGTGAGCCAGGGAGAGGGAGGAAGCGGAGCGGGGGCAGACGAGACGGGCTACGGTCGGGCACTCTCGCTCAGCGTCTCGCGGCGGCGGCCCCGGGGCGACACGCGACGCCCTGCATGCGAACGGCGCGTCGCTCCGCTCCGCGGGGCGGGAGGAGGCCCCCCGGAAGCGCGCGGGGCGCTGACGCGCGGGGGCCGGGGCGTGGCGAGGGCGCCGAAGCCGAGGCGCGGCGGGCGACGCACTGGGCCGGAGTTCCCGAGCGCAGGAGCGCACGCGCCATCGCTGACGCCCTGCCGGCTCCCACCCGTCGCTGCCCGTCAAGCGACCGGGGCGTGTCCTCGAGGGCCTCGGGCTGAGGAGGGGCACCGTCGTGCGGCGCGCATGCAGAGAGGGGGAGCTCTGCACGCGGGAGGGGGCGGTGCCAGAGGAGCGGGAGGGTGAGCGGGCGGAGGAGGAGGACGATGAGGAAGGTCGACGAGAAGGAGCGGGAGCGGGAGCAGGAGAAGTAGGATTAAGTCGGGCATGTCCCCCTACAGGCGGAGCTTGGGCGGAAAAAAAAGTCAACAAATAATCCCAAATAGTCAAAGATAGTCAAAAAATCGTCCCCTGACTATGTCTTGTCTATTTTGGGATACTCCTCCTGTAGAGGGACAGGCCCGACTCCAAGGCAGGAGCAGGAGGAGCGGGGGGCGCAGGAGTGCCAGGGGAAGGCGGAGAGGGGGTAACAGCCTCCTCCTCCTCCTCCTCCTCCTCCTCCTCCTCCTCCTCCTCCTCAGCGAGAAGGTCCCAATCGACAGAAACCCACAGGGCGAGAAGTCTGAGATCCTGCATGTCTGAGAAAAAACACTACGCGGGAGAGAGGTGGGAGCACGCTGGCGCAAGATCGGGGGAGAGAGGAGAGCAGCGCTCAAACTGCACAGTGGAAGGAAGGGGAGGGGCGAGCGGGCAGGGGAGGAAGGAGAGGGGGAGGAGGCAAGGCTGATGCCTCGCGCGCGCCATATGTCTGACATCCTAGCCCTTCCACCCATCTGTTCCCATGGCGCTGCAAACGCATATGCTGAGATCCTTCGTGTGCGTTTGAAACAGCAACAACAGCACAAACAACAAAAGCAGAAGCAACAACAACAACCACTACAACAACACCAACACCACCAACAACAACAGTAACAATGGCATCAACTACAAACACACCACCAGCAACAACAACAACAACAACAACAACAACAACAACAACAATAGCACCTACACCATCACCAACAACAACTGCGCCAACACCAACACGACAACATCATCAGCAACAGCAACAGCAACAGCAACAGCATCGCCAACAGCAGCAACAGCAACAACAGCAGCAAAAGCAACAGCAACACAACCAACAACAACAACAATTAAAAACACAACCACCGCCACCACCACAACAACAATACCAGCAGCAACAGCAGCACACCAACAGCAGCAGCAACAACCACAACAACCAACAATAACAACAACAACAACAACAACAACAACAACAACAACAACAACAACAACAATGACAGCAACAGCAACGGCAACAGCAACAACAACAACAACAACGACGACAGCAGCAATACCAACAGCAGCAATAACAACAGAAACCATGCCATTAACATACATCAGTTTAAGACTGATCGCTCCCATCTGCTCGCATACCGGTCAACACATATATCCCAAACCCTCGGTACCCGCCGTCTTCGTCTTCGATTGTGCCCCCGTGGGGATATGTCTTCCGTACCTGCCGCGTGCAGTTGTCGCAGCCCCTGAGACAGGGGAAGGGGGGACGGATGGAAAGGGGAATGAGAAGGATGAAACACCGGATTAATGATTAGCAGGAAGGGGGCTAGGAGCAGAAAACACGTGGCAGAACCAGACGGGCCCATCGGGCGGGTAGACCCTAATGGGCGGGTCGGGAAGGCGGGCCCAAGCGGCCAGGTCGAGAAGGCGTGCTGCTGAAGCGTGAGCGCTGCATGAATCGGAAGAGAGCTCGAACGACTGCGCAATTCCCAAGTAAATTGTGAAAACAAAACGAGAGCGTGATTCCTGAGTGTCGAGAGCGCGGCGTCTGAATTGTGAGGAAGTCCCACACGAAAACGCAATACGTGCATACATTGTGAGGACGTCCCGCGCGAGAGCGCGATTTGGGAATAACTTGTGAGGCAGTGTCAGGCGGGAGCCGTTATTGTTGTTGCTGGTGGTGGTGATGGTGGTGGTGGTCGTGGCGGTGCTGTTGAATACTTGAAAATATTGTTGATCCCCCCACTGGGGCACATTGCTTCTTTCAAATAAAATGCTCATCCCTGAGCTCGCACCCGGCTTTTACAATGGAAAGCGAGGGATCACCAAACTGGCCCCCTGGTCCCCGAGTTACTACAATAACGGCTTCCGCGTCATATTTCCTTACAATGTATTTCAAATACGCGCTCTCGCGAGGGACTTCCTCATAGTGTATACAAAAATTGCGCTCTCGCGTGGGACGTCCTCGCAATTTAACTTTTCAGGCGTCGCGCCTCCAACCCGTAGGAATCACGCTCTCGCTTCGGCTTTTCAAATGATTTCCTTGAGGATCGCGCTGTCGCTCGAGACGTCCTCGCGATTCACGCCCGTCTGGTTCTGCCACGTGCCTTCTGGTCCTGGCCCCCCTCCTGCTGGTCTCTCTCGTGCTCCATCCTTCTCCCTCCCCCTTCCATCCGTCCTCTTTTTCCCCTGTGAAAGCGCTGCGCTAACGACACGCGGCAGATAAGGAAGATATACCCCCAAGGGGAGCACGATCGAAGACGAGCAGGGCGTGCACCGAGGGTTCGGGATAGACGTGTGGAATGGGCACGCGGTCAGGTAAAACGATGGTTGCTCCTCCCCCTCCTCCTCCTCCTCCTCCCCCTCCTCCTCCTCCTCCTCCTCCTCCTCCTCCTCCTCTTCCTGCTCCTCCTCCTCCTCCTCGCCCTCCTCCTCCTCCCCGATGGTAAGAGAGAACCGTCTTAGAACGATGGTTGCTGTTGTTGTAAGCCAGATGCCGAAGACAGAGTTCGGTGACACCTCACTTTCCCTTGTAAATAACCAGGTGGGAGCACTCTAACTGAAACACACAATGGCTACTGGAGGGAGGGACCAACAAGACTTAGTCTTTAGAAAAGAGAATTCAACAACACGAACAACGACAATCAGTTTAAGACTATTCGCGTTTATCTGCTCGCGTGCCATTCAACACGTATATCCCAAACCCCAGGTACCCGCCCACTTTGTTTTCGACCGTACTCCCTCGGGGGTACATCTTTCTTACCTGCAGCGTGTATTTCGTGGCGCCCCTGAGGCACGGGAACAGAGGACGGATGGAAGGAAGGGACAAGGGGAAGGGAGCAGGATGGAGCATGAGAGTGACTAGGAGGGGGGAGCTTAGACCAGAAAACCCGTGGCAGAACCAGACGGGCAGATCGGGCGGGTAGACCCTACACGGCGGGTCGGGAAGGAGGGCCCAGGCGGCCAGGTCGAGCAGACGGGTTGCTGAAGCGTGCGTCCTGCATGGATCGCGAGGAAGTCTCGAGCGACAGCGCGATTCCCAAATCAGTCGTGAGGAAATCCACAGCGAGAGCGTGACTCCTGAGCGTCGAGGGCGTGGCGTCTGGATAAACTGCGAGGAAGTCCCACGCGAGAGCGCGATTCCTGAATAACTGGTGAGGAAGCCCCGCACGAAAGCGCGAGTTGGGAGTACGTTGTGAGGAAGCATCAGGCTGGCGCCGTTGTTGTCGTAGTTCGGGGGCGAGGGGCGCAGTTTGAGGAGGAAGACTTTCCCAGATAAGTAGAAAAAGTGCGAGCCCTGGGAGGGGCACTTCAAGTGAAAAACACATGTGCTACCGGAGGGGGAGGATCAACAATAATGCCTTCTCAGGAATGAGAACTCAACAACCGCAGCAGCAACAACAACAATCATTGTAAGGCTGCTCGTTCTTACCTGCTCGCGTGCCATCCAACACGTTCATCCCAAACCCTCGGTACCCGCCCTATTCGTCTTCGATGGTACCCTACTTGGGGGTAGATTCCGAAAGAGAAGACGGATGGAAGGGGGACGGAAAAGGATGGAGCACGCGCGAGACTAGCAGGAGGGGGGCCAGGACCAGAAAGCACGTGGCAAAACAAGACGGGCAGATCGCGCGGGTAGACCCTAACGGGCGGGTCGGGGCGGCGGGTCCAGGCGACCAGGTCGAGCAAGCGGGTCGCCGAAGCGTTAGCATGAACCGCGAGGAAGTCTCAAGCGATAGCGGGGTTCCCAAGTAAAACATGAGGAGGGCAAGAGCGAGGGCGTGATTCTTGAGAGTTGGAGGCGCGACTCCTGAATACACTGGGAGGACGTCCCACGCGAGAGCGCGAATCCTGCATACATCATGAGGAAGTCCCGCGCGAGTATGTGAAACTCAAGTGTGAGGAAATATCACGCAGGAGCCGCTGTTGTTTTAATTCGGGGGCCAGGAGCGCAGTTTGACACTCAAGACTTTCTCTAATATAAAACAGGGTGCGAGCCCCGGGAAGTGCACTTCAATGGGATCAATACTGTACACCGGGTGGTCTCAACAAGGAGCCCTTTTCATACATACAAACTCACAAACAAAACAACAATGATTTTAATAATGCTTGCTCTCATCTGCTCGCGGGCCACTCAACACGTATATCCCATACCCTCGATACCCGCCCTCATCGTCTTCGATCGTACCCTCTTGGGGGTATGTATTTCTCTTACCGGCAACATGTATATCGTGCAGCCCCTGAGGCAGGGGAAGAGAGAACGGATGGAAGGAAGGGACATGGGGGAGGGAGGAGGATGGAACACGAGAAAAACTAGCAGGAGGGAGGCTCGGAGAAGTAAACACGTGGCAGAACCAGATGGGCAAATCGGGCAGATAGACCCTAACGGGCGGGTCGGGAAGGCGAGCCCAGTCGGCCAGGTCGAGCAAGCGGGTTGCTGAAGCGTCCGTCCTGCATGAATCGCGAGGAAGTTTCTAGCCGTAGCGCCATTCCCGCATAACTCGCAAGGGCATCCACAGCGAGAGCGTGATTCCTGAGTGTCGAGGGCGCAGCGTCTGCGGACCTCTCCTCCCTACTTGTCCTCCTCCCCCTCCTCCCACCACTGCACGACTGCCGTTTCTGGATTCAGCAACAGTTCAAACGTGCTCCATGTAGTGACGCTATTCATGGTATGCTCTATTATGTCCTGGTTTATTCTCGACGCGCCGCCGTGACGTCGTGACGCCTGTGACGTTAGATGCGTCGTCTGTTGCGATGTTCCTCTTAACCCGTACGTTCCTCTTCTGATTGAGTACGTCATGCTATGCTCATCGCTGCCACAATATGATTTGAGATGTTTTTGTATGACCTGCTCTTTGGCACTATGTTATGGCATGAGATGTTCTGACAGGCTATGATACAATATCTTATGTTCTGAGATCATGTTGACAGCTCGGCTCAGTATGACATATTATCATATGCTCTGCTCGTATGCTTTAATACGCTTGGCTGTTGTGTTATGATATGGCATGCGATGCTGTCCTGATATGGTATGGCCTGCTCTTTCAAGCTGTGTTCTGGTATGCTCGGTTCTGTCGGGCTAGTTTGGGTTATGGTGTGTGTTGTCGGTTTCTGCTATGTCATGTTCTGCTCTGGTATACCGAATGGTGTTATGGTTGTTGGCGGCGCGGCCCTTTAAAGTATAGTATGATCTGCTCTGGTACTATGTGTCGGTATGCTCTGTTGCCTTGGTGTGATATATTGCGCGATAAAGTGCAATGCTATGATACGGCTTGTCAGGGTGCCACGTGCTATGTTCGGTGATAGTATGTTATGTTATGATATGCCGTCTCCTGCTATGAGATGTTATGATATAGCATGTGATGTGATGCTATGTAATGGCGTGGCATGACATTGCTATGTTGTGTTCTACCATGTTATATCATGCGCGTGGCCGGTTTTGTCATGCTGTGTTATGTCATGCTGTGCTATGTCGTGTTCGTCGTCGCTATGCTTTGTTGTTGTGTTATGAGATGGTGTGTGATGCGATGTCTTGATATGATATGGTCTAGGTGTGTTGTGTGATGTTCGGGTATGTTATGGTATGGTATGGTATGTCGGAATATGCTATGCCATGTTATGTTATGGTATGGTATGTGACGTTACGCTTATTGACGGCTCGGCTCTGTTTAGTATAAATGGTCTGCTCTGCTACTATGTGTCGCTATGCTCTGTTGTCGTGCTATGATATGTGATGTGATGCTGTGTCCTGACTTGGTATGTTCTGTCAATGTGTGTTATGGGATGCTCGGTTCTGATATGTTATACTGTGTTGTGTCGTCTTCTGGTATGGCATGTTCTGCTCTGGTACGTTCTGCAAATGTATGGCATGTTTGCGTTATGTTCTGTCCTGTTGTGCTGTGCCGTGCTGTGTTTTGTCGTGTTCGTCGTCGCTATGCTCTGTTGTCGTGGTATGGTATGGTCTAAGATGATTTGTGTTGATATGATACGTTATGTCAAGGTGTGTTATGTTACGCTTGGCTGTGTTGTAGTATGTTGTGAACGTTCGTCTTCTGTTATGCCATGTTCTGCTTTGGTACATTGATTATGCTCTACTGTGTCATGACCTTGCAATGTTCTGTTCGGACATGGTCTGTCATGCTCATGGCCTGTTCTGTCATGTTATGTCATGTTGTGTTCAGCTGTGTTCGTCGTCGCTATGCTTTTGCTGCCGTGCTATGGTATGTTCTGTGATGCTGTATCATGATATGGTATGGTATGTCAAGGTGTGGTATGTTATGCTCGGCTCTGTTCTGATATGTTGTGTTATGTCGTCTCATGTTCTGCTCTGGTAGGCCATGTGATACTATGTTATGTCGGTATTGATGTGCTATGTTCTACTATGTTCTGTCATGCTCGAATTTTCTTATGTCCTGTTCTGTTCTGTCATGTTGTGTTCTGTCGTGTTCGTCGAGGGCGCGAGGCGGGACACCCGGGACTCTCGGGAACCATCGGGACAACTTGGGGTCTGGCGGCCGCGATATGCAGCGTGGGGTTGGCCGGGGGAGCCGTTTCTTGAAATCTGGCAACCCCAACCTGTCGGGTGGGGGAGCATGCAGCGCCAAGATCTCGAGGAAGGAGCGGGGGGGGAGGCGTTCAAAAGCTACCCCGCATCGCATAACAGTGGAGGGGGTCTGCTTTTGGGAGGGGCCTAACGTGGCTCGCCAAGCAAGATGGCGGGGGGTCTGAGCTGTCGTGCCACGCGTTCGGGGGGGTATACACTCTGTCTACATTTGACGAGGGTTCGGGGGTGGGGCTCAGCTCCCTGCCAATCACTAGCCCCCTGGCGACGACGACGACGACGACCACGCAGACGACACCGACGCCCGCGACGATGACGACCCACGTGACGGCGACGCCGACGCCAACGCCGACGACAACGACACCGACGATGGCGAAGAGGACGCAACGACGAAGACGACGACTTCGACTCCCACGACGACGACGACGACGACGACGACAACGGCGACGACGGCTACGACGACGAAGAGAACGACCACGACAGCACTGACGACATCGACATACTACTTCGAAAACCACGACGAACTCGACAACGACGACGACGACATCAACGACAACTATGAGGACACCGACGATGAAGACGGCACTGACGAAGACGACGACGACCACGACGGCGACGACGACGACGACGCCGACGCCGACGCCGACGACGACGACGACGATACCAACGACGGCGACAAAAAGGACGACGACGGCGACGACGATCCCGACGACAACGACAAATACGATGAAGACGGGGACACCGATGACAACGACACCGACGACGACGAAACGATTATGGTGAGTAAGATCGTACGTGGCGGTTGGTGTCATCGCCGTCGTCGGCGTCGTCGTTGTAGTCGTCGTCGCTAACGGTGATGAATACGATGTCGGTGGTGTCATCGACGTCGTCGCCGTCTGCGTCGATTGTATCGTCGTTGTAGTCGTCGTCGACCCCAACGTCGCTGTCAACGTCGTGGTAGTCGTCGTCGTCGTCGTCGTCGATGTCGTTGTCATCGTCGGTTTGATCGTCGTCGTTAGTGTCGTCGTAGTCGTCGTCGTCGTCGTCCTCATCGTCGTCCTCGTCGTCGCAGTCGGCGCCGTCCTCGCCGTCGTTGTCAGTGGCGTCGTCGTAAGTGTCGTCGTCGTCTGTGTTATCCTCGTCGTCGGTGTCGTCTTCGTCGTCTTCGTCGGTGTCGTCGGTGTCTTCGTCGTTGGCGTCGTCGTCGTCTTCGTCGTCGTCATGTTCGTTGTAGTCGTAGTCGTAGTCGGTGTCGTCGTCACCAGCGTCGCCGTCGTCGAAGTCGTCGTTGTCTTTCCAGGGGGGGTCCAACAATGTATGTCCGAACGCTTCTCTTTTGGGGGGGGGGCCTATACCGAAACGTCAAACGATGATTCTGGGGGGGGGGTCTGGGTGTTGGTGCGGTTGCACCGCTCTTGGAGGGGGGTCCCAGACGGGCCGTCAAACACCTGTTTGACACCCCCCCCTCCACGATTGTGAGATGTGGGGAACTAAAGTTGCTGCATATACTTTGGCGCCCGTGGGCCCTCCATGGAGGGCCTCTGGACGTCTCTGGAGGCCCCGTGTTGACCTCTGGAGACCATCCGCGGAAACACCTCTGGAGACCTCTGGGGAGGGGGAAGCAGGAGAGCGAGCGAGAACGAGGAGGAGAAGGAGGAGACGGAGAAGGAACAGCAGGAGGAGGAGAAGGAAGAGGCGGAGGAGGAAGAAGGGGGAGGGGGGGGAAGGAGGAGGAGGAGGAGGAGGCGGAGGAGCAGGAGGAGGAGGAGGAGGAGGAGGGGCAGGAGGAGGGGCAGGAGGAAGAGGAGGAGGACCAGTGCAAACCCAAGACTCATCAACGATGTTTGAATACACCCTCCCTCCAAGCTCCCTCTTCACAAGCCCCTACAAGGGTTTATTCCTACTGAGGGACGTGCCCCGTTGGCGGACAACCGTGTGAGAATCATGAAGCGTGCCATCACACCATTCTCAGGACTTCAACGCCACGAATCAACCTGACTGTTGCGACTTGACGACCCTGAACCGTTCCAGTAAACCATTCCTTAGACTTCATCACCGCGACTCAACGCAAGTGTTGCGTCCTGACATTCCCGAATCGCTCCAAAACACCATGTCTGGCACGTGAAACACGAGAACCAGTGAAACCCGTGCACAGTTTTTGAAAACCACACGCCCTCAGCCCATGAAGCTCTTGCAACATTTTACAACGAATGTGAGCGGCGCTAGGGCGAGAGCCACATTTTTGAAAACCGTCCGCCCTCCATCTGTGAAACTCTTGCTAATATTTGGAACGAATATGCGCGGCGCTAAAGCGAGAGCCGCATTTTGGAAGCGACCCGCCCTCCATCTGTGAAATGGTTGTCAAATTTCCAGCTTGAGACTCAGAAACGGCAAGGAAGTCTTAGGTGAAACGCCCGGCCCGCCCTTCCGAATGGCCTCGGGGTGCGACAGGGAGGAGTTAGTCATAACGAAAAGGGATGATGGAGGAGGAGGAGGAGGAGGAGGAAGAGGAGGAGGAGGAGAAGGTAAGGAGGAGGAGGAGGAGGAAGAGGAGGAGGAGGAAGAGAGGGGGGGAAGAAAGAGGAGGGGTTAAGACGTGGGGGGAGGGCAACTTGTTCGGGGAGATTTCGGAGGGGAGGGCACAAGAGGAGACGCGGGAGGGACAGGGGTGAGAGAGCGAGGGAGGGAGGGCGGGCGAGGGAGGGGGGGGGGGGGGGGGCGGAGACAGAGGTCGAGGGGGGAGGGGGGGGGGGGGGCAGGATGCGCGCCAGCACTCCATGGGCGGTGCTCTCGCGCACCAGCACTCCACGGGCGGGTGCGAGGGCCATCCTCCTCGCCATCAGGCGGCGGCTCCATGGCCGGCGCTGCGCAGGTGCACGCGTCCGATGCCCGGGGGGGATCTGCACACGACCCCGCGGCGGGGGGGAGAGGGGCCGCGCGTTCGCGGCCTCAGTCCTCTGTGTCGAAGTAGTCGAGCTGCGGCTCCCTCCTCTTTTCGAGCATCTCCTCGATGCTCATTGGAGTGTCCAGCTGGCCCATGTTGCAGATGAAGAGGATCGCGAGCGCGTCCTTGACCATGTCCAGCGGCGGGACGACGCAGAGCAGCACGGGAATCACTCCCAGCAGCATCTCCCTGAAGAGCGAGTTCACCAGGAAGTCGAAGGATCTCCGAAGCCACCACGCAATCGGAGTAAGCTTGGTTCCCGCCTGAGCGAGGGCCTCCCGAGATGCCAACCAGTGACCTGGTTGATACGGGTTGCCGACCTCGTCGAGAGCATGAGGACGAAGAGGACAAGAAGCAGCGGAGAGGAGAAAGACGACGACGACGACGACGACGACGACGACGACGACGACGACGACGACGACGACGACGACGACGACGACTACCTCGTCAAGGCCGGACTCGAGGACCACCGAGACCGAGACAATCCACTGCAGCATCGACCCGTTGCAGTCCTCGTGCGTCTCCTCGTCGGTGTTGATGACGAGGTAGAACATAATCCGCCACCGTGCCCCCTGGCACGTTGAGGCGTGGTAGAATGCCGAGTGCTATCCGGCAGGGCTTCTGTGTTCTAATAAAGGGACCCCCCCCTCTACTAGCGGACTCCCGTATGCACCGCCCCTCCTCTTGAGGCCATGCCTCCTCGGAAAAACTATGTGACCGCGCTCCAGAGGCCACGATCCCTCGCTACAAACAATAAATCCAGCCCCCGAGCTTCCAAGACGGCCCATGCAAGCAGCCAAGAGCACCAAGATAGCCCAAGATGCCTCGAAAACAGCCCAAGATGGCCCCAAGGCGGCCGAACATTGCCTCAAGACGGCCCAAGGTACCTCCACCTCCAACGGAGTCCGAAGAAGCCCAAATCATTGACTTCCCTTGCGTTGTTCAATGAATGTCGCATTCTCTCCGTTTCGGCTTCTGGCAGCTGAAGACGGCCCAAGAAGCCTCCACGATGGCCCCAAGACGGCCGAAGGGCCCCCAAGAGGGTCCCACGATTGTCCACGAGGACCCCGCGATGGCTCAAGAGGCATCCAAGACGGCACCAAAACAGCCCAAAGAAGACCCGAGAGGGCCTCCCGTGGTACCCAAGATGGCGCCAAGACGGCCCCACGACGGGCCCACGACGGTCTTCAGGCACCCACCATACGGCCAAGAGGACCCCAAGAAAGCCACAAGACAGCGTAAGAGGGTCCCAAGACGGCCAACGATGGCACCAAAGGACCCCAAGACTGCCTCACTGAAGGCCAAGACAGCCCCAAGACAATCCAAGCGAGCTCCATGAAAGCTCCTCAAACAATAAAGGTGAAAGGTGTCGCGTGTGATCGCCCGCCTCCTCCTCTTCCTCCTCCTACTCCTTCTCACCTTCTTCCTGCTCCTCACCCTCATCCTCCTAATCCTCCTCCTCGCCAGCATCATCATCATCATCATCATCATCATCATCATCATCAGCAGCAGCAGCATCATCATCATCATCATCAGCATCAGCATCAGCATCATCATCCACACCTCCATCATCATCATCATCATCATCATCAGCAGCATCATCATCATCAGCATCACCATCATCACCATCATCAGCAGCAGAATCATCATCCGCATCAGCATAATCAGCAGCATCATCATCAGTATTAGCATCATCATCACCACCAGAATCATCATTATCAGCATCCTCATCTTCACCATAACCATAACCACCATCATCATCATCATCATCATCCTCATCATCATCATCATCATCATCATCATCATCATTATCATCATCATTATCAGCATCATCATCATGAGCAGCATCATCATCATCAGCAGTAGCAGCATCAGTAGCAGCATCAGCATCAGCATCAGCATCAGCATCATCAGCATCAGCATCCTCAGCATCAACAGCATCATCATCATCATCAGCATCAGCATCAGCATCATCATCATTAGCAACATCATCAGCATCATCATGTCACCGTCATCATCATCACCCTCATCCACAGAATCATCAACAGCATCATCATCAGCATCATCATCGTCGCATTAAGCATCGTCATCATCGCCATCACTGTCAACATCGTTACCATTCATCTGCAGCACCTCATCATCGTCATCAGCATCAGCATCATCGCAATCGTCGTCGTTGTCGTCGCTGTTGTCGACGTCTTCGTCGGCGTAGTCGTCGTCATCAGTATCCGACTCAGCAACATCATCAGCCGCATCAGCATCGTCGTCAGCCTCATCCAAATCATCCGAACCACCATCAGCGCCATCGGCATCAGCAACATCATCACCAGCATCATCAGCAGCAGCAGCATCATCGAATTCAGCATCTTGAACCGTTCCCGTTACCCTCTAACTTCTCAGTGGTCGCATCATCCGCATCACAACTCCCCCAAGTCTGAAGGAACGCAATATCAACGTGACGGTCTCCCCTGCACCCTCGGGCAGTCGCCACCCAGAATGCTGGGCTGGCACGGTGGCGGGACTTGCCGAGGGCACCTGGATAAAGAGCGATCCCTGTCAAGAACAAGATCCTCATCCTCCGCCGCCTCTACATCCTCATCCACATTAGTATCGCTACGGTCATTGTCATCATCATCGTAATCGCCATCGTCATCGTCGTCGGCAGTATCGTCATCGACGTCATCGTTGCCCTCAGCATCATCATCATCATCATCATCATCATCATCATCATCATCATCATCTTCATCATCACCATCATCAGCATCATCATCATCAGCAGCAGCATCAACATCCTCATCATCAGCAGCAGCAGCAGCAGCATCATCATCATCAGCATCATAAGTATCATTATCAGTTTAATTACCAGCATCATCATCGGCATCATTATCATCATCATCATCATCATCATCATCATCATCATCATCAGCATCAGCATCAGCATCATCATCATCAAAATCAGCATCATAATCGTCATCAGCACAATTATCAACCTCAGTATGCTGATATTCGTGTTCATCTGCATCTCCTTCATCATCGGCATCATCATCACGATCACCATCAGCAACAGCAACAGCATCGTGGTCATCCGCATCACTATCAGCACCAGTATCAGTATCATCATCCTCAGTATCACCATCAGCAGCATCATCGCCATGGCCATTGCGATCATCATCAGCAGCATCATCATCAGCATCGCCATCGCCATCACCATCATCATCACGATCATCATCATAATCAGCATCATCATCCTTACCACAATCATCATCATGATTACCATCATCGCCATCATCAGCAGCATCATCAGCAGCATCGCCATCGCCACAATCATCACCTCGCCGTCATCATCGCCATCATCGTGATCATCGTGATCATCGGCATCATCACCATCACCAACTCCCATCAGCAGCAACAGCATCATCATCATGATCATCATCATCGCCGTCGTCATCATCATCACCACCACCATCATCATCACCACCAACATTACCATCATCATCATCATCACCACAACCATCGTTATCATCATCACCACCACCAAAATCAACATCATCGTCATCATCATCACCATCACCATCATCCGCAACAGCGTCAAACTCGTCACCCGCAGCCTGGCAGAAGACCAGCAGCGAGATGTCCGCCAGCGACTGGGAGAAGTCCATGTAGGCGCTCCTGATCACCTTCTGCCTGGCGACCTTGTTGTAGTCCATCTCCTGCCAGAAGCTGCTGGCACCGCCCTGCAGCCACCTGAAAGGGGGGGGCCCAGGCATCCAGCGATTCGATCCTTGCGACGCGCGGGCCCCTGGACCTCCCGACCCCTTCGCCAGGGCCAGCTCTTCATCCCGAGCCCCTTCATCTGAACGGCCCCGATGCCCAAGACCAGCCTCCAGAGGCCAGGCAAGTGGACCAACTTGCTTGCTGGGTCAGCGGCTAGCTGGATCCAGCAAGCGGCCGGCTCTCGGCGGGGCGCGACGGTATCGAATTGGGCACACAGGAAGAGAAGGGCAGGAGGGGAGGAAGGGGAGGGTCGCGTGGCGACCTCAGTGCCGTCAGAGCATAAAGAACCTCGGCAGGTGCGGGGGGAACGACCGCACATGTCGCCAGAGCGCGACACAAGGAACGTAACCACAAGCAAAGAAATAAGACAAGGGAAAACGGTCTCGGGAGGCATGCCGGGTGGCGGCCAGGAAGTAGACCAAGGGGCCAACATAGTGGCGATGAGCGCGCGACGCGCAGACATGTGGACAAACTTCTTCGCGTCGGAGGCTAGGCATGGTAACTGCGCTGGTGGAGGGCTACCTAAACGTCGATACTGTTGTAGCGGATTGTGCCACCATGCATGAGGGAGGGGAAAAGCAGAGGAGGCGGCCGAAAGAGGAGGTGGAGGGCGCGAGCCGCTCAGGGGGACGGGTCACGCCCCGAGCGTGTGGCGCGGCCAGCCCGGCCGGCGGGCCCGCGGCGGCTGCTGCACCAGGGGGCCCGCGGCGGCGGGGCGCAGTGCGGGGGTAGGTACCACCCCAGGAAGCAAGGGTGCCAAACGGACAGTGTCAAAGCCTGGTGGCCGCCCTTCCCCTGGGGCGTGAGCGGGTGTGGGTGCCACCAAAAAGATGGGGCGGCGGCGGGCGGCAAGACCAAGCCTGGTGACAGGGCGCGGGCGGCGGCTGCGGGCAGCCAGGGGCGGCGGCTACGAGCAGCCAGCCGGGCAGCCCCATGGCGGCGCGTGGAGGGGGGGGAGAGCGAACGGGGGAACGAAGTGAACAGGGAGGAGGCCGCCCCACCTGTGGGGCCCTCGGGTGGGGCGGCAGGGCGGCAGCACCTGCCAGGCGCACCGCCCAGCGCCAGGGGTGCAGCAAGAGAGCGAGGGCCCTGCCGGCGCCAAGCGGGGGCAGCGGGCGGGCCCCCGAGGTCACCGAGGCCCGCAGCCCGCAAGCGAGGCGGAGGCGCCGGAAGCAGCAGCGCCAGGGGCGCCGCCCCGCGCAGCAGGGGGATGCCAGGGGGCAGCGAGGCCCAGCGAGGACTCAGGCGGCCCGGGGGGGGGGGCTGGCAGCGCCAGGGGCGCTGGCAGCGAGGTGACATCGAACAGGTGCAGGCGAAAGAGATGGGTGGCAGGGCCCCCCTGCCGGGGTGGACATGGTGGGCCCGCAGGGGAAAGGGGGGGCAGCCACCCGGCAAGGGCAGCAGAGAGCCCCCCGACATTTTAAACAGGCCGCCTCGGTTTTGGTTCGAGGCGCTGGATGTCTGGGGGGGGGGGTGATCTGGACTGGGAGTCAAAAAGCACTCCCTGGGCATGCTCAGGGATGCGCTCTGGCCACACCTGCGTTGAGAACCCAGCCGTGGCGACAAGAAGCCCCCTGGAGGCCAAACAAATTGGAGAGACGCCTCGAAACCTCGAAATTCTGGAGGAACAACAAAAAAAAGTCCTCATGGAGCGCGCCAGGGGCGGCGCCAGAGGCGCCGCCAGCGCCACCCCTGACCCCCAGCGCCGACCCAAGAAATCCGCGCGGATCTCCGAAAGCGTATGCCCACGCCGCCTTCTCTTCTTCGAAGCTCGTTGCCCTCGCCCTGGCGAGCTGCCCGCCCCGGGCTTGGCGGCCGAAGTTCGGGTCGGGCGATCGATGCCGTGCGGGGGGGGGGGGACGGCCACGGGCGGCAGCAGGGTGCTGCCGCTGGCGTCGTCGTGCTCCGTCGTCGTCGGCGTCGGCGTGGGCAGCGGCGGCGGCGGCGGCGAGGGGGAACGGTGGGGGGGCTCGCTGGAGCCCTCCGAAATGGGGTCCGAAAAGGGTGGGGTCGGAGGACCGCGCCGCATCGCCGATGCATCGCCGATGCATCGGTGACGTCGGCGATGCATCGACGCCGGCGGTGTGGAGAAAATCGGGCTCCACATCCAGGCGCCTCGCCGCTGCATCAGCGCTGCGGCTCGATCCTCCGACCCCATCTGCTCGGACCCCATGTGTGACGCCTGGACTGGCACAGGGCGAAGAGCATTGACTCGGAAGCTCCCTGATCCCTCTGAGAAGGCCCGCGCCTTCGAAGAAAACCTCCGAAAAAGGCACAATAACAAAAAACAAAAAACCAAACAAGCAACAACAATGGTAAAATCTTCTAGATGCAGCCCCGTCGCGCCACACCACCGTGGGCGCCGCCGACATAGGGGAAACCAACATGTATCGATACCGCTGCTCCCGGACGTCGCCCGGACCTCGCCCGAGGCGCCCCATGACCAGGATCCCGAAGCGAATCCACCCGCGGTACAGAGGGCCTCCCAGCATTCCCAGAGAGGCAGGAGCCACGGAACGCCGCGCGGTAGGCGCCGAGGAGATGCCACGACTCCACCTGCGGCCGCGACGCCGGCGTCGACGCGCGCGGGCGCCGACGCCGGCCGCGAGGCCGAGCCAGGGGCGAGAGGGGCGCGGGGCCGCGCCTGAGGGCGTGCGCGCACCATTCCATGAAGTACACGTCGCAGATCACGACCCCCATGCTCCATCGGACCGGGTTCTCGCGCGGGAGCGCGACCCAGGGCGACCTGAGGGCAGCAAGGGAGGCAGATGTCGTGTGCTAAGAAGGTGCACGTACACAAGATTTGAGGGCTCGGTTCGTTGTGCCTCCATGCTGGCCCTGCGCCCATGCGCTCCCAACCACTCGGTGAATGGGTGATTCGTGAGAGCAGATGATGACCACGAG
Source organism: Prorocentrum cordatum (assembly GCA_963575745.1). Taxonomy (NCBI): domain Eukaryota; class Dinophyceae; order Prorocentrales; family Prorocentraceae; genus Prorocentrum; species Prorocentrum cordatum. The sequence continues at coordinate 379,876 of CAUYUJ010011126.1, forward strand.
GGGGTCACGGTCGTCATCCTGGAACTGGCCACAGGCATGTCTGTGATGGGGGAGAACGGGCATCGGCGTGACGGGGCCAAAGTCACGCATGCGAGGTGGGAGGAAGTGGTGACCACGAGGGGGGCTGCGGTCATGGCGTTCAAGGAGCAACGCCATGAGCGTCAAAGGAGTAACAAAGGAAACGACTGATCCACAGCCTGGACGGCGAGGACGAAGAGAAGGAGAAGGAGGACGAGAACGACGAGGAGGACGGCACGATAAGAAAAGAGGTCCCACACTCGCCAGAAGGGGGAAAGGTCATGACGGAATGCGCTTACGGCAGCGAAAGAGCTGATGTGATGATCGCGAGGTGGGTGAATATCACGAGGAATAAGAACTACGTCCTTGGGTGCGAGAGGGGACCGCCGGCATTGGGAGCGGGGTGGATGTGAGGGTCGTCGGAGAGGGGCAGGGGTCGGTGCGACGAGGGGGGACGCTGATGACCGCGGGGGGGATGAAAGTCATCGCTCGAAGGGGTGGCGAGCCCCAACGTGAGATGAGGGGCACGCAATGAAAAGCTCTATACCGTGGTCGAAGCTTCAAAGTTTCTTACGTGCCTTTGGGGCCTCTGCGTTGTTTAAAGGCCTCTTGGAAGCCTCTGGGGCGTTTTGGGGGCCGTGTGCACTAAATCCGAATCCATCAGCAAGTGTGGAGGGATCGTTGATTTGTACATCTCGCGGTCCTCTTGGTCGTTTCGCGGCCCGTGGAAGACGATGACGATGACTAGTGTCCGCTCGTTTTGGAGGTGGCCCGGGTGTTCTGTGGACGTGTTTTGGAAGTCTCAGGCTTGAGTGGGCTTTAGGGGGCCCTTGGGGACACGGACGTAACCGCGAAAGAAAGGGCGTGGTCATGCCGCTGGAACCGTCGTGCCGCCATGCCCCGCACACACCTGGTCTGGATCATGAGTTCCGGGCGTCTTGGGTGCCCGTGGGGGCCTCGCGGCGTGTTTATGTGGGGCCTTCGGCAGTGGACAAACCTCCCTGTCGCAAACCTCCCCTTAGTGAAAACGGCCTGGGACCGAAACCAACGGACCTGGACCCGCAAAAATGACGGCCGCGACGCCCTCTCGCGAACCGAAAACGGCCAATTCCTTAATCGACGTGTCAGGGTAGGAGGCCTGTCCACCCCCGAGGCCTCTGGAAGCCCTGCACGGCTCGTTAATCGGGGATCTCTGGAGGCCTTCCCGGTAACGCCGTGCAGGACGCAGGCGCGAGACCTTCCGTGCGCTTCTGGGGGTGGAAAGCTTTCTACGATTGTGGATGCCATGACAATGAACACATCTAACAATCCTATCATTGAACTAGAAAAATGTATTAAAGTGTTTGAAACATGTTCTAAACATGTTTCAAGCATGTTTTTACAAATTTAAAACATGCTTGAAACAGTTTTTAGATATCTGGAAATTATTTGGCAGCATGCTTCCTCTCCAGTAATCACTTCCACACTTCTGTGAGCCTTTGGGAAGCAGTTGGGGAGCCTTTGAGGGCCTCCTGGGCCTTCTTGGGGGTCCTTTTGGAGCTCTTCTGGGCCAGCTGGGGGCCCTCTTGGGCCGTCCTGAGGCCCTCTTCGTCTCAGGGGACCTGGGCAGCCTTTGGGCCCTCTTGGGGCCTTCTTGGGCCGACTGGGGGGTCTCTTATGGCCCTCGTGGGACTCCCTTGGGACCCTTTTGGGACCCTTTGGGGACCCTCTGGGGCCTGTCTTGGGCCGTCGTCGGGCTCTCTTGGACCATCTCGGAGCCCTCTTGGGCCGTCTTGGGACCCTCTTCGGGGCCTCTTGGTTTTTTTTTGGTGCGATCTTGGGGGCTTCATGAGTCGTCTTGGACGAGGTCAGGAACGAAACAGCGAACGTGCTAAAAGTATACGTTTCCCGAAAGGAAGGCGACGATCTGTGCCTCTTGGGGGCCCTCTGGGAAGCCTCTTGGGCCGTCTTGACGGCCCCTGCGGCCATCGAGAAGCCGTCTTGACAGACAGACAGACAGACAGACAGACAGACAGACAGACAGACAGACAGACAGACAGACAGACAGACAGACAGACAGACAGACAGACAGACAGACAAATAAATCGACTCGGACATGAAATCTCGACGCCGGCGATGGCCGCAGAGGCAAGAGCGAGGAGCACAAGGGTATGGGGCCCATCCAGACCAGGAGATCGGGGCGGATCCAGCTGCGGCGGGGCCCCGAGCCCCAAGACGCCCCAAGAGGCGACATCGAGGGAGCGGTGCTGACATCGGCACCTTCTCCTCCTGCGACCCCACCCGCTCCGGCCCCGTCTGGGGGCGGCCCCGAGAGGGGGCCGAGAGGGGCGGCCTGCAGAAGTAGAACTGGAGGATCATCAGCTGCCGCCCCACGGTGCGGAGCCAGGTGCTGCCGCTGCGGCCCCCGTACCTGCGGGGGGGGGGGGGGGCGGGGGCTCGAGCGGCCTGGGGCCCGGACTCCCTGCCGAGGCGGGAGAGGGCGGGAGGGAGCGCCATCGCGTCGCCCCTCGGGCGGGACGACAGGGGGAGGGGCCAGCAAGAGGGGGGGGGGGGGTAAGCGAAGCAGCTCACGCAAGTGGTCATCTCGCCGGCGATCCCAGCTTGGCCCGAGGCCCGAAGCGGGCCTCCGGAAGACGAGATCGGCCAAAGCCTTCCTCGAACCTAGTCGTCGTCCTCGCCTTCTTCCACACACCCCCCTAGGACTCCTATCGTTGTCACCTCCTGGTCCCCTTGAGTCGGATGAAAGGGGGAGAGAATAGTAGTAAAGGGGGGAGGGCGAATCAGCTTACGGAGCTGATTTTCCCAGCGCCTCCCCGCGACAGAGGCACCAGTGCATCGAGGAACGCACCCGGCACCAGGGCCGAAACCAGCTGCGTGCAGCAGGGGAGTGCCTGAGGGACACAGCACAACATTCCGCCTGCGTCCTCGTGGCCCTGGGGGGTCGTGCTGGTATCCGCTTCGGCCCTCGCAGGGCAAATACCCTTACATCGGGCCGATCGCTGGCGTTCATGCTGGATTTGTGACCAGTTTCGGAAAGTCCCGAGCTCCGAGGCAACTCCTGGGAGGCCTCCGTAGGAACGACTAAAGCCTACCAAGCCCGACGGAGGAGCCATGCAGCCAGACTAGGCCGCACGAAGTGGGGGATTCGGCCCGATTGCGCGAGACTACACCGGATTAAAACAGGATTAGGCCCGTTACGACCACGGATATACCAGCGCCGATGCTGAATTGAAAACCTCCCAGGCGCCTCCCAGGGGGCAGGGCCGTAACGGGCTGCTTGCAGCAGGTCTCGTACCCCCCCGGCCCAGTCTTTAGTCGGGCGTGTCCCCCTACAGGGGGATTTTGGATGAAAAATAAAAAGTTCAACAAAAAATGCAAAAATACTGAAAAAAAGAGAAAGAGAGCGAGAGAGAGAGAGAACAAAAAAAAAACAAAAACGTCCCCAGACAATGTTTTCAATAATGTTTGCAGATTCCTCCTGTAGATGGACATGCCCGACGTAAGCCCAGTCCCACCCCCTCCGTCCGACCCGAGGAGGGAGAGGGCGCGACCCAGACACCCTGGCGCCTCGACACGATCGGGACGGCCAGCCTGCGAGCACGTCTGGCCCGTGGGAGGCCCTAAGGAGCTGCCGCGGGACGAGCCTCAGCGCAGGAAGGCTCGGCCGCGGGGGTAGGCGTCGGCGCGAGGTCCAGGTGCCCATGCAGGAGACCGGGAGGGCGTGTGATGGGCCTGTTTTCCACCACCACCACCACCACCATAAGTTGGAGGGGGGAAGGAGGTGGAGAACGAGAAGGAGGAGGAGGAGGAGGAGGAGGAGGAGAAGGACCCGATCCCCCTCCAACTTATGGTGGTGGTGGAAAACAGGCCCATCAGCGTGTGCCCATCCGACGGCGCGCTTTTGTTCAGCAGCGTGGCTCTCCAACGGTCTGGGCCGCTTTCCCGGGACCAGCTCCTCAGCCCGCGTCGTCTGTTGTGCGCCCCGGGGGCCTGGCCAGGGCCCCTGGAGGCCGGGAGCGGTCAAAACTGGCCGCCGTTGGTTGTTGCACGACGCAAGGCTGTCAGGGTGGAGGGGGAGCAGCCACGACGCTGAAATACAGGAGGGGCCCCTCCACCAGAAACCGCCCACAAGAAACCCAACCCTGAGACCCCAGGGCGTCCAGGGACTCTGAATGTGGGAACGTTACGCTTTCCGTCGCGAAACCCTCGAGACCCAAGGAACCCAGGGCACCCTGGAGGCAAGCAGGGTGTTGCTTGGTATAGGCCCCCACTGCAAGGAGCAGCTCGGGCTCCGGAGGGGCCCGCTCTTCCTCGGGCTCTTCTCCTCGGCTGCTCCTCTTTTGCGCTCCTCGTGCACCCGGGCGCGCATGTTGGAGCCGGCAGGGGGCATCCTTCCTTACTCAGCGCGCTCCTTATGGCGGTAGCCTTAGGTCGGGCATGTCCTCCTACAGGCAGATTTTGGACGGGAAACTAAAAATACTCGAAACATAACCTTAACAACTATTCAATTCAAAAAATCGTCTCAATATCATGTTTTACTAATTTTGGATACTCCCCCTGTAGAGGGGCATGCCCGACTTAACGGTAGCCTGGCTGCACATGTACAGCGCGCTTAAGCATCGTTTTGCACAAGCAACACCTCGATTTCCGACTGCCTCAGGCGAACCAAGCAAGCGGCAGTGAGACGCTACAAAATGAGTCATCAAGACCAGCGGTCCCGGCCACATAGCCGTCACCCCAACAATGTTTGTACCGGAGTCGGTGCACCAAGTTTCCAGGAAGTGCCAGCAAAGAAGCGCGAGAGACGGATGAATAAGAAGAAGAAGAAGAAGAAGAAGAATAGTAAAGATAATAATAATAATAAGAATAATAATAATCAGAAGAAGAAGAAGAAGAAAAATAATAATAATAATAATAATAACAATAACACTAATAGTAAGAATAATGATGCTAACAATAACAATACAAAGATAACCTAATCAGAAATGGAGGAGGAGGAGGCGGAGGAGGAAAGAGGCACCGGAGAACAGACAATTGCGTTGCGAGCGCATGCATCCCCATATGGTGCAGTCGACGATTCAAATAATGGGCCTCACACAACGACTGCCGAAGAGAGAACGCACAGTGCATAACGAGCTCCAGGCTACGGCCCATGCGGCGACGCGGATGATAGAACACCCCACCTGAACTCTACCAGAACTCCACGTCGGCCTCTAGCATTGGCTGCACGTTCCGGCGCCCCCCACACGACGCGGGAGCTCCCCACCCCTGTCACCCGCCGCCGTTCGAGCCCCGGCTCGCGAGAGGAAGCCTTGAGCTTCAAGCTTTGGCTCGAGCGCTCAGCGCTCAGCCCAGTCTGCGCCAGAGCGGTGGGGAAAGCGCCTCCAGAACGCGTTCCAAGCCAAAACAAGCTCGCGCCGTGACGCAAATTGCGACGGAAGGCTCTTGGCCGTTTTCGGCCTCCGGGGGCCCTCGCTGGGCCCTTGGACTGGCAACGAACCGCTCGGGATGAACAACCAGCCCTGGGGAAAGGGTCGGGACTTCCAGGGGCCCTATATGTAAGAAATCGCGCATCTGGGCCTTCAGAGCGCGCTCCAGGGAAAGCACCCCCCATTCCTCACCGCCTCAAACTCGCTCTCGTCGCTGAAGCATGCTCCCTGCAGCCCGGGGTACCTTCCTCGCCTCGCCTCCCCGATTCCTCCCCCATCCCCCCAGTGTCGCCCGTCCCCCCACCCTCTTCTCCACTTCCGCGCGCCAGCCCCCTCCCCCAACCACCCCACCTCCTCTGCCCTACCCTCCCCCCCTCCTCCTCCTCTTACCCCCACCCCCCGTAGCCATGTAGGCTCAGGATGTCTGCACCCGAGGGCTTCCGCGCCCACGTGCCAAAGTGGGATAGCTCTGTTTCCCGAGCCAGCTTTTCAACCTATTCAGGGGTCCTCCTTTCTCCAGTGCGGGCTCAGTGGCTCCTGACGGAGTCCGCACCTGGAGAGGAGGGCTCGCGAGCCGCATGGTCCCTCTCCCCGATGTTCTCGGCGGCACGAGGCGACCACCGTGGGGGTGCTCGTGCGGAGCCGACAGAAGCTGGGCGTCCAGAGTGCGGCGCCGCTGAGGTCGCAGCGCCCCAACTCGCGTCATCGCCCGAGCCAAGGTGGCGCAAACCGAGGCCGAGAAGGAGAAGGAGAAAGTCAGCCCAGGGGGAAGATGGTCGGCGCCGTGCGACCCGCGCTCCGTGGGCGAAGAACCGTTAGGAGGTATCCTAGCTCCGCAAGCAGAACGCTGAGCTTCGCAAGAAGCTCGCTGCGGTTGAGAAGTCGGGCAAGCGGCCAGCTGATGATGCAGTCGGTGCCGACGGTGGGAAAGAAGTCGACCGTGCTGAGATGCTCGCCGCCATCCAGTACCACGAGAAGGCCATCAAGGATCCTGCAGTACCAGCTTTGGTCAAGCAGACGCACTCGCTCGAGCTGGAGACGCTGCGGGTACAGCTTGAGAGCACTCAGACGCCTGAGGCTGCCCATCGCCGTGCCCAGGGACAAGCTCAAGAATGCGCAGCAACAGCTCAACGAGTTGGAGAATGACGCGCAAACGATGGCCAAGCACTTGGAGGATCTCAAGGCGGCGCTTGAGAACAAGAAGGCCGCCATCCTCACCAGGCAGGCGGAGGTCGAGGCATTCCGCAAGTCCTTCGCGGAGTCGGCCAAGGCCATGGCCCCAGAGGACAGAGGTGGAGTGCCGATCGAGACCAAATTCACCAACGGTGAGTTGCCAGGGGGCGTCCGCCAGGCCGTCACCACTCTCGGCGACGAGACCGTCACCAAGCTCCTCAACTACCTGGAGGAGCAGGTCCGCAAGGCCGCCATGGATGGCACAGCCTCAGCACATGCAATTTGAGCCTGGTCCTCACGATACTGCTGATGATGCTGACGCTGAGCATGGGAGCCAGCCCGCAGGTATCGGAGTCAAACGTGACAACGAGGCGGAACATAGTTCCAGAGAGCAGCTGCAAGAGCTCATTGAGCTGGCAGCGAAAGATGGCGCGGGTGTCGGCGACGACGGGAGCATAGTTCTGCAGCAGTTCGATGACAAGCTCCTTGGATTCCACCGTGGTATAAGGCAGAAGATTTGACAGCCCGCTGCTCGTAAGCTGCCTCCCTGTACATTGTGGACAGGTCCGCCGGCCACCCGACCCTACCCTCGCAGTGCTTTTGTTTTCCATCGAGTCCTTCAATGTCAACCGTGGCGTTCGCACGCTGAAGGAGCAGGTCCAGGCTTCAAATGCCACGGTCTTTGTTGGCCAGGAGATCGGTTTAACGGACCGAGAAGCTGATGTGTGGCGTGGGCTGGTCGCCGTGGTTGGACATATTTGGCCAGCCCTGGCGCGGCGTCAAGCGGGACGACCCCTACCAAGGGAGTGGCCATCTTGGTTCGTGATCGCGTTGACCTCCGCGGGCCAGATACTGATATCTTGATTGTTCACCCAAGGGGGGGCCCTCCATGCAATGGTACATTTGTCTGGATGGCCACAGTTGCATGTTGTTGGTTTCTACTTGGTCGTGAATCAAGGTATTCGTGGGCAGAACGCACGCATGTTCTCTCAAATCGGTGTACGAGTGTCTGCTGTGTCCGACCCTGTTGTCCTTGCTGGTGACTGGAACGCTCCCCCCCGGAGATATTGAAGACTCGGGGTTCCCTCGCAAGGCCAAGCTGGTCCTAGTCGCTCCTGCTTTACCGACGTGCATCACTCCGAAGGCGACTCGTACCGTTAATTATTTCGCAGTGAATGGCGTGGCCAAGAGGCTTCTTGGCTCAGTCAACGTTGAGACGACTTGGATGAGGAGGCCGCATCGTCCTATCGTGCTGGGTCTTTCCACGGAGGGCCAGAGGCAGCAATAGCTTGTCGATTCCGCGCCAAGAAATACAGCACCGAGAGGATCACTGGCCCTGTCCGCCCTGGGCCTGACTGGAGTCATTCTACCGCACTGGCGGAAGCTGCAGTCCATGCTGGTCATATTCAACCTATACGTGCTGGTTGGTGCTTGCTGTCGCGTGCTTGGGCTGAGTATGCGCACGCTGCCGAGCAGGAGGCGCGAACCACGACCGACGCGCAGTCTGATCGCTCCACCTGGGCGACTCCGCCTAAGGCACGACGAGTTGATTACAATTTTCGTCCAGAGTCTATGTCTGCTGCAAACACTATTGCTCGTGGTTGGGCGTGGCTCTGCCAGTCAGTCGAGAATACCGGCATGATGCTCAAGCAACAGTTCACGACCCTGCCGTGCCTGGAGGCAGAGGTGGAAGTTTTCACGAAGGTAGAGTACTTTGGCCAAGGGCTTTGTGCTAGACTTTCTACGAGTGTGCTGGAAGCTAGAGTTGCGGTGGGTCATGCAACTGTCCGCGCTGCAGGCGTTGGAGGACCGATGCCAGCTTCATCCACAGCACATCTCCCTGAGGTCAACATCCAGTGTGTTCAGGAGAATGGCGCTGCTGTGCACAATGGCCACGTGGGGTTGGACTCCCTTGATGTTTCGTTGGATGATCCTGGTTTTGACGTTGATGGGTTCTTTGGCACCATTGACGTTCTGCAGACGAACGGCGACGGCGCGAGCTCGGGCGTCTCAAGGCCAACGGCCAACAAGGATGATATGCCAGCTGATATGGGACTCCCTTCCCCGACCGTGCCTCAACGTGACCAAGCGGTTCGCGATTACCGTGGCATGCGCCAGGATCTTCGGGATTGGGCTGCTTGTTTTTGATGAGGTTCGAAACCAGCAAGATTGGAATGACTGGTGCATTGCTTTTCTCGGCACCATGTTGCGAGGAGGCAACAGCCAACCGCTACGTGAGCTGTTGATGAGATGGTTCCCAGGTCGTACTCTGGAATCGGTACCGGCAGAACTCTGCGCGAGTGCGCGGTGTCAGAGCGAAGGCAGACGTTTTGCTTGCATCACCAGGATCGCCGAAGCCACGCCAGAGGAGCGCCAGCCCTCAACATAGACGTGCACTAGAAGAGGTCCGTGCTGTGTTTCGCCGTCTCCTGGGCGCCGACGCACCTGGACGTTTCCGGGACAGCGCTCCACATCGACCCGACGATGGCGGCCGCCTTGATGGGCCCAGGTATTGCAGCGAATGCGACGTCTTGGCTTCACGCGTCAGACACGCCGTCATCATCCACGGGGACGCCACGGACTGGCGGTCCTGACATCTGAGCCAGGCCGGACGCCCCTCCGCCCCCCTGGAGTGCCTGGGATTCGATCGCGCCGCCTCACCTGGCCAGGGACTCGGGCTCCAGGCAGTGCGCCCAGGATGGGGGCACCTCAAGTCCTCCTCCTCCTCCTGCTCCTCCTCCTCCTCCTCCTCCTCCTCCTCTTCCAGGTCATCCTCCTCCTCCTCCTCCTCCTCCTCCTCCAGGTCCTCCTCCTCCTCCTCCTCATCCTCCTCCTCCTCCAGGTCCTCCGGCTCCTCCTCCTCCTCCTCCGAGAGCGGCCGAACGGCAATGAGGTGATGTTGGCGGGTGATGATTTCTGAAGACAGACGTGGCCCCGCGTCTCCACAGCAACTGCCATACTGCTGCAGGCGCTCTGGAACAGGTTTGTTGAGACCTTGATGGTGATGTGCGCTGCTCCGAGCTGGACGAGGTTGAGGATGATCGTGAGAGGTGGCAAGACTGGTGCAATTCAGCGGCAGCAAGTGGCAGCCGCGGCCTCCACCGAACAACCAAAAGTCAATGATGCTCCCCACCCTACTGTTGTTCGGAAAGAAGGTGGACTGTCGGCCCATCCTCATGACATCGTCGAGGCGGAGGTCAGCAAGTATCCCGGACTGTGGCACGCGAGTCGCTTTCCTATCCAAGCTTGGTCACCAGATCGGCGAGCGCTGCCCATGGTCAGCGCTGATGGCGTACGTGAGGCGGTCAACAGTGTTCCACATGCCACGGCGCCAAGTATGGATCGCATCCACCCGGCAGGTTGCTTTGCTATCTGATGCTGGCTTGGAGACCATGGCGGCGCTGTTTGAGGCATGCGACCGCAATGGCCGTTTGCCGAACAGTTGCGTAGAGATCGGCTGTTGGTGTATGGCATGCCTGTCCCAGTCCCAAAGGTGGTCTACAACATGTGGCAAGCCCCTCGTATCATCCGTCTTGGGCTTCACCAGTGGTCGAGTTCTTTCTGCTACCTATGGCCTACTAGCTGGTTGCGCCTTTGCCGATGTGGCTGACCGTGCCTTCACAACCACCGGGTATGATGATTGTTTCATGAAGCGAAGCCCGCAGGTGGTCTTCATGAGCTGCATTGGTGACACTGGTGCGCATGTGAGTGGCACAGATCGTGATATTATTAGTGGAGTTGTTGTCAAGGCTGGTATTCGATTTCGGATGTATCAAATAGGCTGGAGGCGACCCTCAACGACAAGGTCGCCATAGCGTCAAGCGACTCACAGCTGGGACAGGAAGTGGCAGACAAGGCTGGCATCTCCAAGGAGAAATCTGAAGTGGGCGTCTCAGACCTGGGTACTGACTTCGCCTGTGGTCGTCGCCGTGCGCACCCACATGCTGCTCGGAAGCAGCGTACTCGGTTGCCCAAGTCCTCGCTCGCAGCGTCTGGCCAAGGCGGCCAAGCTCCAGTGTATGACGAAAGCCGGTGAGCGACTGGGACGAGCTTACACGACTGGCATCATTTTATTTCCCCCCCCCCACACAACAACCACCACGCGCCCGCCAGCTATGTCCAGCTGAACGGTCAATCGCAGCAGCGCCAACCAGTGCAAACGGAATGCGCCACCCCCCTGTAATGAGGCGCAGGGTCGGTCTGTTTTTTCAGAGCGACAATGAACAGGGACAGCGCCTTACACGACCGGCATCAAGGTGGCTGCGCAGTATGGTGTGGAGATCAACGGAGTCGATGGCATGGAGCTGCTCGCCATCCGTCGCCAGGCCATGGCCCTGCCTGGCACCAGCTGCGCGAGGTGCCGGCCTCCGTGCCAGGCCTGCCCTGCCTTGGTGAGCCGGCTGCACGTGAGGCAAGGGCGCCTGTACAGTCGGGGCCTTGGCCTAAGGAACCCAAAATAAGGAACGAGGCCCCTTTTTTCCACAAGTGAAACAGTCGAAACTAGGCCAGAAGACCCTCCTTCAAGAACATGAGACCCCCCGCTGGCCAAACTGAACAGGACACCCAAGGGCCCCCTCCCCAGGATGCAAAAGAACGTCCAACAAACACGAAGCACACCAGGGCACCCTCCCCGAACCGACCTCGATCTTGTGCCTCGGTCCGGCTGAACTTCGATTTCCGATCGAAAACATAAGGAAAACCTGAGGCAAGCTGCGAAACACTTAAGGAACGCGAAGCCCCTCCCCAACGAAAAGGGTTCCTTCTTCAGGGCCCCGACTGTACTTCAGTGGCGCAACATGATATGGCAAGCCGTCTCCTTTCCTGAGGTCGCTCTGGCTAGCACGCCAGACCTTGTTCGCATGTGGGGCCAAGCTTCTGCCCACAAAGGAGCTGGAACTCACGTGTGCCCAGACCCGTGGCCCGAGTTCCAGGGTGCCGCTCTGCTTTGCCCGAGAAAGGTGGAAGCCTGCCTCAGCCACTGCGCGGGTGAACCGGGACGGTATCACGATTCAGCTCACACGGTGTTCCCCCGCCATGCTAAGTAGGATGTTTAGCCCCGCTTTCCAGGATGCCAGTGAGAAGGCGTTGGGGGAGAGATGGGGGTTACATGCTGGGATGAGCGCTGACCTGGAAGTGGTCAGGAACTGAATGGGGGCCAAGTCGGCCAAGCACACGAAGTTTCAGGAGTATCTAGTCTTAGATCGATTTTGGACGAAGATCAAAGATACCAAACACAGATTCAAAAAAAAACAAAAATATTCAAAAAATCGTCCCCTGACTATTTTTGGCTATTTGGGAATATTCCTCCTGTGGAGGGACGGGCCCGACTCAAATCCAGTCCGTGCTGCCGCCTGTGACTGCCCCTGGACTGAGCAGCTGGCCCCCTTCCAATGGGCACTGCACCTCCCAGGCGGGGACTCTGCGAACGAGGAGCCCCTGACGCTGTGCACCACCGCCTGCACTGTTGCACCCTCCCTGCTGCTTCACAGGCACGCCCTGACTCTGAAGCCCCCGCATCTTTCATTGAGGAGGCCCGAGGGGACCCTGAGAGTTTGATCGTCGGCAAAGGTGCTGTTTCGGCACTGCCAGGGGATAGCCCTCCCATGCTCGGAGCTCCGTGTGCTCACGTGCTGAATGGTGAAGGGGAGCTGCTCCCCGACCTTGAGCCCGAGGAAGCCACAGCTTTTGCTGGCCTACATTTGGCAGTGGACGGCAGCAAATCGATGCCAATTTTGTCTTGTTTTCAGCGAGCTGTTTTTGCCGCAGTTCTGTTCGACCCCAAGACCGGAACCACCCTGACAGTTGTGCGTGGCACTGTGCCTGGAGGTTTCCCGCAGACTCCTGCTATGGCTGAGAATGTGTCTCTAGCCGTCACCTGCCAAATAACTGACCGCAGCACGAGTATCCACGCGGAGTGCATGGCTGCCAAAGCCCAAGCCCTGTTGCCCGAGAACGAGCAGCTTCGTTCCAGTCGGGTGTTCGCAGGAGTCTCAGCGTTTGCGAGGTCTTTCGAAGGGTATGGACACGTAGAGTCCATCCGGCATGTCAAAGCCCATCGCAGCGGGGACGCGATAGATAACTGACCGCCTGTGAACCGTGGCCTGGCGAAGGCTAAGCGTGCTGCCGACATCCGCGCCAAAGAGGCGCTTAAGTTGAATGAGCCCGTTGGCCCAGAGGCGGTCAGCAGGCTGGAAGATGAGGTCAAGAAGGCTTCCCTCTTTGTGAAGCCAGCTGCTGCTGTGCTTCCTATTTGAAGGGGCCCCAGGACACACAAATAGATACACAAATACAACAGATTCCCCATATGTTCCCATATTTTCTCGATTTTTGTCTTCCCCCCCACCTCCCATATTTTCCCATCTTTTCCTGGGAGTCGACGATTAATTGTGTCTGTGTGTGTTTTCCCCTCCTGACTATTTTCCATATCTAAGACTTGGAGAGAGCGACCCTCTTGCGCGCGATAGGTCTTGCAAGCTTTCTCCTGGATGGCACGGGCGGGGACAGGGCCCGCTGGGAGCACAGTGCGAGCCTTGTTCGATGTTTGCCCACGGGGGGGTCCCCGAAGGAAGCCGCGGGCTGCGCTGGGGCCCCCGATGTTGCTCGTCGGGTCGTTCGCCGCTCCTCGGGGCATCTCCTCGTTGGCGTGGCCCCGCATGAGGTCCACCCCGGAGCCCCCTGGTGCCCACTAGGGCCAAAGTCCACCGTTTCCTGTTTCTGTGCGTTCGTTGTGGCTGCTGGGCGGTGCCTTCGCCACCTCGAGGAGGTCTGCTTGAGACCCGCGAGGAGAGGCCGCGAGGTGCTCAGTAAATGCGCCACGGGTCTGGACCCCAGCAACTGTGCCAGGCAGTACATGGACAGAGCTGATGCGACCTCACCGTTGCAGGTGCAGCCCAAGCCACGGTGTCTGACTCTTGCCCAGACGTCGGTTCCCTCCGCCCACTCTTGTGCCCGCTCCTTTCCCGAATACGAGAGACGGCTGGCGGCACTCCAGGAGCGTGTGAGAGCCAGATTGGTTCCAAGTGTTGGGAGCCCTGTCCCCCAAGGTGACAAGTCCTTCTCAGACGGATGCCTTGACCCCAGTTCCAGGCTTGCGAGTCTCCTCCTGTCGGGCTGTCCTAACCGAATCTCCTCTCACCCCCCGTCCCCACCACCCTCTTGCAACCCTCTTCTTCGCCTTCCCCCCTCCCCCTCCGCTTACTCCCCCCATTTTAACGCCCATCCCTGCCGCCCAACACCGCCTGCTCCGCAATCCCCCCCCCGTTCCCCAGTCTATCCCTGCCCGCGCTCCTCAGGGCTGAACATCCTATCATGGCTCATTATGTTCCGAGCCCTCCCCGGGTACTTGCCACACAGGGAGCACCCTTTCCAGAAGATCATGGCATGGTACCTGGGCGCCTCCCACTCCGCCTCATCTACCTCCTCTTCATCATGCAGTGAGGGAATTGGACAAGGAACTCTTGGATCAAAAATCCAGGGCCTGGAAGCTGGTGAAACACCAATTGAAGCTTGGCCATGGATATCACCACCGCCCTCATCAAATAAGGACTCCATCAGGGTATGAAGCCTCCTGAGCACACTCCTGAAAGAACGCCCCCCCTAATTCTACCTCATTGTCCTGCTCATCCTCCTCCTCTTCCGCCTCCTCCCCGTCATCATCATCATCAGCATCATCAGCATCATCATCATCATCATCATCATCATCATCATCATCATCATCATCATCATCATCAGCAGCAGCAGCAGCAGCATCATCCTCGTCCTCCCGCCCCCCCCCCGCCCCGCCATTCCACGCTTTTCCCTTCCCCTCTCTTCCACCTCCTCCTCCTCCTACGCCTCCTCCTCCTCCGCATCATCATCATCATCATCATCATCATCATCATCATCATCATCATCATCATCATCATCATCATCATCATCATCATCATCATCATCATCATCATCCTCCATTGCTTTTCCTCATGAAAATAAGAGGGCAGAAAATCCACCCCGATAATAACCACCCCGACACGCGAAGTCGTTTAGTAAACGCACCCAGAGAAGGAATCAAACAGGGCAGGGCTGTTTAGTAAACGCCCAAGGCCGTGTAGAAAACGCCAATTGTCTGGTCCGGGTGGTTTTTCCGCCCTTGAGAAAAACTCCTCCCTGCCGCACCCCGACGCCAGTCGGAAGGGCGGGCCGGGTGTTTTGCCTGAGACTCCCTGACCACGTATGAGCCTGAAGCTTGAAACAGTCAACAGTTTCAAAAAATGGGGGGCGGGCGCTGGTCAAACTGTCCCTCTTGCTTGAGCGCCGCGGCCATTCGTGGTAAAATGCACCAGGGTTTCACAAGTAGAGGGCGGGTGGTTTTCAAAATGCGGCTCTCGCCTGAGCGCCGCGCACATTCGTATTAGACATGTGCAAGGGATTCGCGCATTGAGGGCGGGTGGTTTTCAAAATGTGGCTCTCGCCTGAGCGCCGCGCACCTTCGAGCTCAAAACTTGCAAGAGCCTCACGGATTGAGGGTGGGTCGTCTTCAAACTGTGGCTCTCGCCAGAGCGCCGCGCGCATCCGTCTTAAACATTTGCAAGAGTTTCACGAATTGGGGGCGGCTCGTTTTCACAATGTAGCTGTCGCCAGAGCGCCGCGCAAATTCGCAATACAAAATTGCAAGCATGTCAAGGGATCCCATGGTTAACGTACCAGGAATGGCGCTCTGGAACGGTTCAGGACTGTCAGGGCGCAACAGTTACGTTGACTCGCGGTGTTGAAGTCCCAGGAATAACGTTCTGGCCCCATTCCTGATCGCCGAGACGCAACAGTCAGGTAAACTCGTGGCGTTAAATTCCTGAGAACGGTTTTTGGTACGCTTCAGAATTATCAACATGTATGTGCCCCAACGGGACAATTCCCTTAGTTGGAATGCGCACATGTAGGGTTTTGGGTTTACAGGGCGTGTTCCACCATCGTTGATGCGTGTTGGGCTTACACGGATCATCATCATCATCATCATCATCATCATCATCATCATCATCATCATCATCATCATCATCATCATCATCATCGTCATCGTTATCATACTGATCATCATCATCGTCATCAGCATCATCATCATCATCATCAGCAGCATCAGCATCAGCATCATCATCAGCAGCATCATCAGCATCAAGCATCCGCATTATCAGCATCATCAACATCATCATCATCATCGTCGTCAGCATCGTCATCGTCATCTTCATCATCCTCAGTAGCATCATCATCAGCAGCATCATCAAAATCATCAGCAGCATCGTCTCCATCACCATCATCAGCATCATCAGCATCATCCTCATCATTATTATCATCCTCCTCGTCGGCCTCCTCCGTATCACAACCACCAGCACCACCACCATCTTCATTATCCTCATCTACATCATCAGCAGCAGCATCATCAGCAGCATCATCATCATCAGGAGCATCACCATCATCCCCATCCCTCCTCTTTATCAGTTTGCTGGTCCAACTCCCTTGTATCCCTCGCCCCCCTCCCCCTCCACCGCGTCAGTTCCCTCCTCCACATCTCCCTCCTCCTCCTCATCATCATCATCCTCCTCCTCATCCTCCTCCCTTTCTCCTCCTGTCTATTCTCCGCCTCCGCCGCCTCCTCCTCCTCATCCTCTTCCTCCTCTTCCTGGTCCTCACATTCCCCATCCGTTGCAATGTTGGCGCATGCCAAGTGCCTAGCAGTCACAGCCGCTGGCTCAGAGCCTGGCGGCTCCGCCGGTTGGGCTAATGTCGGGCCGCTGGCTCGTGGCACATGCGATGGCTTCACGAGACGAGGCTCATTCGAGCCCCTTGCGGCGTTGTGCTGGTGCTCGCCGTGCTGCGCAGCGTGCTGCGGCCGATGCTGCCACTGGTCGGCCACTGGCGCAGCGGCAGAAGCCTAGTGAGGAGGCGGCATCTGCGAGGGCTGCCCTTGCGAAGCTGGCTGCCCAGGATGGGGTTGGAGGCGGCGAACTTGTCGACAGGCTCCGTCTCGTGGCACTGGTCCTTGCCGCGGACCGGGCCGACGAGGACCCTTCCCCCCCTGGCGGTGGCGAGGAGGGATCTCGCCTCCAACGACTTCGACACACCCGTGGAGCAGATTGCTGCGGCGGGGGGGGGGGCGAGCTGAACAGGCTCCAACGTCAGGGGCTTGGGCGGCGGCGCCGTGGGTGGCGGCGACAAGCCAGCGAGTCGGCCGATCAGGCGAGCGTAGGCCAGGCGTCCGACGGCGGCGAACACGACGGCGGCCACGGCAGCGTGCGGCAGGCACGTGCCGTGGAGCTGCTCTTTGCAGTGTGCTGTGCCCAGTCCGCCGCGCGCGGGCGCTCCCGCCGTCTGCCCCATTCGCCCCTTCGAGGCTGCAGGGCTGGCTCTGCGCGTGTGGCACGGTGCTGTTCGTGGGAGAGGGGGGCGGTACCAATACCGCCAGCCCCTGGACCTCGGCTACACGCAAGAGTGACCCCAGGCAAAAGTGACCGTTGGTGCGCGGCTTGAGGGGGGCCGCGGGGGGCCAAACCCGAACGCGCAAGACGCTGCTATCGCATTGCGTTCGGCGATCGGGGGACCCCACTGGGCCCGCATCAAAGGTCACCCCAGCGAAAGGTCACTCTTACGCCCAGTCGAGACGGTACTGATACCGCCAGTCCCCCGACCTCTCCCGGGGTGCGTTCTGACCAGGACTCCGAGGAGAATCCAGCCGTGGCGACGAGAGCTCTGCAGGACGAGCTGCGGTCACGGGACCTTTCGCCTCCTCGGAACTCGAGGGCTGCGCCAGGCGCCCTGCGGAGCCCGCGGCTTTGGCCCCGGAAGCCCACGCCGCACGCTGCGGAGCTGCTGCGCTTGGCCGTGCAGCCGCCGCCCCGGCCGATGGGCCGTGGCGCGCGCAGCGAAAGGCGGAGCCCGGACGATCGGGAGGCCGAGCCCTGCGGCGGCTGCCCGCGCGGCCGCTCCACTGCGACGTCCTCGTGCCCTGCCTCAACCCTGAAAGAGGAGAAGGAGGAGGAGGAGGAGGGGATGGAGAAGGGAGGAAGAGGAGGAGGAGGAGGAGGAGGAGGAGGAGGAGGAGGAGGAGGAGGAGGAGGAGGAGGAGGGGGGAAAGAGGAGCGAACGTCGCTCCAGAGGAAGAGTCGCCTACCTACCCGTGCGTGCACGTGCGGCTTCCAGGCAACGAAGTAAGTGCTGTGGCCCAGAACCAGGATGCGCCGAAATGATTGCGTGCAACTGGTGCGTCAGGCTAAGCCCCAAGACCGACCGATCGAGCGAATCATCGGGGGTCGAGGCGTGGTCACGGGGGGACCCAAGACAAAGCTTCATTAAAACAGAACTCGAACACAATTCCCGAGGGTAACAGGCAGCCCACCACAGGTGCCGACACCTCAGATAATGGGACATTGTGTCAGCTCCATTCTCACAGCCAAATTTACAGGGAGCCGCACGGGTGCTCGTGACATGCATTCTGGCCACTGTAGGCCACGCTCCGCACATGACTTTAATCGCCGCCCACCTCACCCCCCTCCCTTTATTTCGGAGGACGCTCTTCAGCGCCTCCCATCTCTGCGCCAACACTCGGGTGGCGGGCGCACGGACCTGCCACGCACAAAGCCTCTTCCTGAAGGTGACGGGAAAGGAATCTAGGAAGAGGAGGGACGACAGGACGGAGCGGAGGGTGGATTGGAGGGAGAACCGCTTTTTCCTCCGCTCACGATGGGCCTGAGCCAGCCAGGCCGCCTCCGCTGCCAGCGTCCGCCTCTTCGCGGATCGCAGGCAGGCTTCCACTCGATGACGGTTCCTGGGCCTGCTGGTCGGAGTGCGGCACTCCAAGGCGTCCCTGAGGTGATGCGCGGGTCCGCGGCGGTCTCGCCACCACGCCGGCGCGAAGAGGCCCGTCGGCAAGTCCGCCAACCTGATCAGCGCCTCGCCCTGCACATCCATGAAGAAGCTCTCGACGCCCTCGAGGAGGTCGAGCCAGTCCCTCGGCAGCTTGATCGCCGCCCTCATCCTCGCAGCCGTCGCCGAAGCGAAGAGGGAGAGCGGCGCCGTGACGCCCAGGGAGGTGCCCAGGGACAAGAGGCAGTCCTTCCTGAACGACTTCGGCGGCACGCGCAGCAGCACGTGCAGCAAGTCCAGCTCCTTGTCCACGAGCGTGTCGGGGATCGGGAACAGCATGGCCACGTAGAGCAGGCACGGGATCGCCAGCCCGTTGTACGCCTGGACCACCGCGTCGTTGGAGAGGGCACTAGCGCCCAGCGCCCGCGTCCTCGCCGCGTACTTGGCCGCAGGGTCGTGCCACTGTCTGGCGAGGTCGGCACCTGGCCCCAGCCAGCAGCCCAAGTACTTCGTCATGGAGGCGACCGAGAAGCCTGACCAGCCCGCGGCGCTCGCCTCGAGCACGCTCTTCACGAAGATCACGAGCGCCTCCGTGATCGGCGCCCAGAGCGGCACCAGGTAGCACTTGGACAGGTTGAGCTCCAGGCATGCCAGCGTCTGCATCGCCAGGAAGATCGGGCCGATCAGCGTCAGCAGGGCCAGGTCGCGGAGCACCATCCCCACGTCGTCCGCGCAGCCCTCCACATCGCCCTTGCGCTGCACGATGGGCTGCTCGGGCTTCCAGGACTCCCACCGCCACGGCATGTCCAGGACGTAGGCCATGTGCTCCAGGAAGGGCGAGAAGAGCAGTGCCCAGAGCGAGCCCGACATCGGGCATCCTTGCGCCACTCCCGCCGTGACCGTGAAGGCCTCCAGCAGGTCCTCGCCCACCCTCAGCCATGCCACCTGCTTGTCGTACATGGCGGCGATCAGGGTCCTCACGGACTCGCAAAGGCCGCACTTGTCCAGGACCAGCATCATCCAGCGGCGGCTGACGCTGGGGAACGCCGCCTTCACGTCGAACGTGATCAGCGCGGGATGCCCGCCCTTCGTCTCACTGAGCGCGCTGAAGGTGCGCGCCGTCAGGTCCAGCTTGATGATGTTCGGGATGAACGTCCTGCCGCGTACAAACCCATGCTGGACCGCCGATGCCTCCTTCCTCGCCACCACGGCGAGTTCGTGGTTGACCACGGTCGCGATCAGCTTCCTGTCCGTGTTGAGCAGCATGAGCGGCCTTAGCGTTCCAGGCCGTCGCACCACCTCCGAGGCGCTGAACGCCTCTCCGCTCTTCGGAATCAGCACCAGCAGCCCGTGGTTGAAGCCGTCAGGGAAGCCCAGCCCAGCGAGCGCCTCCTGGCAGAGCCGGTACAGCCAGGCAACCGCTGCAGGAGACCGCGCCCAGGCGACGTAGGGCAGCCTGTCAGGCCCAGGGGCCGCATCGCGTCCACACCGAGCTGCACGTAGTAGATCCTCCTCGCTGAAGGCGAAGTCCTCGCGCGCGCTGGCAGGAGCGAACCACCGCTCGATGTACTCCCTCGCCGCCTCCTCGTCGATGCCCTTCTCCCTGAAGATGGGGCCCCAGTACTCGCGCACCGCGGCCAGCATGGCGTCGGCGTTCTTCACCGCGACGTCGGACGGCCGCACGGGTGCGCTCTCCGGCGCCGGCGGGGCAGGGAGCTCTTCCGTCGCACACACCTTGACGCCGCTCAGCTGCCAAACGGGCAGCTTGCGGAGCCACAGCTGAGCCTTCTTCACTATGCTGCCCTGCTTCCGCTTCCAGTACTCGCCCTCCTGAGCCTGCGCCGTCGCAAAGGCGCGACGAGCACGTCTCGCAGCGTCTTGACGCCGCTCGTCCAGCATGCGCTCCGTGGTGGTGCGCACGGCCTCCCCGAAGACCACGGTGTCGTTCGCCAGCACCTTGCCATCTTGGATGCGCAGGTGCCTCCGAGCCAAGGGGGAGGACTGGATCAGCATGCGCGCCGTGGTGCCGTCGTTCGTCCAGATCGTCCTGGCCGCCGATCGCATCACCAAGGCGTTGAGCTCCGCGCCCTGCGACACGTTCTGCAGATCGGCGAGCGCAATCATGTGGTTCCTCGTGGCCTTCGCCGCCGAGACCATGGCCCGCTTGGCGGCAATCCACTCCTCTTGAGCGTCTCCGTCAGCTCCACGACTACGCAGCAGATCCTGTTCAGCAGCATGAAGATCCTTGAAGTACTTTGGATACTGTTGCGACTTGAAGACGAAGGCAGGGATCTTCCTCTCCGCCATCGGCCTCTCCTTGCGGAGCACCAGCACGAGCCCCACCACGCCATGATCACTCAACCTGCGCAGCGACAGCGCCGCGGGGTCCGCGTCGACCGTGCGGGTGGCACGGAGGCAGGGGTACGCGTCCCTCGGCAGGCTGATGAAGAAGCGGCCCAGCGTAGAGGCGGAGTCCGAATGCCTGTCGTAGTGCGTGGCGTCCTTGCCATTGATCTCCACGCACTCGTCGAAGAGGTCTCGCCAGAAGGACCTGGCCTGGTGGTCGCGCACGGGGGACCTCATCGCCGTCGGCGTCGGCAAGCGATAGTAGCGCCGATCGCCCACTGGAAGGTTGAAGTCGCCGGCAGCAACGCATAGCTCCTGCAGCGGGCACCTGCGCGCCTTCCTCATTGCCCCACGCCAGGCTGTCGCCACCCTCGTCTTGTCCTCCGCGCTGAGCTCGTGGTTGTGCACGTTGATGAGGGTGACTCCGACGCAGCACTCGTCGGCCTCGGCGGGCAGGTGCGTCGCCGAGTCGGGCCTCCGCGCCACTACGCTGATCTTCACCATCAGCACCCGCCCAGGAACCAGCTCCGTAGTCGTCGAGACTGGGTGCCACGACGGGTGCATCTCCTCCCACTCGTGCTGCTCGGCGTTCGGGATCAGCGTCGCCACACCGCCGCCACGCCCATCACGAAGAGCAGAGAAGTGGACCTTGTAGGGGAAGGGCTGCGCGCGCACGAACGACTCCAAAATGATCGCCGCACCATGCGTCTCCTGCACCATGATCACATACTTTTTCGCCATATACGACCGCAAGATTGCAAGCTTGCGCCGCCGACGAAGAGGATCCCGTAGAAGCAGACCACGCGCATTCCACGAGATGACCTTCAGGGGGCTGTTGAATACTTCCTCGTACTGGTACTGCCACGGGCGCCACCGCGCCGAGCAGGTGTTAGGGACACCACTGGACCTCCCTGGGCCCGCCGCCGACCATGCGCTTGAAAACCTCCTGCACCTTGCTCTTGTCGATGCCCAGGTTCGCCACCATCGGGTTGTTCCAGCGCAGCTCCGTCGGAACATCCTCCTCCGTGACCAGGACGCTGGCCACCTCCACATTGTCGAACTTGACCTCCCCCTTCGCTTTATTTGGCCACCAGCGCCCAGCTCCTCCGCGCACTTCCTCCAGGGCCTGGGCGAGGCGCTTGGTGTGGAGCTCCACGCGCAGGGAGCGCTTGGACTTGTCCACGTTGATGCACATCCTGCGCCCGCCGGCAGTGAAGCTCCTCCACCCGCTCGGCATGCGGAGGTGCGTGGCCAGCCTCTTGGCGCGCTCGTAGCCCACCACGCCGCCCGTGAGCTCCAGCACGAAGTGTTTCCCAGACGGGAGGGAGTGGAGCGAGTACTGCCCCACCCCGACCATGGCAGCCTTGAACCACTCCTCGAGGCCGACGATGATCTCCGCGCTCGTGACGCCTGACTCGACCTGGATCTGGAAGAGGTTCGGCGCCGCGGGCCTGTCCCACATCTCCTGCCTCGCCGCCTGGAAGAGGGGGACCTGGGCCTCCGCGCGCTCCAGGGCCACCTACATGTTCTGGACGGCCGCGCGCAACTCCTCGTTGGACGCCTCGAGCTTGTCCTGCCGTTCCCGCATGCGGGCGACGTCCGCGTCGACCACCGCGAACCGCGCCGAGCACTCCTGAGCGTGGGCGGCAACGACCGTGGCCATCTGGGTCTGGGCCGCCGACGTCGTCGCGTTGAGGTTGGCTGTCGCCTCGGCCAGGATCCGCTCCAGCTCCTGCGCGACACTGGCGGGCAGCCCTGCGGCGGATGCCAGTGCAGGAGCTCCTCCCCCCGCAGGCGCAGCGGCAGCGGGAGCAGCCGCATCTGCGCCAGATGGTCGCGCCCCGTCCGTGCTGCTCCTGCCTCCGCGCCCCCCCCCTTGTTGACGCCAGGGGTCGCGCTCTTGAAGATGATCTCGCCCACGATCGCGTTCTCGATGCTGTCTGCGACGGCGGCGACGAGCTCCGTCCCCGCTGCGAGAGGCAGACCGCTCGGCGTCTGATGCATCGCTCCGACCCGAGGACCTGTCACTGCCGCCAGCACGACCGCCAGGAGCCTCCGCCATGGCTTCGCAGCTGGAAGCGTTCGGGCCGACAGGAACGGGAAAGGCCTCCGTTTACCCACCGACCTGAGCGCTGGTGAGGTGGGCCCGAGATGACGCCAGACTTCAGGAAGTCTTGCCAGCCGCGGACTAGCGGTATCCGCTTGGTTCCCTGGGGAAACCTGCATCTTGAGCCAAAATGGCTACGGAAGGGGGGAAAGAGGAGGAGGAGGAGGAGACCTGCCTGGGCGCTGCAAAATTTTGTCACTCCAGGCGCTGCCGCCCCGCTTTCGGGCGCCGGGACCATCACTCAAACCCGCCGGGCTCGAAGCACGCGGGCCGAAGGATGGGGGTCCGGGCTTCAGGCGATGCTGCCGTTTGCCCCGCGACATCGGGGTAGCATTAGGTCGGGCCTGTCGTCCTGCAGGGGGATTTTGAACGAAAAATAAAGAGTACTCAAAAAAGACCCCCGATGGTCAAAAATAGTATTGAAAAAACGGCAAATCGTCCCCCGACTATTTTTGTTTAACTATTTGAGAATCTTCCTCCTGTAGAGCAGGCCCGACTTCAGGGTAGCAGGGAAGGTCGAGACGGAGCTGCAGGAGTGGTCGTCTGGAAACTCGTTCTCCTGGGTGCTCGTTCCGCGCGGGGCGTTCTTCGGCGGGCGGGCGTTTCCTCCGATCTTTGAGAGACGTGTACCGTGGAGTGGACGTGATCGGCCGAGTCCAGCCTGTTGGTACCGTCCTCGGCGCTGTCGGTGATGGTGCTTCGGCGAGTCGCCCGCTTACCGATGTTCCTCACGAGCACAGTGATGGCGATGGAGTTCCTGAGGAAGCTACTACTGCATGGGTCCCTACCGACTCTCCTCATGATCCAGGAGAAGGCTGCCTTTTCCGTATGCATTCCGCGTTGAGCTTGCAACCGTTGCAGTGTTATTCACGTGTTCGCACCAAGTCATTGCTCCTTCACGTAGCGAGTAGCTGGATTCGGTTATGTGTTGTATGAGACACGTTCGCTCGGGCGTCCTCTGCACATGCCCACGATGTGTCACTATTGTGCTGTTGCTGGTTCTGCGTATTTCGATTGTGTGGTGTCGCAATGGGCTGGTGGCATGCTCTCTTGTATACCGTAACCTCCTCCAGAACGCCGCAACTCCCCCGTCGCCGCGTCAATCTTCATCCTTGTCCTGCAGCTCCTCACGGCAGGGTTTGGAGAACATAGCCCTAAGTTCGAAACAGACACACACAGCAAAACGAACGACAAACAAGCCAAGCAAACAAACAACAACCCATCCGTCCAATTTGAATGTGTACAGGTAAACATTTGAAATAACAGAAAACACGAAAACACAGCATGCAACAAACCAAAGAAACAAACAACATAGAGACAGCAATGTAACCCTGCCCCACCTGCTCGTCCCCCCCTCATCCTCCCGCTCCTGCTCCCTTCCTCCTCCTCGCACTCCTGCATCCGCCATTCCTCCTCGCCCTCCTGCTGCGCCACCTCCCCCTCCTCATAGTCCCTCCTCTCTCCTCCGCCAACCCCTCCCGACACCCTCCCTCTCCTCCCCTCCCCCCCGCCCCCCCCCCCCACACACACACACACACACACACACACACACACACACACACACACACACACACACACACACACACACACACACACACACACACACACACACACATACACACAGAATACACACACACACACACACACGCACGCACGCACGCACACGCACGCACACGCACGCACGCACGCACGCACGCACGCACGCACGCACACACACACACACACACACACACACACACACACACACACACACACACACACACACACACACACACACACACCGCCTCCCCCTCCCAACCTGCTCTTCTTCCTCCTCCGACGACGACGGCGACGGCGACGACACCAGCGACGACGACGACGTCCGAGCGGGGCGCTGCAAGACGAGTGCCGCTCCGATCAGCACCCACTCGGGGCGCAGGAGCACGTCGCTGGCCAGGAAGTCGAGCCGCCGCATGCCCTCGCCCACCTCGGCCACAGGGGGGAGGTAGGAGGCAGGAGATGCGAGGAGGGAAGCGGGGGAGGGAGTAGATGGGAGGAGGAGGGAGGAGGCAGGAGATACGAGGAGGGAGGAGGAGGGAGGAGGAGGGAGGAGGAAGAGGAGGGCAAGAAAAGACCTAGTGACAGGAGCAAGCAGAAGAAGGATCATGAAATGTAAAGATCATACGACGAGGAAGGAAGGTTTAGACATGTAAGCGATAACAAGAAGAGGTGACATCATCCACCTCGCCCCGACGAGGAAGAGGAGGAAACCCACGCAGACGGCGCTTCGAAAAAGCGGAGGTGGGCGTTCGAGGTTCTCGAGATTCGGTGACGTCGAGGTACGGGGGCCCCTTTTGCCTTCCTGGGGCTCTCTCGTCGCCTTGGCTGGACCCCCTCGGGATCCTGCCCAGAACGCACCCCAGGATGGGCCCAGGGGTCG
>CAUYUJ010011126.1:410193-422693 GCA_963575745.1 Prorocentrum cordatum
AGACGACGGCAGCCGCATCCGCAGGAGAGGGGGCAGGAAAGAGGGAGCACAAGACGAAGCACGAACGAGGAGAAACTCGGGCGAGGACGAGTCGGGAATCTCTGAGATCTGGCGGTTCTGGAGGGTGTCTGCCGCGGCCTGCTCAGAGCGCTCCGGAGCACTCTGCGGGCGCTCCGGAAGGCCCTGGTACGGATGAGTCCTCGTCCGAGCCCCATCTGAGAACAGGAGGCAAGAGACAGGAAAATCAGACGCGGCGCCAGCATTCGATGAAGTCAGAAAAGAGAAACGGCTTGGCTTGCATGGGACATGGCACAGACTGCAGACCGGCCCTCCGAAGGACTCAGACGACTGGCATAGCAGAGGTCCGGGAAGGCGTCAGGAGCCTCCTCCTGCGAAATACATGCTGTTCTGGCCGAAAACATCAGAAAGCGACGAATCGTCTGGGTTTCTTGCACGACCGTTGGAGATTGAGCAACCGATGTCTTCGGCCTGAACTTCGTCA
This sequence comes from Prorocentrum cordatum, assembly GCA_963575745.1. Taxonomy (NCBI): domain Eukaryota; class Dinophyceae; order Prorocentrales; family Prorocentraceae; genus Prorocentrum; species Prorocentrum cordatum. The sequence continues at coordinate 410,696 of CAUYUJ010011126.1, forward strand.
GCAAGAAGGGCCATGACGCAGGACGCGGCGTAGCCAACTCCACATTAGTTTAGCAATCGACTCTCGGCCGCCGCGTACCCAAGGGCAGCCGGCTGGCACATCACCTCTGCGACATGGCTGTGGTAGTGGCGCAAATCGCTATCATTGCCCCCAGCGCCGGCACCCACAACATCAGGCTCAGGAAGAACACTGTTACCTTCATCAGCGGGGGCGCAATCCTCAATTGCATCACGCAGCACAGCGAATCAACAAGTCAACTCGCACACGCACTGCTGCGAGGCGGCGTCGTACAGGGGGGAGAAAAATCAAAGTTTGACGGCGACTGTAGAATCATTATGTGTCCACTGCTACTGTCGGTCTGCACGGCGCTATCAGCAAGCTCGTCACCGTACAGCTCGAAGAACGCGGCTCCTTCCAGCAGGTTGCTGAATACCGGCTGGGACGGCAAGAGCGGACAGGGCGGAACCCTTGGGAACTCCTGGCACTTGGACTCCGCATCATCGCTGCCGCAGTCGAGCAGATCGTCTCTGTCGCCGAAGTCCCAGGTTGAGGTGGCTGTGGGCCGCCCATGCACAGGAAACGTCCACGCTCCTGGCCATGTGCTCCGCGACCTCGCCCGTGCTCGTCCTGAAGAATTCGCCAGCTCTGGCCGTCGTGATGCGCCCGGAGATGTTGCAGGCGTGGTCGAGGTGGGCGGGCCGCCTCGCGAGGCGAGGCCGCACGCCGCGACGGGCGGCGGAGATCACGACACGGCCTGCTCGGGCGCCCTCGAAGTGGAGCCCAGCCATGCCGGCCAGCTCGCGAAGCCGGGGGACGTCGCAGGGGCAAGAGGAGGTAGAGGGTCCTTACATGGCATGCCGCTTATGTAAGCCAAAATGGCTACGGAAGGGGGAGGGGGAGGAGGAGGACAAGGGTGAGGGGGAGGAGGAGGAGGAGGAGAAGGAGGAGGAGGAGGAGGAGGAGGAGGAGGAGGAGGAGGAGGAGGAGGAGGAGGAGGAGGAGGAGGAGGGAGGAGGAGGAGGAGGCCGAAGCAGGAGGCCGAGAGCATCGGCCCTCGCAAGGAGCCCATGCACACGCGCGCACTCTCTCCTTCCCTCCCTCCCTTTTTCTCTTTATAGTATATCTCTCTTTCTCTCTCTCTGTCCTCTCTCCTCTCTCACTCTCTATCTTCTCTATTCATAAGTGTACACATGCTCACATATATAACAAATACGTACACATGTACATACCCATGCACATGTACATATGTACACGTACATGTACATGTAGAGATCGACATGCATGTGCATATGCATGTACCTATTGGTATAGAGAAACATCTACATATACGTGCAACTAGATATATATATATATATACAAATGACTGCATGCACTCACGTGCACATACATATAAGTACAACTAGACGCATACATAAACAGATGCATGTATACACATTTGTGTATATGTATATATACACGTATACAGTTTACCTCTGCATACACCTGCACCATCTACTTAAACATACGCATACACACATACCAATACACATACACATGCACACACACACACACAAAAAAAAATCCGCCACCAAGCCCTAAGGCAAGAGTGGGAGCGTCCCAAGGTCCTTCGCCTAATCCCTTAAGCCTCAGCCCTCAATCCTGAGGATCTTTTCAGGGGCCCGGACCCCGAATTCCCAAATCACCTTGGACTCCCGGCGTGCCACCCGCGGCTCCACGCGTCGTCTCGCGTCACCTCTTCGGAGCCAAGAAGGCCCCGAGACGGGCCAAGAGGGTCCCTAAAGGCCCCCTAAGACGGTCCGAGAGGGCCCCGAATCGCCGAACAATCGGTCCAAGACGCCCAAGATGTTTTCGAGTCGGCCGAAAACGCACCCAACACGCCCCAAGAGCCTTCCCAAGAGGGCCTCGCGATGCCAAAATCATGAACTGCCCTCTGAAGTTTCAATATGTTTGGGGTTCTATATGGCCGCACTGTCTATAGACGCATCCACCCCGAATGTCTATATATATATATATGTATACATACATGAATACATATATACAAACCTATATATATATATATGTATATATACATAGCGACAACCAATGTGTCTATAGAAGCTTGTGGCTAGAAGGTGAGAACGGTACTTGGCATAGGCCCCAGATAGCGTTATCTTAGAAGCAGGTGAACTTTGCCCTCCAAGTCTGGACCCCTTCCTTCCTCGCGGATTCGCTCTCCATCCTGAGTCGTGCTTGACAGCCCCCTGGGCCCTGAAATGGCAGAGGCACTGCCCAATGCTGACCTGTTCACGACGCGAGGATGTCAGCGGAAGAGGAGGGGCAGGAGCCGTATCGCTCGCTGGCGGCCCAGCGAGTCCCTCGAGCCCCGCTGCCGCGGGCCCCGTGCCGAGCACGACGTAGGGGTACAGGGCGAGCACGTCGCACGCCCCCGCCTCGAAGGCGGCCACCGCGTCTCGCGGGGTGCACACGATGGGCTCCTCGTGGATGTTGAAGCTCGTGTTCACGATGCTGTGCCTCAGCGGGCGCTGGAAGCGGCAGGCCAGGTCTTCATCCTCTGCTGGGAAAAATTGGCGCTTGATAGTGGACACGCTGACATGCACTACTCATCGAAAAAAACGATTCGGCGCAAACAGAAAAGAAACAAACACAGCAGGAGAATCGGATCCCAAACCAGAAACCATAACCAAAACTGAAAAACCACAGAAACGGAGAGGACTGAACCAGGAAAACAACTGCGACGGAACCGAAAAAACAGACACGGCAAAACGGGACTGGCAAAAGATCGCCCTGCCGCTTCCAAGGCCCACTAAGTGCTGTGCACGCCAGAGAGGGCCGCGTACTCGGCGATAACGTCGAAGTAGAGGCCGTCCTGGGAAAACCGATCAGTACTGATACAGCTACTCCCTGGACCTCTCCCTGGGCGCGATCTGACCAGAACTTCGAGGCGAACACAGCCGTGGCGACGAGGGCCTTCAAGGAGGCCCAAAGAGGCGAAAACGAGGTAATGGCAGCGGTACCCATACCCCCGACGTAATGATTTGTTCATGACGTCGAACCCCAGAGGTCTCGATCCGTTCCACGGGACGGGTTTCTCAATCCGACAAAACTTGTTTGACGGCCCCGAGGCCTGATAAGGGCCCCCAGAGGCTGCAAATAGCGAAGAACCTCCCGTCATGACCTTTTCACGACCCGAGAGGGGTGGCATACTGCAGGAAGGCGCCAAACACATTAGACATAATCAGGCATGTGCAGGGGTCGCACTTGTTACCCCGAAGGGTGCACCACACCTGGCGGTGTGCCAAGCCAGAGCAGTGCTTGAGGAATCCTGGGCAAGCTCAAGGATGTACCCCCCCAGAAACATAAACGCGACAAGAACGTCATATCAGTTGTCACACTGTGCCTTTTCCCCCTCCGACGTCCCGCTCGTCCACAAGCTGCGGCCGCGCGGTGCCGTCCACGTGGACAACCGCCGGGCAGAGGGCTCGCACGGGCTCGGCGGCCCGCGCACGAGGCGGCGCGGCGCGGCGGGGGGGGGGCGTCTACGAATCTGGGGGGCCTTCCGGGAAGCGTCGTCGTCGTAGTAATCGCCGTCGTCGCGTTCTTAGTTGCAGGCCACCTAGATGGTGTCCGAGCAGGTGGGGCAGGAGAATCGCGCCGCATCGCCGATGCATCGGCGGTGCATCACCGACGCATCGGCGACACATCGGCGACACATCGGCGACGCATCGACGCAATCGGCGCGGGCGTCATCCCTCCTCCCTCTCCGCCCGCCCCCCGCTTACACCCAACCCGTATCATAAGGATGCGCGGCGAGGATCCAAGGGCCTCGGAGGGCCATGCTGACGTTTTCGAACGAGGTTGGGGCTGAGGATGAAGGGGAAGGCTGCAAGGATACCCTTGGGAAGGCCGCCCCAACTTCCTTTGCGGGTTGACTGCACTGCTCCCCCTTCCGGAGGCCTGCCTGCCGGCAGCGGCGTCCCCCTCCCCCCTCGCTGCCCCCCCAGAGGAGGAGGAGGAGGAGGAGGTGAAGGAGCACGAGGAGAAGGAGGAGGAGGAGGAGGAGGAGAAGGAAGAGGAGGAGGAGGAGGAGGAGCAGGAGGAGGAGGAGAAAAAGAGGGAGAGGGAGGAGGAGGAGGAAGAGGAGCAGGAGGAGGAGGAGGAGGAGGAGAAAAAGAGGGAGGGAGGGGGAGGAAGAGGAGGAGGAGGAGGAGGAGGAGGAGGAGGAGGAGGAGGAGGAGGAGGAGAAAAAGAGTGAGAAAAAGAGGGGGAGGGGGAGGAGCCATTCCTCACGCCCCCCCCTTCCTCTCTGCCCGGCGCGCCTGGGCGCCACCGCCCGCCCCGTGACGGCGCCCTGCGCCCGCCCGGAGGCGCGGGGAGGGCGGCGCCACGGCGCCACGCCGAGCCACACGGCGCCGAGGCCGCGTCGGCGCGGAGCGATGCTTCGACCTCGGACCCCGCTCGGGAGGCCCAGGGGGTTCGTGTGTGTGTGTTGTTTTTTTGTTGTTTTTTTGTTGTTTGTGTGTGTGTTTTTTGGTTTTTTTCCCCCCACGGAATCAGAGCTCCCTATCCTGGATGGAGCCTCAAGCGAACAGAAACGGCTACGTACGCGCTCCGCCCCCCCCAGGGGCTCTTTGCGAGCCAAATCGCCTGCGCGCTGCAGCATCGAACGATCGTCGTCGACGACGGGACCGGAGGCGGGGCGGAGAGATGCAGTGCACAGTGGGGGGTGGTTCAAGAAATGGGCCACCAGCCTCGCCCTGGGCCCCCTCTTGCGCGCCGCCGAGGTTCGAGTAGGAGATCGACTACAGAATTAATTTACTCCAGAGCTGATTTCCTCGTCGACACCACAAGGAAAGCATAATGATGGCACATACGGAGCATTATACGTGACCACCCTTCGCCGATTCGACGAGAAAACCAATCTTGGAGCAAATCAATTCTGTAGTCGATCCGCCACTCGAGAGATGGCGGGGGTGGCCGTGTAGCACATGGTCATGTGGCGGCCGGCCTCGAGGTCGTCGGGGTCCACGCCGACGTAGGCCTCCGAGGCGTGCGCCCTTCTACCCGGCAGTGCCAGGGGGGGGGGGGTCGCCACCACTGGAGCAGCAGCCGCCTGCTCTGGGAAGAGCGCCGCCTCCGCGAGGCCATCGGGCCCCACAGAACGCCAGACCTCCCCGAAACGACCCCCGACGTCGAGAACACCTCTCCCCCCAGGCTTAGGTCGGGCATGTCCCCCTGCAGGCGGATTTTGGAGGGAAAAACAGATACTCAAAAAATACTCGAAAGTATTCAAAAATAGTCGAAACATCGTCCCCCGACTATTTTTTTACAATTTTTGAATACTCCTCCTGTAGAGGGACAGGCCCGACTTAACCCCTCGCGTTGCGAAAAGATCGCGACGGGACGCCACTCGCTATGTTCGGCCTTTTGGGGGGGGGCCCGTGCACCGGGCCTCGGGGCCGTCCACAAGACGGCTCGGGATGAGAAACTAGTCCCGGGCAAGGGGTCCGGGCCTCTGGGGGTCGGCGTTGGAAAGAAGCGGCGGGGCCCTGGGTCCGATCGCGGCACCTCGATCCTCAGGAGGGACTGGTGGCCCCCCTGGTCTTAGGTCGGGCATGTCCTCCTACAGGTGGGCTCTGGAGGAAAGGTTAAGATGGCCCAGATGTGCTCAAACATAGCCAAAGCAGAATCAAAAAATCGCATCGTCCCCAGACTATGTGTTTTGACTATCTGCGAACGTTCCTCCTGTAGAGGGACTCGCCCGACTTAACCCAAGCCCGCATCGTTCTGCGACAGATGTCGAGCCAGATCGACGTGCGATGGTCCCGCAGCCGGGGACCGGGCGAAAACGCCCAGTGCGCGAGAGAAACATAAAAAAACATATATATATATATATATATATATATAGAATTTATTTTATTTTATTTTATTTTTATTTTTATTTTTTTTTTAAAAAAAAAAAAAAAAAAAAAAAAAAAAAAAAAAAAAAAAAAAAAAAAAAAAAAAAAAAAAAAAAAAAAAAAAAAAAAAAAAAAAAAAAACGTCCAGATCTCAGGGCACGACGTCGCATGCATGGGGATGGATGGGTCCGTCTGTAGAGGCCTCCCAGATGGGGTCCGAGTAGATGGGGTCGGAGGATCGTGCCGCATCGACCATGCATCGGCCATGCATCGGCGCCATCGGCGTGGATGAATCGGCAGTGGAAAACCTCTCTTTAGTAAACCACCCTTTAGTGAAAACGGCCTGGGACCGAAACCGACGGACCTGGACCCGCAACAAAATGGCGGCCGCGGCGCCCTCCCGCGAACCGAAAACGGCCAATTCGCTAATCGACGTGTCAGGGTAGTCGATCAACCTCCGAATGAAATCGGCCCCTGGTGGCGAAAGCTCCCCTGGGCACCGCCCGGTTCTCGTCGGCCCAACACGCGCGGGAGCGGCCCACGGCAGGGATGTGACCTCTCTGGTGTGCGCGGCTCGCGGGGGGGGGGGGGCGCGTGGGGGCCTCGCGGAGGAGGATCGAGGAGGAGGATCTCGAGGAGGCTCGAGGAGGCTCGAGGATGAGGATCGAGGAGTAGGCTCGAGGAGGATCGAGGAGGAGGATCGAGGAGGAGGATCGAGGAAGAGGACCGAGGAGGAGGACCGTGGAGGAGGGTCGAGGAGAAGGATCGAGGAGGAGGATTGAGGAGGAGGATCGAGGATGATCGAGGAGGAGGGTCACGGCGGAAGCCTTTGGCGATGTTCGCCCTTCTTGGAGTCTCCCAAGGGCTCCTCGTCGCCTCTGCTGGATCCACTTCGAAATTCTCGCGAAGAGATCACGGCGGAAGCCTTTGGCGAGGTTCGCCCTTCGTGGAATCTCCCAGGGGCTCCTCGTCGCCACTGCTGGATCCGCTTCGAAATGCCGGTTAGAACGCACCCTGCAACAGGTCGGGGGATCGCATCTTGACCCGCAGACCCCGACATCCTCGCGTCGTAAAGAGGATGACGATTGGAGGTTTGGAACAATATTCGACTTCCGGGGACCGTGAAAAACACCATTCGGTGCGAAGAGCTCGTCCCTCGGAAGGGGCCTGGGGAGTCTCATTGCGAAAAAATCAAAACGCCAAATGTCTGGGGGGCGCAGGAGGGGGGATGGGTGGGAGCAACCCAAGCGCGCAAGCCGCCTCTACAGCGCGGAAGGATCACAAGGATGTGCGGGAAAGATGCAGGGCCCCTGGACGCCCGAAGCGAAGCCGAGAATTGAGACCCACTGCCCATAGCGAAGGGCGAGGATGGGCTGAGAGGCAGGTCTGCAAGGGCACGCTTGGAGAAAGACTCATCCTCAGGATGCGCCCTGACCGTACCGCATCGCACTGGGCGACCTGGGGACCCCAGTGGGCCCGCACCAGGAGGCCAACTCCTAGCGAAGGGGCCACTCCCGTCGCGTGCGTCGGCCTCAGCGTGGCGGGCGCGAAGGGCATGAACTCCGTCCGGCGCAGCCGCGAGTTCAGGGCCGCGCCGACACCCGGGTCCGTGGCGCGGGACAGCAGCGAGCGGTGCCCGAGCGCTCGCGGGCCGAACTCCATCGCTCGGAGAGGGGACCGGCGGAGACAACGAGCCGGCTGCCCCCGCCCGGCTCGAGGTCCTCTCGAGATCGGCCCCCGGGCCCCTCCCCGGGGGGCCCATGCTGCCCCTCTGGTCGGGCCGCGGCGACGTGGGGCCCACAGGAGCCCTAGAGAGGGACGGAGAGCGCCAGGCCCGGGCATCCGCCGGTCTGATTGCCTCGTCCGCGGCCCCGGAGGTCCCGACCGCTCCCCGAGGGGCAGGCTCCTTCCCGGATGCATGTTTGACGGTGAGGGCCCGAGAATGAGCTGCCCCTGACGGCTGACATCAAGGAAAAACGCCAGCCTTGGGGAAAAAACAAACACAAAAAACAAAACAAAAAAAACAACCACAACAACAACAACAACAACAACAACAACAACAACAACAACAACAACAACAACAACAACAATTACTAGCACGTGGGGACACTCCGTTCTCACCAGTGCCAGGGTTTTCATAGGAGGCGGGCAATACCCCCACTTTGTGGGGGGGCCGGTTCAAGCTCTACCAAATTTCCAAACGACTCTTCGCCACCACCCACACCCAGCTTCCCGCCCTATGACGTTCGGACACTTCACTTCGTGGCATGCGGACGACCGTGGCTACTATTCAGGGCCCCGCGGCCGACGACGACGGCGTGCGCGCGCGAAGAAAAAACGAATGTGTCCCGCATGGTATTATTTGACAGGGATGATGGCCCTGGCAGGTGCGCAACCGTTGTTGCAGAAGTTCGAAAAAGTTGCTCGCAAAAGCCCGTTTGACAGAAATGTTTAAAAAGTGTTGGGTTTCCTACGAATCCGCAAGAGCGCGCGGGATGAGATTTTGACATTTTTTTGTTGAAAAACCATTGGTTTTTTGATGTTTTTATGTTAAAATCGCTGCGAACACTAAGGTTTTGGAAGGATTTCGTCTTGCGCGCGCGAATGTCCACTTTACCTTATTTTTTGCAAGGGATTCTTGAAATTTGATTATATTAGAACAAGAAATGTCATTTTCTATTGTTTTTTGCAAGGGAAAGCGGATTACAACAAAACAACCGGATCCTGTACACACCCTCTTTTCTGAGGCTTCCTCACGAAAATGATGAAAATGTAGCTGCGGCCTAGGCGGCGCAGGGGGGGCGCGCACCAGGGGGCCCAACAATAATTATTCTTTAGAATAAATAATGTTCAACAACAACAACAACAACAACAACAACAACAACAACAACAACAATCACTTTACCCGAACGCTCAGTGTTCTCACCAGTGCCAGGGTTTTCATGCGACGCCAGCCAATACCCCCACTTTGTGGGGGGGCAGTGCAAGCTCTACCAAATATCCACACGACTCTTCGCCACCACCCACACCCAGCTTCCCGCCCTATGACGTTCGGACACTTCACTTCGTGGCCTGCGGACGACCGTGGCTACTACACTGGCGTGGTGCTAAAATTCTTAACAAGCCCAATGGTTTTTGGAGATTTCGGCGTGCGCGCGCGAAGAAAAAACGAATGTGTCCCGCATGGTATTATTTGACAGGGATGATGGCCCTGGCAGGTGCGCAACCGTTGTCGCAGAAGTTCGAAAAAGTTGCTCGCAAAAGCCCGTTTGACAGAAATGTTTAAAAAGTGTTGGGTTTCCTACGAATCCGCAAGAGCGCGCGGGATGAGATTTTGACATTTTTTTGTTGAAAAACCATTGGTTTTTTGATGTTTTTATGTTAAAATCGCTGCGAACACTAAGCTTTTGGAAGGATTTCGTCTTGCGCGCGCGAATGTCCACTTTACCTTATTTTTTGCAAGGGATTCTTGAAATTTGATTATATTAGAACAAGAAATGTCATTTTATAGTGTTTTTTGCAAGGGAAAGCGGATTACAACAAAACAACCGGATCTGGATCACATCGTTTTACCTGAGGCTTCCTCACGAAAATGATGAAAATGTAGCTGCGGCCTAGGCGGCGCAGGGGGGGCGCGCACCAGGGGGCCCAACAATAATTATTCTTTAGAATAAATAATGTTCAACAACAACAACAACAACAACAACAACAACAACAACAACAACAACAACAACAACAATTACTAGCACGTGGGGACACTCCGTTCTCACCAGTGCCAGGGTTTTCATAGGAGGCGGGCAATACCCCCACTTTGTGGGGGGGCCGGTTCAAGCTCTACCAAATTTCCAAACGACTCTTCGCCACCACCCACACCCAGCTTCCCGCCCTATGACGTTCGGACACTTCACTTCGTGGCATGCGGACGACCGTGGCTACTACACTGGCGCATGGTTTCAATGACTTCTTGTGGTAACATCTTGTGGAAACTAGCTTAGTATACGACGACGACGATTTGAAGGGCCTACGGTGCGAAAAATGATTTTATGTTGCGCGGTGCTAAAATTCCTACGAAACCCAATGGTTTTTGAAGATTTCGGCGTGCGCACGGAAAGAAAAAACGAATGTGTCCCGCATGGTATTATTTGACAGGGATGATGGCCCTGGCAGGTGCGCAACCGTTGTTGGAGAAGTTCGAAGCACGTGAAGAAGTTGATCGCAAAAGCCCGTTTGACAGAAATGTTTAAAAAAGTTGGGTTTCCTGCAAATCCGCAAGAGCGCGCGGGATGAAATTGTGACACTTTTTTTTTAAAAAAAAAACCATTGGTTTTTTGATGTTTTTATGTTGAAATCGCTACGAACACTAAGGTTTTGGAAGGATTTCGTCTTGCGCGCGCGAATGTCCACTTTACCTTATTTTTTGCAAGGGATTCTTGAAGTTTGGTTATTTTAGAACAAGAAATTTCATTTTATAGTGTTTTTTGCAAGGGACAGCGGGGGGGAACAAAACAACCGGATCTTGATGACATCGTATTACCTGAGGCTTCCTCACGAAAATGATGAAAATGTAGCTGCGGCCTAGGCGCGGCGAGGGGGTCGCGCACCAGGGGTCCCAACAATAATTATTCTTTAGAATAAATAATGTTCAACAACACCACAACGAGCAGCGGCGCTCTGGGGGGGAGGCCGCCGTTGTCTCGCCCGGGCCGCCCTCCGAGAATGGCGCCGTAGCAGAGGCCTGGGCCGGTGCCCAGGGAGGGGGCCGGGCCGCCACCCGGCGGGTCGCCCCCGGGGGGGAAAGCCTTCGGTGACGCCTCGACGCGCCCGGGAGGGGCACGGACGAGCAGAGGCGACCGCGGCCGCTGCCTTGTGGGCAGGCGACGCTCGGCCCCCAGTGGAAGGGGCCCAGGGGCGCAGAAATGCGCACACACAGATCCCAAGATCCCCTCTATATTGATGCTTCCTGGATTCTGTCTTCTCCAGGCGACGCCGTCTCCGCAAGGAAAAACGCCCCCCCTCCCCCCCCCCCCAAAAAAAAACACCCCAGAGCCCAAGGAGACGACCCCAGAGGCCCCAGAAGCCTCCTCGAGCCTCGCTCCTGCAGCGCCCCGAGCTCTCCGGGAGGAGCCAGCGACCCCCCTCGTGGGTGGCCCCCTCTGGTTGGAGGAGGGCGGGGGGGCCGAGCTGGATGCGATCGGGGCACCGGATAAGGAATCATTGTTGGAGACCCAGAGATGGGCACCAACACCAACACAGGGGGCTGTCTCCACAGGGGGGAGATGATCCTAGATCTCGGTGTTGGTGGTAATATTTCGGCCACCTTGGAAGCCAGAGTATTACCACCATCGCCGAGATCGGGATCTTCTCCCCTCGGTGGAGGCACACCGCCGATATTGGTGTTGGTGTCAACCTCCAGGCCTGCGACCTTGGATAAGGAAGCCAGGTCCTGGAAACCGGTGGAACTCCAATCGTGGAGCATAGGCCTGGCCTTAAGTCGGGCCTGTCCCCCTACAGGGGGATTTTCGTCGAGAAATAAAAAATACCCCCAAAACAGCCTAACAATACTCCAAACATAGACTGGGGACTATTTTTGTTAGTATTTCTTGACCTTCTTGGGGTCTTGTTGGGGTATTTTTTTAGTTTTTTGTCATCGAAACTCCCCCCGTAGGGGGACACGCCCGACATGAGCCTGGACATCACCGCCGCCCTCACCGGAGAAGGCATCCTCCAGGGCCCGAGGCCTCCTGGGCACACTCCCTGGCCAACGCCCCCAGCCCGCAAGCCCACGGAAAATCGGTCAAGAGGGGGGACGAGTGCAGACCCGCTCGATGTGGTCCCCGGACCAATCCCCAGACCACCTCGAGTAATGAAAAATCATGACGGGAGGCTTTTCTTAATTTTCGGCCTCCGAGGGCCCTCACCGGGCCTCGGGAGCGTCAACGGCTCAGGATGCAAAGCCGGTCATGGGGAAAGGGTCGGGACCTCTGGGGGTCGACGTAATGAAAAAATCATTACGTCGGGGGTCTGGGTCCATCCCAGGGCCGAAGCAGCGGCGTCCAGCTGTGGCGGCAAGGGGCCCCTTCCCCTTCCCTCTCTGCTGGCAG
>CAUYUJ010011126.1:427693-430193 GCA_963575745.1 Prorocentrum cordatum
CAGTGTCTCCCAGGGCCCGACACGTGAAAACCCTCGAGTTTTTGGGTACTTGTTTGGTGCTCGAAATTCTTTCCGGTGGTTAGAGCGAACATCATAACCGAAAACCCGACTCTGAACCGAATTTCGGGCTGGGAGGGGGTACGGGCTCCATGTGCTTCTTCAATGTCCCCGGCCCCCCCCCCACTGGAAATGGAGGGCGGATTGAGGCCTTCGGGTTGGGTTGGGGTGGTTTGGTGGGTCGTGGCCTAGTCTGCTCCAAGCCTCTCGCGCCATGGAGCCCCAGGGGTTAGGTCGGGCGTGTCCCCCTACAGGCGGATCGGGGACCCACCCCATGCTCAGAGCTATAGAAACTTACGCCAAGAGTGGGCTTCGCTCCACGCGTTCTGTTGAAGCAGTAGTCCAGGTCCCGACACACGAATCTTGTACGGAAAAAAATCCAAGAGAACGCCCAGGGTCCCGTCCAGACTCTCGACGGGCTTCAATGAAACCTGGAGGCCACGAACGTCGCTGCGCTGGCTTGAGGCTTCTGATCGGTGTGCCCTGGGCCAGGGCCACCCCTAGCAGCGCCCGAGAGGTGGGGGCGGGCGAAGCCGTTGCGCTCCAGGTAGCGCAGCAGCAGCTGCTCCGTGAACCGCTGCAGGCCGGCCGCGACGTCCTCCCGCGCGTGCCGCCCGAGCTCCTCGGCGAGGCGGAAGGACTCCGCGCGCTGACTGCCCGTGGTCCCGCCCTCGAGGTGGGCGAGGTACAGCTGGAAGTTGCCCGTCTCCTCCCGAGGAGCGAAAGACAACCATGAGCATCATATTTCGGAACTCCGCGCGGATTTCCTGGATCGGCGCTGGGCCCTTCTGGCGGCGTCTCTGGCGCCGCCCCTGGCGCGCTCCGCGCGCCAAGGCGGGGGGGCCCAGCGCCGATCCAAGAAATCCGCGCAGAACTCCCAAACACGTTGCTGATACCGCTTCTGATTCATGTTACAGTTGTGTTGAGCGTGAGAAGTGTTAATATGTCTGTTGCGATTTTCCTGACCATGGTGACTAGTATCACTTTTCCTTCATGAGATTACGATTGTTCCTCTTTTTCTCAAGGTTGGTATTACTATGTTTGTTTGTGTCCGTAGCATCCTTGCATTATTGCTACTATTCGTATTGTTTTGCTTCGTGCTGCAATTCTGCGCCGAATTGAAAAGCAGCGGTCTTCTTCTTATGCCTGCTCCTCTTCGATCCTCCGCCGACCAGCGCGCCCGGATCCGCCAGCGGCCACTCACGGGGTCCTCGACGAGCCCCATCTCCGCCTCGAAGATGGGGAGGGTCTTCGCGGGGTCGCCGTGGCCCGCCAGCCCCGTCACCTTCCCCTCGTGCCGGAACGGCTTAAAGCCCAGCGCCGCCGTGACGAAGGCCCAGAGGAGCCCGACGCTGTCGAACATGGCTCGGGCGCTCGTGAACGGGGGGGGGGGGGCAGGCGGGGGGCGACGGGGCGCGCGCCCTTCCAGCACCCGGGGAGGCCGAGGGGGCTGAAGCGCCTGCACCTTGCCGGCACCGCTGGGGCCCGCGCCCGCAGCCCCGGGGCCGCTCGGGGCCCCGCATCGGCCGCCCTGCTGCCATCCCCTCGACCTCCCCGCGCGCTGCCCCCCATCCTGGAGGGGGAGCGCAGCACACGGGGAGGTCGAGGGTTCGGTCGGGCTTGTCCCCCTACAGGCGGATGTTGGACGAGAAATCAAAATATTCAAGACATGATCAAAAATACTAAGAAAATCGTCCCCAGACTATCTTTGGACTGTTTTCGGATATTCCTCCTGTAGACTAGAGGGACACGCCCGACTTCAACCTTCCCAGCACCGCTGGGGCCCGCGCCTGCAGCTCCGGGGCCTTTGGGGGCCCCTCTGGGACCACCGTCCTGCAGCCCTCTCGACCTCCCCGCTGCGCTGCCCCCCCCCGCCGCCGAGCGCCCGCATGGTGGTGCTGTCGACGACCTCTGACGAGACGAGGCACCGATGATGCTACAGTCGAGGCGTGGTCAAAGGGACGCGCGTCGAGAACAGGAGCCCCGTCGCCGAGGGCCACATGCTCCACGGAGATCGGGGGCGCGCAAGCGTGAATTGGCGATCCATGGATTTGGCGCGCGGTCGCCAAATCCATGGATCGAGGGAGGCGCCCTCCCCAAAATGCGGCCGGCGCCGCCTCGCTCGGTGGCGGAAATCCGCCATGTCCCTTGGAAACGGGACCCGTCGCTGGCCCACGCCCCCTTGAGCCACGTTTGCGATCGCCTCGGGAGATACCCAAAACGAAGAGCACTACACGCTGGAGAGCCCCCACACACAAAAAAACACGCACAAAGGGCCCCAAATCCAAAGGCAGGGTCGCGCTCAACCCTCGTGCCAGGTGCGGGGGGCCCTCAGGGAATCGGGCCCTGGACCCCGGGGCGCCCTCTTAGGTCGGGCGTGTCCCCCTACAGGTTGGATTTTCGACGAAGAATGAAAAATGCCGAGAAAAAAAAAAGAACGCGC